>CM065386.1:30485000-31027500 GCA_033060915.1 Euryodendron excelsum
GACAAACCATTAGTAGGACTGTAGCACAAGGTTTTAACATGTCTGTCTTGACTATGGGGAATAGTATAGTTCCAACTCCTTGCACTTGTATACTTTGTGTGTATTGAACAAGACCCTATTGAAGTAATTATTGTTATATTGACTATATAAAAAAATTAATATCTCATGATTATTACTAGTGTTTATACCCTTAATTCTAATATAATAAATAGACACGTGCATATAGTGTTTATTATTTTGATTCACAGAAGAGTGAGATTCTTTGTGGATCAATAAACTCAGTGAGTTAGACAATAACATTATGTGTATAGTGAATATTAATTATTGATAAAATCCACATTCCGGTATAGGGATTGATGATACCCTCTTGGGGAAGCTTATAAGTTTTGATTATGTCAAATCCTGTAAGTGAATTATGAATTCGACATATTAAATAAGTTAAGTGGAAGGTCTCAAGAAATTACATAAGTCTATTAAATTTAATTATCAGTAATTTAATTTAATAATTAAATTTAATAGACGAGTATTTGTGATCTTAACGTGGGGAGATAACTAAACATTTAATAATATAAAATATAATTTCTAGTATGACAGGAAGTGCAATTATAATTCATTAGTGGTATAAATTATAAATTATATAAATAGGAATTCTGGTTGGATTAGGAATCCTTATTTGTGTACGAAGCCCTAGTCATACTAATCATGTGGTTCTTGCTGTAGCCTTTATATATACGCACTTTATGAGTAGCTAGGGTTACACTTGATAATCTCAGATATATGTTCTTGTGAGAGAGAAAAACCCTAGTAACTACGAGCCCACTCTTTCTGGAGTAAGGCTTGTTCGAAGGATACGGTAGAAGTTCGAAGGTTGAGTTCAAGTTGTTTTCTTGTTGATGTTGCTTGCTGTTCGAGATCAAAGAAGAGGGATTTCGAAGTTCATACATGTTGTTATTCAAGATCAAACTAGAGAGATCTCAAAGATATGATTCTAATCACGTAGATTAGTTTTTGCTAATCAGATCAGAATTTTTGATATTATGCGTATGCACTATAGTCGGGTTGTGAAAAATTCTGCATCCCCAACAAAGACGAATGATGGGTTCCCAGAGTAGTGGAGTACCGATTAGATGGCAACAATTTGTAAAGGTATTCAATAAGCAGTACTTTCCACTTACAGATATCAAAAGGAGTAGGAGTTTATATCTAAGAAATAGAGAAAGATGGCAGTATCTGAATATGAAGAGCAACTCACAGCATTGTCACGATTTGCACTCAACTTAGAGCGTACCGAAGATGCTAAATGTAGAAGGTTCCAACAGGGATTAAAGTTAAGCATTCGATCACGGGTTTCAGCTTTTGAGATGATGAGCTATGCTGACTTGGTGAATAAAGCAAAAATTATGGAGCAAGATGTAAAAGAATTGTAGGGTAAGAGAGAATAGTTTAAAAAGGATAAGTTTGATGCAGGGGCTGGAATGTCAAGCCATAAATCATCGAAATCTGGAATGTTTGGTGAACAAGGAAAATCACAGTTGGGCCAGAGAACAGAGAGTCCCAAATTTGAAAGTTCTAGAGGTCGTGGACCTTGAAGACCTTTAGTGAGACCTTTAGGTTCAGGATTCTGTAATAGTAGAACTAGCGGAGTTATTTGTTATAGATATGGAGTAGAGGGACATATTATTTTGGATTGGTTGGTGCCATGGAGTGATAGATGTTATCAGTATGGACAAACATGTCATATAGTATGAAATTATACTCAGAGCTCTAAGGCAACCTCCTTTGTGGGTAGTGTGACTGGTGGTGGAAGAGGGACAACTAGAAGTGCACAATGTGGACATAGGACTATCTCTGAACCACGGACTCAGGCACTGGTATATGCTATGACCTAGTAGGATGCTTAAGCGACACCTACAGTAGTGACATGTATGATATTTGTGGCTGATAAGGATGCTTACATATTATTAGATTCTGGATCTACCCTTTCTTTTATTTCAATTGCATTTAGTGAGCATTTTTATAAACTACATACATCTATTTGTGGCTGATAAGGATGCTTACATACTTGTTTCTACACTTGCGGGGAATGTGGTGTCAGTAGAAGTAGTTTATAAGGACTGTGTGTTGAAAATTAGAGAAAAAGAGTTGAATGTAGATTTAATTTCTTTGGCGATTCATAACTTTGATATGATAATGGGTATGAATTGGTTATTATCTTATCATACATCCATTGACTATTTCAAGAAGGAAGTTATTTTTTGCATGCCTAATGAATCAGAGTTCAGATTCCAAGGTGAGCGGGATGTGGTTCCTACCTGTTTAATATAAGCTTTAGAAGCTAGAAAACTATTACAGAAGGGGTGTGAGGAATATCGAGCTCACGTGATAGATATTAGTAAAACTGAATTAACGCTGTCAGATATTCCTGTGGTTTGAAACTTTGTAGATGTGTTTTCAAATGAGTTTCTAGGGATTGTACCTGATCGAGAGGTGGAATTTTTTTATTAAGTTATTACCGGGAACTACTCCAATACCCATTATACCTTATAGAATGGCGCCATTGAAGTTGAAAGAGCTGAAGATTCAATTGCAGGATTTGCTTGATCGATGGTTTATTCAACCTAGTGTGTCACTGTGGAGAGCTCCCGTGTTGTTTGTGAAGAAGAAGGATGGAACTATGAGGTTGTGTATTGATTACCGATAATTAAATCAAGTAGCAGTGAATAACAAATATCATTTGTCATGTATTGATGACTTATTTGATCAACTGCAAGGAGCCAAAGTATTCTCTAAGATTAACTTGAGATTCAGATATCATCAATTGAAGGTGAAGGATAGTGATGTTTCAAAATCTACTTTTCGTACATGGTATGGACATTATGAATTTTTGGTAATGCCATTAGGAGTGACTAATGCTCTGACTATCTTCATGGGTTTGATGAATCAGGTATTTCAACCTTTTCTCAATTCTTTTGTAATTGTGTTCATTAATGACATACTAGTATATTCACATAGTAGGGAAGAGCATGAAGAACACTTAAAGCTTGTATTGCAAACTTTGAGAGATAGATAGCTATATGCCAAATTCAGTAAATGTGAGTTTTGGCTTGACATAGTAGTATTTTTAGGGCATGTAATATCTGATGAAGGCAATTGTGTTAATCTAAAGAAAATTGAAGCTATTATGAATGGGAGCAGCCAAAAAATGTGTTTGAAATTAAAAGTTTCTTGGAGTTAGCGGGATATTACAGATGGTTCATTTAGGGATTCTCAACTATTGGTGTACAGTTAACTAGATTGGCTTGGAAAGATGTGAAATTTTAGTGGTTGGATGAATGTGAACGTAGTTTCCAAGAATTGAAGACAAAATTGACTACAGCTCCAGTGTTGACTATTCCTTCAGGAAAGGGAGGCTTTATGATATACATTGATGCTTCTCATTAGGGTCTTGATGCAAAGAGGCAGAGTTGTTGCCTATGCTTCTAGACAGTTGAAGACTCACAAGAGGAACTATCCTATTCATGATTTGAAGCTGGCAACAATGGTGTTCGCCTTGAAATTGTGGAGATACTATCTATATGGTGAGCTTTGCGAATTATTCACAGATCATCAAAGTTTGAAGTATTTGTTTACCCAAAAAGATTTGAATGCCAAACAGTAGCGATAGATGAAATTGATTAAAGATTATGAGTGTGTCATCCATTATCATCCAGAAAGAGCTAGTGTTATGGCTGATGCTTTAAGCCAAAAATCTTTAGGGAGGTTAGCATGTATTAGGTGTTACCAAGCAAAATTTTTTGTAGAATTGACTTCCTTGGGAGTGGAATTTGTAATGCTAGGAGACAATGCCATGTTAGCACAATTCCAGGTGAGACCGTTGTTGTTAGATCAAATTCGGGAGCTTGAACTTCAAGATTTACAATTAGAGAAAATTCAAAAGCAAGTAAAAGAAGGAGTGAGGACTAATTTCTTTATACATGAAAATAGTACCTTGATGTTTGGGACTCAGTTCTGTGTACCAGACAATCAAGCTTTAAAAAAGGAAGTACTTGAGGAGGCACATCAATCATTGTATGCCATGCATCCGGGGAGCACCAAAATCTATTGAGACCTCCAAGGAGTGTATTGGTGGCCTGGTATGGAAAAGGAGATTACAGATTTTGTAGCAAAATGTTTAACTTGTCAACAGGTAAAAGTGAAACCCCAAAAGCTAGTAGGTTTGTTGCAACCTCTTCCTATTTTATAATGGAAGTAGGAGCACATCACTATAAATTTTGTAGTGGGACTACCAAGAACTCAAAGCGGGTTTGATTCTATTTGGGTGATTGTGAACAGATTGACAAAGTTAGCTTATTTCTTACGTGTTAAAACTACTTGTACTCTAGATAAGTCTACTAAATTATATGTTGACGAGATTATTAGATTGCAAGGAGGTCCAGTATCTATAGTTGCAGATAGGGATCCAAGATTTATTCTTAGATTTTGGCCTAATTGCTATAGGTACAACTTTGAAGTTTAGCACACCATTCCATCCTCAAACTGATGGGCAATTAGAGAGGACTATTAAGACTTTAGAGGATATGTTAAGAGCTTGTGTACTTGATTTTAAAGGTACTTAGAAAGATCATCTAGCTTTAATGGAGTTTACTTAGAGTAATAGTTATCAATCTTGCATTAGGATGCCTCCATTGAAAGCTTTGTATGAATGATAGTGTAGGACTCCAGTATGTTGGAGTGAAGTGGGAGAAAAATAGTTATTGGGTCCAGAAATTATTTGAGATACTACTGAGAAAGTTAAGGTTGTTCAAGAGCACTTGAAAGTAGTGCAGAGTAGGCAGAAAAGCTATGCAGATAATATAAGAAGAAAACTAGAGTTTGAGATTAGCGACCAAGTGTTTTTGAAAGTTTCTCTATGAAAAGGTATGTTGAGATTTGGAAAGAAAGAGAAGTTAAGTCCAAGGTACATTAGATCGTATACCATTGTTGAAAGGGTTGGTACTACAGCTTACCGATTGGATCTACCTCCATAAATGGCTAAGTTACGTAAAGTCTTCCATGTTTCATTGTTGAGGAAGTATATGTTGGATCCTTCTCATATATTGACTTAGCAATCGATAGAATTAGAGGATGATTGAGTTATGTGGAAGAACCTATTTAGATTCGGGATCATAGGGAACAAGTTCTGCATAACGAGGTGATACTGTTGGTAAAAGTGTTGTGGAGAAGTCATTCGATTGAGGAGGCTACATGAGAGAGTGAGGAAACAATGAGGACTTAGTATCCATTTTTGTTTAAGCCTGGTAAGTGAATTTCAAGACGAAATTCTTAAAGGAGAAAAGAGTTGTAAAACCCTAACTTGCTTAATGTCATGGTTAGCTTAATTGCATACATTCTAGTGTGTGATTACTCTAATTGAATAGCTTAATTAACATGTTTTAATGAGAATATGCCGTGGGGTATTATTATATTTTTTGAGTATGATTAGTGGGTTTAATCCTTGATTAATTAGCTTAATTAATTTCTATGCTTAGCTTATGTTAACATTGATTAATTATCATAAGTGTGATTAATTATGTTAATCATGTGGATTAGTGAGGTGCTTGGTGTGCATGTGTGAGCTTGACACCTAGGTGTGTGCTTAAGCCTAAATGAGGTGTGTGCATCACTTGTGTGCTTCATCTCATTTGCTAGCTATGTGACATTATAGATACACCTTGTATCTATTGTTATCTTAAAAACCAAGGAGAGAAGAGCTTGTTTAGTAATTGTGTTTGCCAAAAGAGCAAGTGACAGAAAATAGAGGAAAAGAAGAGAAAAGAAGAGGAGGAAGAAGAAATTGAAGGGCAAAGCTTGTGTTTCATTGTTTGAGGTGAGAAATTTCATGTTCATGCTTGTTTTATTGTGTTTATATGGATTCTTCCATGCTAGCATATCATTTCATGCTATAGAGGTTAAATTGAAGTGAGGAGTGGGAGAGTGCTAAGGGTTTTCAAGTGTGAGCCTTGAATTCTTCATCTTGTGCATGTTTTGAGCTTAAAGTCTTGTTGCGGGCTTTAGAACATCATTTTGGATGTAGAAGGCTTGGGAGTGTGATGATGTTGGCCTTGAGTTGTTTAAACTTTGGTGTAAAAAGTTACAATTTCGGACCAAGTAGTGAACGGCACCAGTAGGGTAGCTAGCGCTCCTAGTGGCGGGTTCCTTTGGAGAAGGGCACCTGTAGGTGGGCTAGGGGGCCTAGTGGCGCATTCCTTTGGTTGGTTTTGTCCGGTTTGACCTTGTATTGCATTAGGGAAGGGTTTAACATATTCCATTGAGTTTCTAATGCATCATTGATGTTCTAAATCATATGTTTAAGGAGTATAAGCCGTAAACATGCATTGGTTATGAATTATTATAATTATTTCATCAAGTTTGATGTGATTGTGTGTGATAGGTTTGAAAGCAGCTCGGGACACTCCGGTTCAATTTAAAGAGTAACATAAGGTAGGGATTTAAGATAGTCTTATTCATATGAAATTGAATGTTTTATCATCAATATTGTTGTTAGTGTTAAATTATGAGGTGACATTGCATACAACATACATTGTGTGTATATCTTGCATTGCACAGAGGAGGTTTAGTCAATGTGAGACTAACCTAAGATTTAACCAATGTTGGGCTATCCTAAAGGGTGTCAATGTGGGACATCATTGATAACAAGTCATCAATATATTGGGCCAATGTTATCAAAATAGCGCGCACATATGTGGTGCAATATACATTGCATAATAAGAGGTATTTCTTATTGTTGATGGGGATAACCTATTGATGATTGATTCATTGGTTGTTTATCATTCATTCTTTATGAGTATTGATTATCTTTGTGGGCGTGTTGATATATAACTCACACCGACACAGTTTGTTTTGGTAGGTGAGGTTGAGATGGTTCAGTTCACTGCAATTGTCATGGCTTTTGTGGTAGCTGTTGTCATTATAGTTGATGTGGAGTTAGAGAGCTTCAAGAAACTCCTGTTAATGTATCAGTGGTCTGTAATCATGTTATTATGAGATGAGAGTATGTTAGAGTTTATTTATATTTGGTCTTGTATTATTATGAGTTATATTTCAATGGTTTTTATCTTGATGTAAGATGGATTATGGGTTGATATATATATATACTAGAATGGGTACCCCCACTACGTGGGTGGTTAATTTGGGGTAGTTAATTTGAGCAAGTGGAAGAGAACAAATAAGTGATGATTAGTGGGTGGTTACAAAACTTAAATTAGTATTTTACTTTTTTACCCTTTGAGTTAAATAAAGATATGCAAAATGTTAGTAATTTATGTAGTTTTTGAGGATGTTTTGGTCTGTACATAAAAGTGACATTTTTTTGAATTTGGAGCTTCACCGGCTTCACCAAACCAAAGAGTTTACTTTATAATAGTATAGATATATATATATGATGTTGTGGTTATTCCTATAAGATCTTTATTGTTTGGATTGTTGTGAGGTTTGCTTATAGGTTGGTGACCTATGCAATCACATCCATCCTAACAAGGTGTCAATGACACCTGATTATGAGTGGGTACGACATTACCAATTAACCGATAAGAATGAAGAAGAGAAAGGATTGGGAGATCTTACCAAATATGGTGACATAAGTAACCTTTGTTCAATGTAGGTAGGGCTATATGCTTTGCATGACTTATGCTATTAATACTTTGGTATAGCTGGACTATTGCTCTTTTGCTACAATGTGTGAGCAAACAATTTTTTCATTCCAAAATTTGGTGCTTTTAGAACTCTAATTGTTGCTATGGCATAAATGAGATAACAAATAGCCTTTTTTTGCAACAAAGTATCCAGGTCTTATTACTCTCTTGAGCTTGTGTAGGACCACCATCTACACAAATTATGTAAACTTCATGTATTGTATAGATGATGGCTGATCACAAGGGGGTATAAGGTGAAATCGAACTTGAAATCTCATGCTTAGCATGAGGACAAGTTGAACACTAAAGAAACCCCTTGTGGTTAGCATGTGGACATGCTAACAAATAGTTGCTTCTGCTATATTGTGTTCTAATTTATCAAATTTGAGGTAGATGTGTGCCCAAAAAAAAAAAGAAGAACATGTTTATGTTTAGGTATTAAATCTTGATTCAGAAATTGCTAGAAATGCATTGTTTCATTTATTTAGGGTAGTCTTATCCACCTTCCATATTACAACAAATAAGACGCAGCAATTTGATATGCATTGTTTTATTTGATTTGCAAAACTATAGATAGAACACAAGTTTTAGAAAAGGCATAGCGGAAGGCTTAAAAGGATATTTGCACTAATTTAAAATACTTACTCAAGTTTAACAAATCGGTTAGGTTGTTAAATCCTAACTCAAATAAAAATAAATAAATAAATTTTTTTCTTAATTGGAAGAACTCCACGTGCAATGCACGTGTGCCTATGCTATTATTGTAAAATATTTGAAAAATGAAAAACCAATGTGCAAATTGCAAGATTACATTTCTTTAAAAGAAATGCTAAATTATCAGTTAAACATTTTAAGGTTTAAGGTTGTCTCTCTCTCTCTCCAAATTAAAAGCATAAAATATTCGTTAAATAAGTTTTCTTTCCAATTTATAAAGCAAACTTAGATTAATCAAATTGCAATTCGCAGTACAATTTCTAGAAAAGAATAATATCCCATTTTTAGAATTACCCCAAAAAACTTTTAACCCAGAAACAAAATTGATCAAGCAAAAAACAAAAAAGAGACAGGAAAAAATACCTTTAGAATAGTAGGCTTTTCGGATAAGCCATAGGGGAGGGTCTCGAGCTCAATGGGCTCTTCTCACAATGTATGTGTCGTGTAGTCAGATGGTACTAGTGGATTGGAAACTAGGGTTGGCCGATTAGGAGGGTTTGGCTGTAGAATCAAGAATGTGAGAGGGAGCCCACAGTTTTACTTTCGATTTTTTTAAAGTTGTGGTTCGGTGTTCTAGCACATGCGAGGCTTAGATATTAACATGATGTGATTGTGACACGTGATCACGGGATGGGGTTGGTATTGTATTAGTTCGTGTGTGATTTAGAGCTTGCGAACTGGGCCGCTAGCTTTGGTAGTGTGGTGGCAGTTACAGAGACTTACAGTTGGGAGATAACTCAGATAGCTAGTCGAGCCAGGCTGAAGCCCAAACCAGGAGGGAGGGCGAGAGTTATGACTTAGGGCCAGAGCTAATAAAAGATCATTTGGTCCACATTTTGCTACTTGTTGGATTATTTTCCTATAACTATTTTCTGGCTCGTCTGCCATTCTAAGTTCTAACACAACTGTAAGGGCAGGGGTATGTATGGTTGTTGTAAGTAGTCCAATCATCTCATGCCACCTAGTTGAGCATTTCCTCTAGATGGCATGCCACGTAGACTCTCCAAGACTCTTCACGTCAACCTCGTGCAGGTGACGCTAGCAAGATTTTCTCCCTTCAAAGGACATATCATGTGCATCCTCCAAGGCACCGCATGTCAGCCTCATGCAGGTGATGTTAGCGAGATCATCTTCTCTAAGTGGGCCCAACCCTATGAGTTCTCTAAGCAGGCATAACCCTGTGAGATCGCCAAGGCACCTCGCGTCAGCCTTGTGTAGGTGATATCGGCAAAACTGTCTTCTCCAAGCGAGCATCTCCTATGAGATCGCCAAGCGGGCATCTCTCATGAGATTGCCAAGATACCTCACGTCAACCTCGTGTAGGTGACGTTAGCAGAGCCATCCTTTCCAAGTGGGTGTTCCCTGTGAATTATCTCTAAGGGGGCATCCCCTATGAGTTACCTCTAAGCGGGTTTAACCCCATGAGCTATCTACCACCAAGTAGGCCTAACCTCATGAGTTGTTTACCATCAAGCGAGCCTAACCCTGTGAGTCTCTTAGGCTACTCTAAGATCGCCTCAACACCCACTTATCTCGTGAGCCTGGGTTCACTACGATTTCTTGGATGCCCACTCACCCCGCGCACTTGGGTTTGCCATGGATATCCTCAACATCAGTAATAGAGCACCCCGTGCTCAACTCCTGTCTTCCTTATTCAAGGAACTCTCCAAGTAACTTCTCTCCACGACTCGGGATCTATCTACGGATTGTGAACTAGTGGCTAGAATCAAAGGGAATCGTTGAGCTGATCGCCCCTCGGGCGAGCGAGGGACCTGTCCTATCAACCAGTTAAGAGAGAGAGACTACCTCTCAGATTGCACATATCTTCACCATTAATGCAGCCTAATTTGCATTATGTATGATACCACATGGCATCGTCTAACTAGAGGAGCAACTCACATCCATTGCAGGTGTGGGGTGCCCTTCCCCATTTAATCAAACTAACCAGAGCTGACACAGCACGCCCAAGGTTATGATGGCTTTATCGCTCGTCCAATCAGCAATTACCATATGGCAGCCTCGTTAACTCTAATTTTCATTATATACATTTATGACTGTAAAGAGAGACTTTTGGATGGTTAGCAACTAGTTACGTCACCTGAGAATACACATTGAATGCTCTAAGCCCTGAGCTTACATAGAGACTCTTCGTCATCCTCTCTCTCTCTTGGTTGCCTTTGGTTCTCTCTGTGCTAGGATTCCCAAAAGGACCCTGTGTCAGTCAACTCTACACCCCCTGGTCCACCTTTGCCCACAATACTCTGTTGGGGAAGACTATTGCTCGTAATACCATGGCATCAAAGAGGGTGCTCTTTCCTACTCTTGCAGCAGGCCAAGGGCTCCAGGAGACTGACAAGATGACTTTGGTCGAAGACCCTTAGGACCTTATCATCCAACTTCTGCCACCAGTAAGCCTTTAGGCATAAAGTAATCAATTCCAGTCTCTGAACCCCAACATGTTGGCTCTGATGCAAGTGTAACAAGCCTTCGTCGATGCTATATAACTCATTTAGGCAGGCCAGGTAGGATCCAACCACTCTCAAGTACCTCCTTGTTTGCCTCCTATAAGTTTAGGAGCCACCTTTTAGCACAAAATAGTTGATAATGGCACCCTAGGGCATGGCCAAATAGCCAACCCCAACCTTACCAACAAAGAAACACCTCCTGTTAAAACATCTCAAAACACTCAAGTTGCCTCCTTCGATGGCTTGCTCACAGCCTCTCAGGTTGAAGAGCATGTATGCTTTGTTCTTAGGTAAGATGGAGGTCACCCCCCCTTCTAGCCTCGATCTTGACCTGCGCCCTCCTTATGTTGCATCCATTCAGTCCCTCCCTTACCTAGAAAAGTACCTCACTCCCATGTTCACTCAGTTTGACGGGAAAGAAGGTAATGTCAAAGAACACATAACCTGGTTTGTTGACTCTTTGGGCATTTACAATGCTGATCTTAACTTATGCCACAGGGAGTTCTCTAATTCCCTAGCGGCCCGAGCATACACTTGGTATGCCCACCTCCCAGCTGGTTCTATCACTTCTTGGGAGGATATGATTTCCAAATTCATCTCCAAGTTCTTTTACGTGTAGGAGCACCTCACCAACCTTCATCTAATCAAGGAAACTCAGACTGATAGGGAGGACCTGCTCATGTATGTCAAGTTTTTAAGAGAAAAGGTGATAGACTTGTAAGATCCTATCACCAAGAAACATTTAGTCAACATTTACATCAAAGGCATGGACCTCACTACAAGATCCACATGCTAAATCTCCATTTCCTTGATTTCTCTAGTCTATGCGTAGTAGCTCGCAACATTAGCGAAACTGTCAAAGAACTAGCTCCGCCATTTGGGTTCATTCCTCGTTTTGCCTCAACCTCGTGAAGAAATGGCCCACGCAGACCACCAGTCTATGCTGTAGAATCCACCAATCAGAATAACACTATTGGCAGAAGACCTCCTCCACCCCTTCTAGTTTTGGTGAAAACAACTGCTGCTCTTTTGAAAATATGGGTTGCTGAAGGTGAGATTGTCCTATGTGAAGTAAAGGTTCTACCCATTGAATGGGAGTAGTCTAGGCCTAGCTATTGCATTTATCATCGAGTCACCTCTCACTCAACCAAAGACTGCTTGAGCCTCAGAAACATCTTCCTCAAACAAAAGCAGGAGAACACCCTACAATTGCCAAATACCGACGTACTATAGGGCCCCCTCCCAAAACACAGGGATGGCGAAATGAATGTCATGATGATCTCTTACCACGATGAGTTGGAAGATGATTCAGTGTGCCACATCACCGAGCCCACTCCCAAAAATCCTGATTTCGAGCACAATCATGCCACCACACTCCAATCCTTTACAAAGTTTAAGCATTTCTTTGAGTAATTCGGGCTCTCCCATTGCACTCGCTATGAGGTTACTAAAGTGATCCTCCATCTCGTTGATGCAGATGGCGAGCCCTACATAGAAGTTAGTAGTTCAATCAAGCGCACTTTTAGGGAGTACCACCTCACCCTAACCTTCTCCGAAACAGATCATATGTATCCTTACTGTCACAACCGACCTCTTTATGTCCTTATGATGCTCCAAGAGATGGTATTCTAGAGAGGTTATATGGATAGTGGAGCCTCAATCAACATCATGGCTTATTCCATATTTTAGGCCATTGGTCTCCTTGAACAACAGCTTGTTCACAAACCCATCGACATCTGAGGGTTTGACAGCCAATCTCACCGCTCCATCGGGTACACCAAGATTGACCTTAGAGTTGGTCCTATCCATTCCTACACTAAATTCCATGTTGTTAATACATATGCCAATTATATTCTCTTGTTGGGGCAAACATGGTTACAGAGGTATAGAGCTATCCCCTCCACTTATCACCAATGCATGAAAGCAATATGGAACAATGAGGTTGTCACCATCCTAACCTCCAACCACCCATTCAAAGTAGTAGAATCCTACATGGCAAAATATGTCTTCTATGATGAAGTAGATGAGGGTGAACCCTTAGGTCCCTTGTTTGCAACTCCTATACCTGCTTGGTCTTAGCTTTCCTAGGACATTCTTGATCCTATACACTTACCACAAAAACTTTCTTGAGAGCCTTCGCCTCCACAGGAATAGATTCCAATCATCACCAAATTTCAAAGGCAAGATGGAAATATCGTATACCACTTGTGATGGTGCGAGGGGTAAGCTTCTCTCTTAGTTGACCCCCCACTTGCATTGGTTTTTGCTCATCTTCTTGCTCGCGATCGGTGCTTCTCTCATGAGTGCTATCCCTTCACGCATACTTCTTCCTAGTCAAAAAAAAAAAGAAGAAGAAAAAGCACCCTCAGTCTTACAAAAAGTAAATTCTACATCTCAGTCTACTTCCCCTCAACTATAAGAAGTAGAGCCCACTCTTGAGTGCTTCCAGGATGGCCCCTCTAAAAAACAAGAGCTCAAGGAAATCAATCTCATTCCACCTACAGAGCCTACTCGCCCTATCTTTATTTACAAAGATCTCCCTACTGAACAACGAGAGGCCCCTCTCACACTGATCAAGCAACACTTGGATGTTTTCATTTGGAATTATAGCAAAATGCCTGGACTTGATCCTGCAGTCACCATGCACCAACTCAACATCCTGCCATCTGCTTGACCTGTTAAACAAAGGACACAATTCTACAAACTTGAAGTGGAGCTTAAGATCAAAGATGAAGTAGTTAAGCTCCTTGATGCCGGCTTCATCAAGCCAATCCAAAACCCCTCGTGGTTGTCCAGTATAGTCCTTATCATCAAGAAGAATGGCCAAATCTGTGCGTATTGATTTTCGTGATTTGAACAAAGCTTGTCTTAAAGATGAGTTCTGTAAGCACCCCATTTTTGCTCGCTCAATAATCTCCAGTCCAAATCAATCTTTAATAAAATGTCATAACACTATCGAGCCCAAACTGGCTTTTTCAAACTGTAGTCCAATCAACTGGTCGCTTTCTAGGCCCATAGGACCCGATTGAAGCCAAAAAGACCAAAATGCCGCTAGGCTTTCCAAGGTAGTTTTCAGAGATTGGGCGATCTCTAAAACCAATCACTACCGTCGGAGTGACAAAAACACTCACAAACCTTAAATAGTTCACTTCTAGGGCTTGCTAGCCCGCCAATACAGAATATTTATTATGCCCCTTAGCATTCGATAAGTTTCTAGAGATTAGGCAGTCTCCGGAACCAATACTAAACCGTCAGAGTGACGGAAACACTCACAAACCTTTAAGCCATTAGAGTGATGAGAACACTCACTAGGTCAACATGGGTTTTGCGACTAAATCACCCATTGCCACGGGACCGAATGCTCCTCTTGGCCATGGCACATTTACCGGAGAAAGGAATGACCATTGCAAACCAACCAGTGACAACCATCAGAAAGACAGAAACATTCATAAACCTAGGCCAACACCAACGCCTGCTAGCCCATCTCTATGAAAAATGACCAAACTGGCCCTTGGACATGATGTCACATCTTGCGAGAAAGTATAAGCTCCTCGAGATGATAAGTCCATCTAACCCGACATGTCTTGTAAGAAAGTACAAACTCCTTGATACGGTAAGTCCATCTAGCTCGGCACATCGTTGAGAAAATAGCAAGTCCACGAGACGGTAAGTCTACCTTCCAAGATTGTCCCCAAACAGTCCGACATGTTCAATATGCCTTTCTATTTAACTCAAGACCAATTCAGGTGATATTCGATTAAAATGACCAAACTGCCCTTAGAGCACTCCGACATGTCTTTGAGAATGTACTATCTCCTCAAGGTAGTAAGATCATCTTTCCAAAGTTGTCTCTAGACTGTTCGGCATGTTCGATATGCCACTTAAATCCATCCCAGCCTCATTCTAGCAAGTTCTAGTAAAAATGACCCTTCTTGTCACAACACGAAACTCGGCCTATACGGATTTAGGGTGCATGACTGGCCAGTAGCTTAGCTACCCAAGGCTACATTACATAACCCGGTTAAACACCTGTGCATTTATCATTTAAAAGATACATAATTACAGAATTAAAACTTTATAAACATAAAGTAAAACGTGTGTCATACATAACAGAGCTATGCCTAATCTCCAAAATATAAACATTCCATAAGATAAGCTTATATAAGGCCACCACAGTTATAACATTATAATATTACAAAACATTAGGCTCCAACCCCTATATCAGTACATAACATAAGGCTTGTGAGCCGCAGTCCAAATATCCACGTAATGGGCCTCCCTCAAGGCCTCCTAGTTTGCTCACCTGAAAATATTTTTAGACAACATAAGCTAATGCTTAGTGAATAACAATAATATATGAATATAAAATATCATAGGCTAGCATTTATATTTAATGTACATGACAATAGAGGTACTTTTATACATATGTGGCATGAACCTAGAAACGTATAAGTGAAATCTTAAAAGCACATGAAGTATAGGCTTTTGTACTAAAACATTTCATAGTTTCTAAAACATAATGTTAAAGAAGAGAGGTAGGCATATTGTAGTATGAACTATTAGAGCGTGGCATAACTTGTCATAAGCATAATATACCATGTCTTGTAAGCGTACATCTTAGCTCGCCATATAATATTAGACACATCAAATATTATCATTCTTAGTGACTTATAAAGCGTAGCTTTGGGAACGTAGGGAGCATAAGTATCATATGGGAATAGTATAACATTTCGAACATAATATCATAGGCGTGAGACATAACACATAACACGATTTCGTAAGGCATAACTGTAAGCACCCTATTTTTGCCCGCTCGGCAGTCTCCAGTCTGTCCAGACTTGTATTCAAGTCAATCTGGACATATTCTAAGTCAGCTTAATTTTCCAATCCTAATCTAGTCAATCCATCGCTTCGCGAGCCCACATGGCCAAAGTATAGGCAAAATGACCAAAATGCCCTTGGGGGCATTGTTCGGTCCAATTTCAATAGGCACGTCTTTCTAAAGGCGGTAAGTCTCCTTTCCAATTCCATTTTCAATTCCAATTCTAATTAAATCAGGCACACCTTTTGAGAAAGTTGATTCCTCAAGGTGGTAAGACTCTCTAATCCGGCACGTTTCTGAGTGAACTCTTCGGAATGCTAAGTCCCTTTAAACCCGTCGATCGGGACGAGACCCCAAGTCCCTAAGATAGTAGAACGGTCCACCTTTGGCTCCTGCTAGCCTGCCAATATAGAAATGTCCGTTTCGACATGCCTTTTGAGAAAGTTGATTCCTCAGGCACTAAGTCCATTTAGCAACTTTCCGAAATCAGGCAGTCTCAAGAATGATTGCGAACCATCAGAGTAACGGAAGTACTCGTAAACATCGCAACCGCCAGAGTGGTAGAAACACTAGTCAACAGGTCGATATAGGAAATTGCCAACAAACCCTTGTATCACAGGACTGCCGCCAGAGTGGCGAAAACACTTAAAACCCAGGTCAACACCAGTGCCTGCTAGCCTGCTCTGGTGAAAAATGACCAAACTGCCGTTAGGGCCATTTCCGACACGTTTCTCGAGAAAGTACCTAAGTCCTTAGAACGATAAGTCCACTTTTCCAAGATTATCTTAAAGGCAATTCGGCATGATTAGGTGCCTTCTAGTAAGTTTCGAGCCAATTTTGAGACTTTTCTGTCAAAATGACCATTTTGCCTCTAGGCATTTGAGCACCACGGAAACTACACCGCCTCTGGGTATCAAACCAGTAACCTCTCGAGAATGCTTTTTATAGTATTCCCAACCTTTCATTATCTTTCTGGATCATTCCGAGTCAATTCCGGCAAACCAAGTGTAAAATGACCGTTTTGCCTCTGGTGGGCTGGTCGACTTTTCTAACCACACCGGCTCTCGGTATCAAACCGGTAACCTTTGGGAACATTCTAAATAGTGTTTCCAAACCTCGAGTCTTCTTTTGGGGCATTCTGAATCCGTCTCGGCAGCTTTCCAGCCCGGTTGACTGTTTTACCCCGAATGACCTGATCAACCCTTCCAATACATCTTGACATCATTCTTCAAGTCCGTTACCCCCGGGACCCTATTCTAAGTCTTCTTGTCCCTTTCCAGCCTTTCGGGTCATTCTCGACCCCTTCAAATCATTCTCGAACCTTCCGGAGCCATTCCTAGTGAAGCCAGGCTAAAAATTGCATGGTAGTCACTAGTACAGGCGCCCAAATCTTCTGAAGATACGTTGCTTGCCAACTTAAAAGCTTTCTTAAGTGGTTGACGCCACTAGTAGTGGCACCAATGTGTTCTTTGGCCTAGCGCTACTGCAATAGGCGCTAGGTTGTTCATCTTTCTATAAATACAGAGCCTCCTCCAACGTGAAAGAGATTTGCAAACTCAATCTAAAAACCCTACTCTTCGATATACAGAGCTCGTAGCCTCCCTAAATCCTAGTTTTCTTTAGGTTTTCCAAACCCTGGCCCCCATACACAAACCCTAGCTCTCATATACTCCCATACACTCATATACACTCATACACTAGCCTCCAAAGCCTCCATTGAAGACTTGAAGTGCTGCAACCCAAAGCTCTCGAAGATCAAGATAAGTTCCCGAAGATCAAGACAAAGACTGAAGTGAAGACCGAAGCAAAGCAAGAAAAACAAAGCGCGCAAATCAAAGCAAAATAAAGAAGACACAAGATAGGCTCTCTATTTAAGTTTATGCATCTTCCCCCTCTCTCTTCTCCCTCCGAACCCACTTAGGTGTTCTTCTATTTTAATCCCCCATCTTCTTCCCCCCCTTTCTTGCATACTTGAAATAAGGGACTTCCCGGTCCATGTGTAGGATTAGGCTATTGAGAGTCACCATGTCGAGGGCTTTCTCTTAGTCTAACAGGAGACCACGTGGGTTCGACCCCTTAATTATTTGGTGAAGCCTTAACCTTGTATGTTCACGACCCCAACTTGCATTGTGCATATCATGATCAAGCATCTCTCTAAAATCCGTTTTCAAACTTGTTTTCAAAACTTACATTAAAATTGTTTTTAAAGTTTGTGTTAAAATCTTCTTCTTCTTCAAAACTTGTTTTCAAAATCACAATCCTAAGGTGATTCTAGCATTTCCATGGTTAGGGTTGTTTTAGGAAAATGTTACATTTAAAGTGACCTATACGGTCCATTTTTTCAAATCTTTGTTGTTTTCAAAACCACTATCTTAAAGTGGTTCTAACCTTCTTATGGTTAGAATCGTTTTAGGAAAGTGAGATATTTTATATAATTTCTAAAAACTCTCTTTTCAAATCTCTCTTTCTAAAAAATTTCTTTTTCTAATACACTTTCTAAAAATTCTCTTCAATCTCCTTTTTAAAATTTCTTTCCAAAGTTGTTTTCTAAAACTTCCCTTCACAAAACTCACTATCGTAAAAACTCCTTTCCAAAACGCTCTATTCGAAATTCACTTTCTAAAAATGCTCACTAGGTCTACTTCCTAGAAAAACTCTTTTCAAAAATCCCTTTCCAAAAACTCTCTTTTCAAAATTCGCTTTACAAAAACTCCTTTTTAAGATCTCCTTCCAAAATCTCTCTTTCCAAAAACTCTCTGAAAATTTTACTTTCCAAAATCCCTTTCGAAAAACTTTTTTTTTCAAAATTTACTTTCTAAAAACTCCTCTCTAGGATTATCTTCCAAAAATCTCCCTTTCTAAAAACTCACTTTCCAAAATCTCTTTTCTTAGAGTTAAAGTTAAACCCTAAAGCCAACCATTAGGAAACCATAACTTCTTTTCTTAAAACATGATTTTCAATCTTGCCTCAAAACCTAGGTTTCCGAAACCTCTTATTTTCAACATCAACACTATATATATATATTTCCCAAACCTGTAGTCTTCTCAAGTCTAGGATTTTTAAAACTCCATCTTTCCAATTCCATGCCAAATCAAATCTTCCCTTTAGGAAACCAAACTCCAATTTCTCATTTAGGAAACTAGATCCAATCCTCCGTTTTTGGAAACAAAATCAAAACTCTTCTTCTTAGAAACAAAATCCACATCTTCCTAATTCAAATCCTTCCTAATCTCCTACTTTCCTAAACCTTAGGTTTCCAAAACTTGAACTTTTAAATCTTTTCTTAAGCTTTAAACTTTCAAATCTTTCCTAATTCCAACCTCTCCTAATTCCATCTCTTTCCAAATCTTAACTTTTCAAATCTAAATCTTCAAATCTTTCTTGAATTCAAATCTTTCCTAAATTCTAAAAGTCAAATTTCAAATCTTTCCAAAACTCTAAACTTTCTTAAATTCAAATCTTTCTAAAATTCTAAACTTTCTAAATTTCAAATCTTTCCAAATCCAAAACTTTCTAAATTTGAAACTTTCTTAAGTTAAAACTTTCTAAATTCCAAATCTTTCTTACTTTAAGCTTTCCTCATTCAAATCTTTCCAAGAATCTTAAACTTTCCTATTTCAAAACTTTCTTATTTCAAAACATTCCAATTTTCAAACTTTTCAATTCTAATCCTTTCCTAAAACGAAAACTTTCCTAAATCAAAACTTTCCTAAAATGAAACTTTTTTATTTTGAAACTTTCCTAAATCGAGACTTTCCTAATCCGAATCTTTCCTAAATCCAATCTTCGCTAATCTTCCAAGTCCAACATTTGAGTCAAATCTTTCTTAATCTCAAGTCCTTCCTAAATCCTATCTTCCTAAGTCTAGGTTTCCTAAATCTCTATCTTTCCAAATCAAAGTCCAATCTTTTCAATTTCAAATTCTAATTTCCAATATTCTATTCTAAGTTCAAATCAAAATCTCTTTTCAAATCAAATCTCCTATTTTCAATTGGACTCTTGTCCGAACTACGACTGACCTAATTCCTCAAAAAGGATACGTAGGCAACCCTCATGGGTGCGGTCACCACCTTTTTCAAATCTCCAATTCCATAACTTTTTTAAGTTTCCAATTCCAAAAATCTATTTTCAAATCTCTATTTCTAATTTCTAAAACTTTCCAATTTCAAATCTCTCTTTTCAAATTACTTTTTAAATCAAATCAATTTCTTTTCAAAACTATTTTCCAACTCTCTTTTTCTTACATTTACATATCATGCATCATGTCTTTTCAAAAATTCTTTTCTAAAGTGGATAGTTTTGGACATAGATTAATTGAAGACTTTAATGGGTGAATCTAGGATGAATAGACATGTAGGTACCGTAAGGGCAGGGTAGGGTGATGGCCTAGTGCATCTTCCCTACACGTAACCAACCTCCGAACTTAGGATCACTATTTTTGAAAGACCAAAATGGAGTTTATTTTCAAAAAAGGGCTTAAAATTTTTTCAAAGGTTGCCAAACAACCTGTTTTCTTAAAAATCCTCTTTTGAGGAAGTATTTTCAAAATCGTTTCCGAAAACCCTAAGTATAATCTTTGGATTGGGCTTAGTTTTTAGGTGACGTAAGTCACCTTAATCAAGTTAGGCGGTGACTGCAAATTGTTTTCCAAAAGCCCTTTATTCAAATCAATTTTCAATTCAAACCTAGTCGCACTCATTCTTCTAAGAGGATGGGTTCTAACGAGAGAGTACAATATGTTTTCCGCTTGTGTGTGTATTCCTCGAGTGCGAAAAATCTAGGCACGACAATAACGTAGCTATCTTAAGCATACCATGGCATGATACTGTAAAGCATGTCATAATATCTTGAATGGAAGAGATACACCGTGACATTAATACTTGTGAGAACATACGTAACTTGTCATGAAGCATTTGAACAAGTCATATTTCTCATTCTAGAACATAAGTATGTCATGTCTTTACATTAGGCCAATAGGTTCCTCACTTCATCCTACTTAAGAGGTTTTTTTGGTATTAGGCATCATAGTAACCACAAGGGTCACCCATAATGCTCTTTAGGCTAACATAGTAATCATGAATGTCATGTATAGGCTCTTTAGGCCAACATAGTTGCTATGAAGGTCAAACATAGGCTCTTTAGGCTAACATAAGAGCTAAGCTCAGTTATGGTAGCCGTAAAGGTCACACATAGGCTTTTTGAATCAATCATAAGAGTTATACTAAGTTATAGTAATCATAAAGGTCACATATAGACTTTTAAGTCAGGGGACGTCTCCCAATATGGCGATAGATTATTTCATGTCCCCTACCGTAGGACCATCGTTGCTAGTTTATGGTATTGCCACGAAAGACCTTACATGTCGATAGTTTATTTCACGTCTTCCATCCTAGGACTATCAGGCTAGATTAAAGTCTCGTCATGAAAAGACCTTGAGTTAGAGTCGTAGGTTAAGAATCTTACGTCTACTTTATATAAACGTTCTAGTCCAGGGGTTGTAATTCATATCATAGGTAAGGTTCGTATATAATTCAAAGCATAACATTTATACCTGAACGTAATCATTGATGCATTGAAATAAATGGAAGGAAATGCATGAAACGTAATTGAACTTGAAAGCATTCAGAGAGTAATAGGTTTTATTCATGGCATATCGTTACTCACCTCTATCCAACTGAACGGGTGTTAAACAAGGTCATCCTACACATAATTCACATAGAATGATGGAACATCAGTACAAGATTCTAAAGCAAAGCAATAATGCATAAACCGAGACTAAGCGCATAAGTCCCTCAACACCGATTCATTAACACCTCACTCTCACAACGGGAGAACGAGACTAAACTCTAGGACAAGGCCCTAATGTAAAACAAGAATATAAAGCTTGAGGATCTAACATGAAAGCTGGAACATCGACTCCTTCATCGCGTCCCAACCACCTCTCAAGGATGAGTTCACACTCTAGGCTAGTTCTATTTGAAAATAGGCTTAAAAGACTTTAATTTGATAGGTCATGGTCCAAAGACACATTTCGGGTGAAGAAGTTCGGTTCCATGAAAAATAGGCCAACATTTTGGAAAATAAGGTTTTTGGCATAATTTTGCGTCAACTTTAAACTCCAATATCTCACAATCCATAAGGAGTTAGGGTGCAAACTTTACACAGATGAAAAGGTCTATGAGTCTACTATCCAACACTTCAAACGGTGCTAAAACTGAGTTTTCTGGAGCAAGTTATGCTTAATTTGAAAAAAAGGTGTCAAAACAGGCTTATCATTCGAACGCCTAGGCCAAAAATGGTCAACCCAGAAAACATGCTCTCAGGCCGTTCGAATGCCCAAATGGACCATTCAAATGCCAGGCCAAAAATGGAGGTTCTTATCCACGGGCTGTTTGAACACCCACCTGGGCTGTTTGAATACCAGGTCTCCTTCCTCTTGCAGTTCGAATGCCATATTGGGGTTCAAACAGCCTGCTGCACAACATCAGAAATCCAAACAAAAAACTCTCTAATCTCTACCAAAATGCAACCAAACTCTCCCAACATCAAAATAACTTGAACGAGAACTCAAGAACATCACAATAACTCAAAATGGGGAGAAATGAATGGTCAAAACAAAGGGATTTAGGGTTTTAGGAACCCAAGCCCCAACTTGCATAATTTGGAAATTTCAACTCAAAACTCTTAAATCTTCCAATAGGGCTTACAATACCCTAGGTTTAGATAATTTGGGACTCAAAGAAGTCCCTTACAACAACCCCACAACACAACCCAACAAGATAGATACATATACATACATAATTTGTACAGAGAAAGGAAACCTTACCTTTCTTCAAGCTTGTTTAAGTCTTCCAATGGCTTCTTTTGGCTTGGGTTGAGGCTCTCCAAGCTCCCTCTATTCCTTTAATCTTCTTCTTCCTTCTCCTTCTTCTCCCCTTCTCCCTCTCTTCTCTCTCAATCGGTTGTGTGGGTGCGTGTATAGGTGTGTGTGTGTGTATATATATGTATATAAGGATGATACACATGGGAATAATCCCATATGTCTCACTCCTTAGGTTTAAGTTACAACATAAACTCTTATTGGTCATTTTTGGCCCAAATGATGTAATAAGTAACATTAAACCATGCAAACACTAGAAATTCACATTAATTTAAATAAATAGAGGTTCAGGATATTACATCCTTCCCCTCTTAAATAAGTTTGGTCCCCAAACTTGATACAAGCTATCATTTAAACAAAAGGGATAACACTTCTCGAATCCCAATCTCTCGAGCCATTAAGAGTCTAGGCAGCTCATCAAGTGAGACATTGGGATCTCCCGGACGACATGGACATCTCTCAAGGAGGGTGGAAATTGTGTGTCAACATTGTTACATAAGGAGGTACGATTCACATTTAGTCTAAATGATGTGTTTGCATGAACAAAATGGGATATGGGAGGAGGCACAAGCCTACTCCTTCAATAACAAGTCCCGAGTGGGGAGAAGAACGAAACCCAACTCGCTTAAGTTCACATTCAATACTGGCATGATGAGGGGATGACCAACCCAATCCTAAGATGACATTGAAATAGTACATTTCTAGGTATAGGATTTACGAGCATGAATACATCACTAATAAGACTCCCTCGAGGGTTGTAATTCCTATCACATAAGATGAAAATGTTTTTTTTTTTTTTTGAATGGCAAGGATACATACAAAATATACCTGAGAGGTACCGGAGAAGTGTGTGAGTGTTGGGCGAAGAGATACGAGGCAATTAAAACACTCCAGAAGCAATAAAGATGTGTGTAGGTTGACAACAACTAAAAAGTATACCTGACACTATAGAGTCGACAGCTGAGGTGTTTCTCAGGTAAGGTGATTTTCCTTTCCATTAGTTGTAGACAGCTGAATCGAGGCTGCTGCTGATGCCCCAAATTTTTGTGTTCTATTCTTCTTTGGATAGTCCCTCACTTGGTGTCCAACTTGGTAGCACCCATAACAAGCTCTGCTTTCCAAAAGACATGTGCCCCAATGCTTCTTTTGGTAAGTTGGACATGCTGATATTTTATTAACCGTGCAATTCCCTCGATCCCTGGTGTTCCCCTGTGAGGTAGACGAGTTCCCACTTAAAGATCTCGAATTATGTCGCTTTGAGTCTTGTCCTCAACCTTGGTCACTTTCGGTTCTCTTCTTATGTTTCTCTCGACATTGCATCGACTTATCAATTGCCCCTTTGGGAGTCCCCAGGTATGTTGAGGGCCTCAGCTGCTGGACTTGTCCGATGGTGGTTCGAGCCACCTCTTCCCCTCTTAGCACTTGTGCTACTGACGGCTCAAGCGTGTTGGTTGTGTTGCTAAGAGTAACTTAGACCACTTGCACAAGTCCGTCCAAGATCCTCTTCACATGATCCATTCGGCCCTCGAGCTTTCTAGCTCCTCTACGTTCCCTACCTCTTGGCGGCATACTATCCACATGTATGCAAACAAACGGTCAAGCACTAAACATATTATTACAACACGTAATACACCTTGGCACGTCATTATACACATAGCTTACATATACATACATATAGCACGTATTCAAGAAAAACCTATAATTCTAGCTAGACATGATTCCATCTTGTGGTGTTAACTTACATATACATACACATAGCACGTATTCAAGAGAAACCTATAAATCTAGCTAGACATGATTCCATCTTATGGTGTCAACCTATGCCTGTGATACCACGCTGTCACGCCCCAAAACCTGGCCTATACGGATTAAGGGTGTATGACCAGCTAGTAGCTTAGTTACCCAAGGCCGCATTACATAACCCAATTGAACACCTGTGCATTTATCATTTAAAAGATACATAATTGCGGGATTAAAACTTTATAAACGTAAAGTAAAATGTGTGTCATACATAGCAGAGTTGTGCCTAATCTCCAAAACATAAACATTCTTTAAGATGGGCCTATCAAAGGCCACCACAGTTATAACATTATAATATTACAAAATATTAGGGTCTAACCCTATATCAGTACATAACATAAGGCTCGTGGGCCGCAGTTCAAATATCCACGTAATGGGCCTCCCTCAAGACCTCCCAGTTTATTCACCTGAAAACATTTTTAGACAACTTAAGCTGATGGTTAGTGAATAACAATAATGTATGAGCATAAAATACCATAGACTAACATTTATATTTAATGTACATGACAATAGAGGTACTTTTATGCATACATGGCATGAACCTTGAAATGTATAAGTGTAATCTTAAAAACACATGAAGTATAGACTTTTGTACTAAAACATTTCATCATTTCTAAAACATAATGTTGAAGAAGAGAAGCAGGCGTATTGTAGCATGAACTATTAGAGCGTGACATAACTTGTCATGAGCATAATATATCATATCTTGTAAGCGTACATCTTAGCTCGTCGTATAATATTAGACACATCAAATATTATCATTCTTAGTGACTTATAAAGCGTAGTTTTGGGAATGTAGGTAGCATAAGTATCATATGGGAATACTATAACATTTCGAACATAGTATCATAGGGGTGAAACATAACACATAACACGATTTCGTAAGGCATAACGTAGCTGTCTTAAGCATACCATGGCATGACACTATAAGCCTTGTTATAATATCTTGAAAGGAAGAGATACACTGTTACATTAATACTTGTGGGAACATACGTAACTTGTCGTGAAGTATTTGAACAAGTCATATTTTTCATTCTAGAACATAAGTGTGTCATATCTTTACATTAAGCCAACATGTCCCTCATTTCACCCCACTTAAGAGGTCTTTCTGGTATTGGGCATCATAGTAACCACAAAGGTCACCCATAAGGCTCTTAAGGCTAACATAGTAACCATGAAGGTCACATATAGCCTCTTTAGGCCAAAATAGTAACTGTGAAGGTCACGCATAGGCTCTTTAGGCCAACATAGTAACCATGAAGGTCATGCATAGGCTCTTTAGGTGAACATAAGAGCTAGGCTCAATTATAGTAACTATAAAGGTCACACATGGGCTTTTTAAGTCAATCATAAGAGCTATGCTCAGTTATGGTAACCATAAAGGTCACATATAGACTTTTAAGTTAAGGGACGTCTCCGAATATGGCGATAGATTATTTTATGTCCCCTACCATAAGACCATCATTACTAGTTTAGGGTATTGCCACAAAAGACCTTACCTGTCGATAGTTTATTTCACATCTCCCATCCTAGGACTATCGGGCCAGATTAAAGTCTCACCACAAAAAGATCTTGAGTTAGAGTCATACGTTAGGAATCTTACATCTACTTTATGTAAACGTTCTAGTCCAGGGGTTATAATTTATATCATAGGTAAGGTTCGTATGTAATTCAAAGCATGATATTTATACTTGAACGTAATCATTGATGCATTGAAATAAATGGAAGGAAATGCATGAAACGTAATTGAACTTCAAAGCATTTGGAGAGTAATAGGTTTTACTCATGGCATATCATTACTCACTTCTATCCAACTGAACGGGTGTTAAACAAGGTGCTCCTACACATAATTCACATAGAATCATGGAATATCAATACACGATTCTAAAGCAAAGCAATAATGCATAAACCGAGACTACGCACATAAGTCCCTTAACCCCGATTCATCAACACCTCACTCTCACAATGGGAGAACGAGGCTAAACTCTAGGACAAGGCCCCAATGTAAAACAAGAATATAAAGGTTGAGGTTCGAACATGAAAGCCGGAACATCGACTCCTTCATCGCTTCCCAACCACCTCTCAAGGATGAGTTCACACTCTAGGCTAGGTTTATTTGAAAATAGGCTTAAAGGCCTTTAATTTGATAGGTCAAGGGCCAAAGACACATTTCAGGTGAAGAAGTTAGGTCTCATAAAGCTAGGTGGGTTTCCTTTTACATTCAAGCACTCCCATTCCTTCTCTTCTCCCTCCAAGCTCACTTAGGCTTTTTCTATTTTAATTCTCATCTTCTACCCCCTTTTCGTGCATGCTTGAAACAAGAGGGCTCTTAGTCCATGTTTAGAAGAAAGCCTATGAGAACCACTGGTTGGGGGACCTCTCATAGGCCTACTTGATCATAGTATGGCCCTAGAGCCCTTTGTAATGTGGTGTACCCTTCAACCTTGTATGATTAATGGTCCCCTTACATTATTATGGTTATTTTGCTCATATATTGCTTGTGGTGGTCTTATTGTCATACTCAAAATTCTTTTTCAAAACCACCGTTGGTTTCATTTTCAAGAGTTCTATGAAGTTCATGTTAAAATGATTTTCAAAAAGTGTCTTTAAATTAGAGTTTCTTAAAGTTTAAGCCAAGAGCCTTAGTTTTCCATGCCTTAGAAATCCCTCCTAAAACCCCCAATCTCTACCCTTGCATCATTACATTTCACTCTCTTGAGTTGCATAAAAATAGCTTTAAAAAACACTAGGTCCAAACCCTTGTTCAAAATGAATTTTCCAACCTTTCAAAACCATTAGGTTCAAAGCTTTAATAAAAAAACCACCCTCCAAAACCACTACGTTAAAACCCTAGTTCAAAACCACTTTTCAAAACCACCTTTCAAAAACCTAGGTTAACTTGGTCCTAGTTGTCCAACCCTAGGTTAACTTAACCTTTGTTGACCAACCTTAAATTAACCTAACCTAAATTAGTTAACCCTAGGTTAACCTAACCCTAGTTAAGTAACCTTAGATCATCTAGCCCTAGTCACCTTAACCAATTTTGGTTGAACTTCAAGGATTTCCAATTTCAAGATTCTTTATGAACCATTTTTAATCTCAAATGATCTTTTCAAAACATGTTTTCAAAAACCTCCTACTCTCTTGAGTTTCCAAAAACTGTAATTCAAAAGTCTTTCAAAATACTCTACTCCTCTCAAAATGTTTTCAAGAGTTCTCTTAACTTATCTTAACCTAAAATGGCTAAACACTTACCATTTCCAAAACTATTTCTGAAAATGATTTCAAAAACTCACAACCCTAAGTGTCCCTAACCCTTTCATGGTTAGGGTTCCTAAGGGAAAGTGATACATTAAGTGTAATCTTTAAAGGTTCATAATAGGGTTCTAAACCCTAAATGTTTTTCAAAACCTCTTTCAAAAAATAATTTTCAAACATCACATTCTTTAAGACAATCTTAGTCATTTAATGATTTTGGTTTCTTAAGGAAAGTGAGATATCAAGTAGGGTTCTATAACCCTAAAGTTCTAAAAGCCTAAGGGAAGTCTCTAGCCCCTTTTCTAAACATGTTTTTAAAACTCATAACCCTAAAGGAGTTTAATTTTTCAATAACTAATTTCCCAAAGGTGATGAAACATTCAACATAGCTTTTATAAGGTATTAAAAAACTATCTTCAAAGGCCTTTCAAAGACAAGTCCAAAGGAACTCTTTCTAATTCCAAAACTTTACTTTCAAAAACTCTCTTGAGTTGTTTCAAAAGCCTTCTAAAACTTCTTTGCGATTTCAAAAGCTTTCCAAACTCTCTGAATTATTTAAAAAACATTCCAAAACTTTTTAAGTTGCTTTCAAAAGTTTCTAAAAACATTTCAAGTCCTATTTCAAAGGCACTTTCAAAAAACTCGAAGTCCAAGTCCAAACTCTCTGGAGTTCAAGTTTCAAAAACCTTTCAAGTCTCTATGAGTCCATTTTCAATCGAGCCCTCACCCAAACTACAACTGACTTCATTCTCGCCAAATAAGATACGTTGGCAACTTAGGAAAACCTAAGTACGGTTACCACGTCCTTCAAATGGACACTTTTCAAAAATATTCTAATCCTATAATTTTCAAAACTTGACCAAACTACGACTAACCTGATTCTCGCCAAATGAGGTACGTAGGCAACTTAGAGAAACATAGGTGTGGTCACCACGTCCTTCAAATGGACATTTTTCAAAAATATTTCAATCTTACAATTTTCAAAATTTGCCCAAACTACGAATGACCTAATTCTCACAAAATGAGATACGTAGGCAACTTAAAATGGTGCGGTCATAACATTTATTTCGACTTAACTTTCCTTTTCAAAAGTTTCTATCAAGCAAATTTTTTTATCTCAAATCACTTCAAAACTTTATATTTTTGAACATCTTTTAAAAAATATGCATCATACATCATTCATCCAAAAAGTGATCACCAAACCCTATTTTTGAAATTCTAAAATGGATACAAGTGGACTTTTAGTAACCGAAAATTAAAGTGAACTAAGGGTGATTAGACATGTAGATATCGAAAGAGCGGGGTAGAGTGATGATCTTAGGATATCTTATTTACACGTAACCAACCCTCGGACCGTAGATTTCTATTTCGAAGACCAAAACTGGAGTCATGTTTTCAAAAGGGCTATAAAAAAGGTTGCTAAAAACCTATTTTCCAAAAACCTTATTGAGAACATTTTCAAAACTTTTTTGAAAAGCCTAAGTTTAGTCTTCAATTACACTTAGTTTAAGGTGACCTAGCATATCTTTAACTATGTTAGATGGTGACTCCAAAACTTTTTCAAAAGCCCTTATTATAAGCACCCCATTTCTGCCCGCTCGGCAATCTCCGACCCAACTGGACTCATATTCAAATCGAAACGGATACATTCAAGCCCAAACCAGCTTTCCAGACTTAATCCAGTCAATCAATCACTTCATGAGCCCACCAAGCCCAATAGAGGCAAAATGACTAAAATGCTCTTGAGACATTGCTCGATCTACTTCTAGTTGGCACATCTTTCTAAAGATGGTAAGTTCGTATTTCAACTTCAATTCCAATTCCAATCCCAATCAATCAAACTCAATCCAGCCCATCCTTCGAGAAAGTTGATCCCTCAAAAGATAAATCTGTCTAGCACAACACGTTTATTGAGAAAACTCCTCGAATCGGTAAGTCCCTTCAAACTTATCGACTGAGGCGGAACCCAAGTCCCCAAGATGGTAGAGCCGTTCACTTCTAGTGTCTGCTAGCCCACCAATGTAGAATGTTCATTATTCAACACGTCGATCAGAAAAGTACATAAGGCCTTGAGATAATAAGACCATTCAACAGCTTTCCGAGATCAAGTAGTCTTCGGAATGAATGTGAACTATCAGAGTGGAAAAAACATCACAAACATTACAACCATAAGAGTGGCAAAAATACTCGTAAACAGGTCGATATTGGAAATTGCCAACAAACCCCATATGTTAAGGGATTAAACACGCCTCTTGGCCTTGGCACGTTTACCAAAGGATGGGACACCTTTAGAAACCAACTCATCACGCACCATCAGAGTGACGAAAACACTCAAAACCCATGTTAACACTAGTGCTTGCTAGCTTACCCTAGTAAAAAATGACCAAACTACCCCTTGGACCTCACTGGCACCCTTCTCAAGAAAGTACCTAAGCCCTCAGAGTGGTAAGCCCACCCTTAAAAGACCAAGGATAATCTAGCATGCTTCAATGCCTTGCAGCCGCTTTCGGATCAATTCCGAGAGCATCCAGTCAAAATAACCATTTTGCCCCTAAGCATCCAGTCGCCTTCGGGAACCATAACGGTTTTGGGTATCAAACCGGTTACCTTCTGAAGATGCTTCTAATAGTATTCCCAACCTTCTAATACCTTTCTGAATCAGTCCGAATTTATTCCAGTAAGCCCGGTACAAAATGACTGTTTTGCTCCTAATGGGTCGGTCGCCTCTTCCAACCACACTAGCTTTGGGAATCAAACTGGCAATCCCTCAGAATACTCTTGATATTGTTTCTAATCTTCAAGCCTTCTCACAAGTCACTATGGGTCCATTTTAGTGTTTTTTCGATTCAAATGACCGTTTTGCCCCTAGTGGGTCGGTCAACCTTTTTAACTATTCCGGCATTGTTTATCAAGCCCATTACCTCTGCAACACTGTTTCAAGGGTTCCTATCCATTTCTGGTTGAGCCTGGTTACTTGGAACCTTTTGAATCATTCTCAGACTTTCTAAAGTCATTCCTAGTGGAGCTAGGCTAAAAATTGCATGGTGGTCACTAGGACAAGCGCCCAAATCTTTTGCCTTGTGCCACAAGGGTCAAAGATCTATTTCTTGCCATCTCAAAAGTTTTACAAAGGGGCTGGTGCCATTACAAACCAAAAATTGGCCTGGCGCCACTAGGAGTGGCGCCAAGAGTGGCGCCAAGGTTAAAATCAAATAGGTGCAATTGCAATAGGCGCAAGTTCCTATTTCAATTGCCCATAACTACAAACTCTCCCCCTACGTATTCTGGGTTTGTAAACTCAATCCAGAAACGCTGTCTCTCTGAAAACAGAGTTCGAATTCTCTCAAAACCCTAATTCTCTCAAGCCTCCACAAACCCTAGCCTCCAAATACTCAAACCTTAGCCTCCATACAATCTATATATTCAAATACAAGCCTCCAAACATCCATTGAAGACCAAGTGCTGCATCTATAAAGCTCTCAAGGTGAAGAAATCAAGTAAGAAAAGCAATCAAAGCAAAATAAAGAGACAAGGTAGGTTTTTTAATTTAGTTTATACGATTCCTCCCTCTCTCTTCTCTTTCCTTACCCACTTGGATTATATTTTATTTTAATCCCCGTCTTCTGCCTTCTCTTCTTGCATACTTGAAACAACGGACTTCCCAGTTCATGCCTAGGAAGACTTGTTGAAAGTCACTGTGCTAGGGGCTTTCTTTAAGTTCAACCTAAGACGGTATGGGTTCGGCCCCCTTGATTATGTGATGAAGCCTAACCTTGTATTTTCACGACCCTATTACATTATGGTTGTCATGTTCATGCATTGCATATTGCATTCATAGTTGTTTTCAAACTTGCATTCAAAACCTTATTATTTCAAACTTGTTTTCAAAATCACACTCTTAGGATGATTCTAGCCATTCTATTGTTAGGGTTGTTTTAGAAAAGTGTTATATTTAATGTGACCATCAAGGTCCAAATCTTGGGTTCAAGCCCTAAATTGTTTTCATCAAAATCACAACCCTAAGGTGATTCTAGCCATTCCACGGTTAGGCTTGTTTTAGAAAAGTGTTATATTCAATGTGATCATCATGATCCATATTTCAAACATTGATTGTTGTCGAAATCACAATCATAGAATGGTTCTAATCTTCTCATGGTTAGCATAGTTTTAGAATAGTGAGATATTTAAGTGACTTGCAAAAGTCTATATTTGAACCTTTCCAAAACAGTTTTGCAAATCTGCTTCCTAAAAGGTCTTTTCAAAGATCTACTTTCCAAAAACTCTTTCTCTTGGAGTCCAAGTCAAAACACTAGAGTTCATAATTAGGAAATCCTAATTCCTTTCTTAAAGTCATGAATTTATATTCATATAAAATCATAGGTTTCTAAAACCTTTTTCTACATAAAATCATAGATTTCAAATTCCAGATTTCCAAAACTCAAACTTTCCAAATTCCATGTCAAATCAAATCTTTTCCAAATTGGAAGCCAAATCAAATCCTTTATTTTTGGAAATAAAATTCAATCTTCAACTTCAGGAAATAGAGATCAAATCTTTCCTAATTTCAAACTTTTAAATCTTTCCTAATTCAAATCTTTCTTAATTTCCAACTTTCAAATCTTTCTTAATTTCAAACTTTCAAATCTTTCCTAATTCTAAACTTGCAAACTTCCAATTCTTTCCAAATCAAATCTTTCTAAGTTTAATTCTATCTTACATAGAACATTTCCAAATTCAAATCTTTCCAAAATCAAAACTTTCTTAAATCAAGACTTTCCTAAAATGGATCTTTCTGAATTAATATCTTTCCTAAAAATGAAATTTTCCAAAATCAATCCTTTCCTAAAAACAAAACTTTTCAAAAATGGAACTTTTCTAATTCAAAACTTTTCTAAATTGAAACTTTTCAAAATCAAACTTTTTAAAATCAAATATCTCAAGTTCAAATCAAGTCTTTCCAATTCAATTGCATGCTTCAAACCCTAGGTTACTAAAGTCCTAGAATGTAAATGCCCAAGTTTAACCCCTAACCCTAAGTTAGGAAGTTTCAACTCTTTTCTAAACCAAGATGGTTTTCAAACTTCAATTCAAGTCAAATTGATTTCAAAATTCAACTCAATCTTTCAAAATCAAGTCCCAGTTCAATTCCAAATCATCAAGTTCAATTTCAAATGAAAGTCAATTTCAAATCAAAGTTCAATTTACAATATTCCAATCAAAGTTCAAATCCCATCATTTTCAAAGACCTCAAAGTGTCTATTTTTAATCAGAACCTGAGTTCGAACTATGACTAACCTGATTCCCAACAAAGGGATACATAGGCAACCCTTATGGGTGTGATCACAACCTTTTTCAAGTTTCCAATTTCTACAACCTTTTTCAAATTTCTAATTTTTACAACCTCTTTTAAACTTCAAATCGTCTTTTTAAATCTATTTTCAAAATCAAATCATTTTCTTATAATTGTATACATGCATCATATAATTCTTTTCAAAGTAAATATAATTGGACATTTGTTAATCGAAGATTTTAAATGAGTAAATCTAGCATGAAAAGATATGTAGGTACTGCACGGGCGAGATAGGGCGATGGTCTAGTGCATCTTCCCTATACGTAACCAACCTCGGAACCTAGAATCACTGTTTTTAAAAGACCAAAACCGAAGTCATTTTTCAAAACGGGCTTAAACATTTACAAAGGTTGCCAAATAACATGTTTTCTCCAAAAAACCCTCTCTTGAGTGTCGCGCCCAGATTTTTTGCACTCGAGGAATACACACACAAGCGGGAAAAAACTGTACTCTCTCGTTAGAACTCATCCTCCTATATAGATGAGCACGACTAGGTTTGAATTGAAAATTGATTTGAATAAAGGGCTTTTGAAAAATATTTAGAGTCGCCACCTAACTTGAATAAGGTGATTTAGGTCACCTAAAAACTAAGCACAATCCGAAGATCACACTTAGGGTTTTTGAAAAAGGTTTTGGAAAACTTCCTCAAGAGAGGGATTTTAAGTAAAGAGGTTGTTTGGCAACCTTTTTGAAATATTTAAGCCTTTTTTTTTTAAAGTAACTCCATTTAGTCTTTGAAAACAGTGATCTAGGTTCGGAGGTTGGTTACGTGTAGGGAAGACACGCTGTCGCGCCCTGGTTTTTGGGTTTAAGGTCCTTTCGGCTCGGGAAAAACACGAAACTCTGTCATTAGAACTCATCCTCCTAGAAGGACAAGTGTGACTAGATTTGAATTGAAAATTGGTTTGATTAAGGGCTTTTTAGAAAAATAGGAGTCGTCATCTAACTTGATTAAGGTGAGTTAGGTCACCTCAAACTAAGTGTTAATCCGAAAATTAAACTCAGGGTTTTTGAAAAAGGTTTTGAAAAACACCCTCGAGGGAGGGTTTTTGATAAATTAGGTTCTTTGGCAACCTTTAGCAAGTTTTAAGCCCTTTTTGAAAGTAACTCCATTTTGGTCATTCGAAAACAAAGATCTATGGTCCGGGGGTTGGTTACGTGTAGGGAAGATATCCTAAGATCATCACCCTACCCCTCCCTTTCGATACCTACATGTTTAATCATCCTTTTATTCACTCGCTAGAATAACCGGTTACCATTATTCACTTAATATCCACTTTAGAATTTTGAAAACAGGGTTTAGTCATCACTTTTCGGATGAATGATGCATGATGTGAGTTTTAGAAGAAAGTTAAAAACATGGGAGTTTGTAGGAGTTTGAGATAAAAACTTTGAGTTGATTAGAGTTTTTGAAAAGGGAATTGGGGTTAAAATAGAAGTTATGACCACACCATTTTAGGTTGCCTACGTATCTCATTTGGCGAGAATCAGGTCATTCATAGTTCGGGCAAGAGCCCGATGGAAAATAGGCGCTTTAGGGCCTTTGGAATGTTTTGAAGACACTTTGAAGTTTTTGAAAAGTTTGAAGACACTTTGTGGTCTTTGAAAAAATTTGAAGACACTTTGTTGTCGTTGGAAAAAGGAAACTTGAGAGTTTTGATTTGAAATCGGGTAGTGGAGTGTTTTGAAATAAAACTCTAGAACTCTTGAAAGGGGGTTTTGAAATGTATTTGGAACAACTCAAGGGAGTTTTGGAAGTGCTCTCGAAATAATTTAAGAGAGTTTTGAAAGTGTTTTGAAGTCTTGTTTTAATAACCTTGGAGGTATGATTTTGGAGTGTTCTAGTAAATTGGTTTTTGAAAAGTTTTTAAAAGGGTTTCTGAAAACACCTACTCCTTTCGAACTCTAATATGGACAACTTCGGAGGTTGTTCTTGATATATAACCTTCCTTTGGGATCCCTAACCATAGAAGGGTAAGGGACACCTTAGGATTGTGAGTTCTTAAAAACATTTTTAAAGATAGAGTGTATGAGTATTTGAAAGGTTATGGAGTTGGTTTTTGAAATCTCAAGAAAGTAGGAGGTTTCGAAAAAATGGGTTATGAGAGTAGTTTTAAATAGGAAAAACCTTTAAAAGGGGTCCATGAGTTGGAACCTTGAAGTATACTACCCTAGGTTGGGTTGGCCTAAGGTTAACTAACTTAGGTTTGGTTAACACCTGTTGAGGTGACCGATGGTTAATCAACTAGGGTTTAGTTAACTTAAGGTAAAGGTGACCTAGGGTCAACTAACATGGGTTTGGCTAACTAGGGTCAAATTAACCTAGGGTTAGATAACTAGGGTCAAATTAACCTAGGATTGGATAACTAGGGTCAAGTTAACCTAGGGTTAGACAACTAGGGTTAAGTTGACCTAGGGTTGGATTGGAAGGTGGTTTGAAAGATGGTTTTAGGCACTTTTGAAAAGAGTTTTAGAAAACAAATCATGCTATGCAAAGGACTTTAGTTGACAACCTTTTTGAAGATCATTTCTATGAAAATTTGACTCTAGCCAAGAATATGGTTTATATAGTTGGTGCTTGAAAACCATTTCAAAGAAGGCTTTCTTAGGACCATTAGAACATTTACCTTGACAAGAGTAGGGATTTCAAAATTCAACACAATGATGACGATTTTTAGAAAACCATTTTTAATGCAAAGATGGAGAGCATAAATCTTCGAAAACCATTTTTGAGAAGAGATTTTGAAAACCATTATTAAAGGAAACCATTCCAACAAGGTAGGGTTCCTATGGCCAATGCAAAGGGAGACCACTCACGAGAAGGTTTCATGGGGCCATTCCAATCACTAAACTTGAGAGAATGGAAATCTTGAAAATCAAAGAGTTTGAAAACCACTTTTGTGCAAGAATAAAAATATAAGGGAATCAGTCTAACAATTTAGGGCTCCTATGGCCAATATAAAATGGAGACCACTCAAGAGAGGGTTCCATGGAGCCATTTCAACCACTAAACTTGAGAGAATAGAAACCTTAGAAATTAGAGAGTTTGAAAACAACTATTATGCAAGTTGAAATGCAACGATGCAAAAGTGTGAGTTAAGGGTTAGTGGGGGATTTTCTAAGGCATGATTTCTAAGGTCTCATCGTAAACTTCAAGGGACCAACTCTTAGAACCATTTTGAAAGGAATATTGAACTTGAAAATGGCATGAAAATGAGAATAGTATAGATTTTTCAAAACATGGTCATAGACATGAAAATAAAGCCAAGCACACAAGACATGAACAAGATAGCAATATGCAAACGGGTCAGGAATACATACAAAGCTTTAGGCTACACCACATAATGAAGGGACTCCTAAGCCATACTATCTTAAAGTAGGCTAGTGAGAGATCCCCCTATACGGTGGCTCCCACTAACTTTCCTCTAGGCATGAACTAAGAGCTCTTTTGCTTCAAGCATGCAAGAAATGGGCGTAAAAGATGGGGATTAAAATAGAGAATAGCCTAAGTAGGCTACGAGGGAGAAGAGAGGAGTGGGGGAAGATAAAAATGTAAAAGAAATACCACATTTTGCCTTCAATAAACTTTCAATCTTCTTTGGATGCTTGGACTTGAGCTAAGAGGCCTTTAAGTGTGCTTGAGGGGCTGGAAGGTGGAGTTCTATGGTGTGTAGGGCTATGTAGGTGAAGTGTATGGTTAGGGAGAGGTGGAATCTAGCCTAAGTGTTAGAGGAGTGGGATGTATATAGAAATTCGAGGTTCTGGAGCAGTTTCAGCAGAGCTTTGCATCAATTTTTTATTCTGAAATATGCAAAGGGGGAGGCATGTATTTATAGGCAACCTGGGAGAGGCCTGGCACATGTGCTACATGTGCCTGGCCAAAATTGGCTCTGGCGCATGTAGCACATGCGCTAGTACTGTTCCATTACCAGAATGCCACGTGGCACCCATTGTACTAGCTAAATCCTGACAATTGATCGAACTTTGGTTGGTTTGATCAAAATCTAGGCACATATAGCATACGCTCCATCACCGAGAGTGTTTGTTTAAACTTTGCCCCGATAATTGAGCTAACTGGGAAGGTTTCGGAGGAATCAGTTGCACCCGGGGTGCTCTCTTAAGGTTTCTCATGAACTTTCGTGTTTTTGAAAAGTTTGAATGGTGTTCGGAAGTGTGAGATATCATATTGAAAAATGTGCATAAAATGGTATCTTTGCGGAGCGTCTGTGATACGCTTCCCGGGGGTTCGAAAGTAGCTTTTTTTGTGTCACATGATCGGGGCCTTCGGGAAGTGACCTTTTCGATCGGACCGTGCCGATGGAAAGTACTTTGAAAATAATTTTGAGAATTCCCTAATTTACACATTTCTCAAGTCAATTGACAGTGTGTTTTAATAAGGGAATTGAAGAAAAAGTCAACCTTGGCAGAGCGTCTATGAGGCGCTCCAGAGGTTACCAAAAGTGGTAGTTTTCAAGCCACGAGATGAGGAGCTTCAGGAAGCGATCTATCAGATCAAGCAGTATTGACGGAAAGACCCGTGAACGAGCTTTTGGGAATCCCTTGATTTATGCATTTCTCAAGTCATTTGATGGTGTGTTATAACTAGGGAATTGGCAAAAAAGGCAATTTTGGCAGAGCGTCTGTGAGGCGCTCCGAGAAACTTTTATTGAGTCGGTGGTGTTTAGTATCATAAGGTCCTTCTTAGGTTAAATAGGGGTGTATGACAAGACCCGCCGTTCAAAATTCTTGAACCGGTGTTATTTCGGGGCGCGTTCAGGTTGTTAGGGGCAAAATGGTCATTTTGACTGAGTTTGGTTGAAAATGGTCAGGAATGGATCGTAGTGTAATGTTAAGCGTGCCAGGTCATTCAGGGATGATCCTAGGAGAGTCTTTCACTACTTGATGGGATTTGTGCGGTGTTGGGGTGTTCAAGGGCAAAACGATCATTTTGACCGGAGATAACAGGAATAGGACCAGAATTGGACCAAATGGTGTGCGGTGGATGCCTTAGGGCTTAGCACCATTTTGAAAAGGTGGAATTATCATTTTGAGAGATTTTAAACTTTCTCAAAACATGCCTAGAGACCCAAGGGGCAGGTTTGGTCATTTTTCACTGAGTTGGGCTAGCAAGCGACGGTGTTAACCTTGGTGTTGGTTCCTGAGACAGCCCGGCCTCGGAGAACTACCTGTGCGGTGTTGGTCCCTAAGATCGCCCGGTCTCAGAGAGCTACCTGTAGGGTGGTGTTTGTTCCTGAGAACGCTTGGTCTTAGAAAGTTACCTATGAGGGTGGTGTTGGTCTCCGAGAACGCCTAATCTCAAAGAACTACTGAATGTTGGACATTCTACATTGGCGGGCTAGTAGGCGCCAGAAGTGAACCGTCTGGAATTTGATAAGGTGTTGGTCTCCGAGATCACCCGATCTCAGGAAGCTACCTAGATGGCGTTCGTTCCCGAGACCGCCCGATCTCGAAAAGCTGCCTGGAATGCCCAGGGGCATGATGGTGTTTATGGCTCCAGCGAGACCTTGTGGGCCCAAGAAGCAACCATTTGACTGGATTGGAGTTTGAAAGACCCGTATTGGGCTTGCACGTATTGTGATGTTTAAAAACTGGGTTCGATCGGGCTGAAGATTACCAAGCGAGCAAAAATGGGGTGCTTACACGTACTAAGCCATCACCCTACCCTGCCCTTGCGGTACCTACATGTCTATTCACCCTAGGTTCATTCATTAGAGTCTTCGATTAATAAATGTCCATAACTATCCACGAATTGACATGATGTATGGTATGCAAATGCAAGAAAAGACTTGATTTGGAAAAGAGATTTGAAAATAGATTTTTGGAATTACAAGTTTGAAAAGTTATGGAATTGGAAACTTGAAAGAGGTTATAAAAATAGAAGCTTGAAAAAGGTTGTGAAAATAGAAGCTTGAAAAAGGTTGTGACCGCACCCATGAAGGTTGCCTACGTATCCCTTTTTTGGGAATCAGGTCAGTTGTAGTTCGGATAAGAGTCTGATAGAAAACAGAAGGTTTTGATTGGAAAAAGAAATTGAGTTGGAATTTGGATTGAAAGATTAGGAAATTTGAACTTCGATTGGAACATTTGAAAAGATTGATTTTGGAAAGCTTGGTTTTAGGAAACCTAGACTTAGAAAAGATGGAACTTAGGAAATACTTGAGGTTTAAGAAAGATTGGACTTGACTTGGAAAGGATTTAGAAAATATTTGACTCGAATGTTGGACTTGAAAGATTAGGGAAAGATTGGGTTTGGGAAAGGTTCGAATTAGGGAAGTTTCAAAATAGGAAAGTTCCTTTTTAGAAAAGTTTCACTTTAGGAAAGATTTCGAATTAGGACAATTTAAAATAGGAAATATTTTGAAATTGAAAAGTTTTGAATTTAGAAAGGTTTTAACTTAAGAAAGTTTCGAATTTAGAAAGTTTTGGATTTGGAAAGAATTGAAATTTAGAAAGTTTAGAATTTTAGAAATATTCGAAATTTGAATTTTAAAAATACTTGAAATTAGGAAAGGTTTGAGTTTAAGAAAGATTTGGAAAGGTATGGGATTAGAAAAGGTTGGAATTAGGAAGATTAAGAAGCCTAAAGTTTAAAGAAAGATTTGAAAGTTTAAGTCTTGGAAACTTAAGGTTTAAGAAGGTATGAGATTAGGAAGGATTGGGATTAGGAAAGGTTTGAATTAGGAAAGATTGAAATTTCGATTTTCTAAGACAAAAGATTGGACTTTATTTCTAAAATGAGGTGATTTGATTATTTCCAAAAACGGAGGATTGGATCTAGTTTCCTAAATGGGAAATTAGATTTGGTTTCCTAAAACAGAGAATATGATTTGACATGGAATTGGAAAGATGAAATTTTGAAAATCCTAGATTTTGGTGTAGAAAATAGGGTTTGGAAATATATGATTTTTGATGTAAAAAGGAGGTTTTGGAAACCTATGGTTTGAATTAAAATAGAAAATCATATTTTAGGAAAGAAAATTAGGGTTTCCTAATCATGGCTCAAGGGCTTGACTTGAGCTTCAAGAAAAAGAGATTTTTGGAAAGTAAAACTTTTGAAAAGAAAGATTTTTTGAAGGAGATCCTAGAAAGGAGCTTTTAGAAAGTAAACTTGAAAAAAGAGTTTTTGGAAAGAGATTTTTGGAAAAAGTTTGTTAGGAAGGAAACTTAAGAAGCATTTTTTGAAAGTGAATTTTGAAGAGAGCTATTTGGAAAGGAGTTTGAAAAGAAGTTTTGGAAAATAGATTTTTTGAAGGGAGTTTTTTAGAAAGCAATTTTGAAAAGGAGATTGGAGAGAGTTTTTAGAAAGTATGTTGGAAAAGAGATTTTAGAAAGTAGATGTAAAAAGAGATTTTGGAGAGGAGTTAAAAAGAGGTTTCAGAAAGTAAGTTTGAAAAGCAATTCCGAAAGGGATTTGAATGTAGACTTTTGCAAGCTTCTAAAAATATCTCACTTTCCTAAAACGACTCTAACCATAAGAAGATTAGAACCATTCTAGGATTGTGGTTTTGAAAACAACAAGGATTTAAAATTATGGACCATATTGGTCACTTTAAATGTAACACTTTCCTAAAGCAACCTAACCATGGAATGGCTAGAATCACTTTAGGATTGTGGTTTCGAAAACAAGTTTTGGAGAAGAAGATTTTAACACAAGTTTTGAAAATGATTTTGACGTAAGTTTTGAAAACGATTTTCAATGCAAGTTTTGAAAACAAGTTTGAAAAAAATTTTTGGAGAGATGCATGATCATGACATGCACAATACAAATTGGGATCGTGAACATACAAGGTTAAAGGCTTCACCACATAATCAAGGGGGCTGAACCCACGTGGTCTCTACTTAGACTAAGAGAAAGCCCCTGACACAGTAACTTTCAATAGCCTAATCCTACACATGAACTGGGGAGTCCCTTGTTTCAAACATGCAAGAAAGGGGGAGGGGGGTAGAAGATGGGGGATTAAAATAGAAGAATACTCAACTGGGTCAGGAGAGAGAAGAGAGGGAGGCAATTGCGTAAATGTAAATAGGAAACCTACCTTGCGTCTTCTTTTATTTGCTTTGCTTTATTCGCTTTGTTTTTCTTCCTTCGGTCTTCGCTTTGATCTTCAAGAGCTTGTTCTGATCTTCAAGAGCTTTTACGTTGCTGCACTTCAAGTTTTCAATTGAGGCTTTGGAGGCTAGTATATGAGTGTATATGAGTGTATGTGAGTGTATGTATGCTAGGGTTTGTATATGGAGGCTAGGGTTTGAAGAACCTAAAGGAAACTAGGGTTTGGAAGGACTTCGAGCTCTGAATATCGAAGAGCAGGGTTTTTGGATTGAGTTTGTGAACCCTTTTCACGCTGGAGGAGGCTCTATATTTATAGACAGAGAATTGACCTGGCGCCTATTGTAGTGGCGCCAGGTAAAATTTCCTTCTGGCAATAGGCCAAATTTTGGCTTGCAGTGGTGCCAGCCACTTAGAAAAGTTTTAAGAGCGGCAAGCAATGTATCTTCAAAAGATTTGGGCCCCTGTACTAGTAACTACCATGCAATTTTTAGTCTGACTTCACTAAGAGTGACTTTAGAAGATTCGGGAATGATTTAGAGCGCTGGGAATGGCTCGGAGGGCCAGAAAGGGACAGGAACCCTTAGAATAGTATCTGGGGGTAGTAGACTTGAAGAATGATGACAAGACGTGTTGGAAGGGTTGACCAAGCCATTAAGGGCAAAACAGTCAATCAGGTCGGAAAGCTGTCGAGATAGACTCAGAATATCCTGGAAGAAGACTCAAGGCTTAGAAACATTACCTAGAATGTTCCAGGAGATTACCAGTTTGATACCCAGAGCCGGTGTGGTTAGAAGAGGCGACCGGCCCACCAGGGGCAAAATGGTCATTTTGCATCGAATTTGCCGAAACTAACTCGGAATGACCTAGAAATGTATCGAAAGGCTAGGAAGACTATCAGAAACATCCCCGGGAGGTTACTGGTTTGATACCCAAAGCCAGTGTGATTCTCAGGGCGCTTGGATGCCTAGGGGCAAAATGTTCATTTTGATCGAAAGGTCTCAGAATTGGCCCGAAACTGACTAGAAAGCACCTAATTATGCCGAATCGTCCTTGGGATGACCTTGGAAGAGTAGACTTACTGTTCTGAGGACTTAGGTACTTTCTTAAGAAACGTGCTAGAAATGCCCCTAAGGGCAGTTTGGTCATTTTTCACCAGAGTGGGCTAGCAAGCACTAGTGCTGACCTGGGTTTTGATTATTTTTGTCACTCTGACAGTGGTCCCGTGACATAGGGATTTTTTGGCAATTCCCATTGTCGACCTATTTACAAGTGTTTTCGCCACTCTGACGGTTGTGATGTTTATGAGTATTTCCGTTACTTTAAGGGGTCATGATCATTCCAAAGACTGTCTAATCTCGATAAGTTGCTAAATGGACTTATTTCCTGAGGAATCAACTTTCTCAAAAGGCTCGTTGAATAACAAATATTTTTTCATTGGCGGGCTAGCTGGCGCCAAAGGTGGACCATTATACCATCTCAGGGACTTGGGGTCTCGTCCCAGTTGACGGATTTGAAGTGACTTACCATCCTGAAGAGTTTTCTCGAAAAATATGCCGAACAAGATGGACTTACCACCTTAAGGAGTCAATTTTCTCAAAAGGTGTGCCAGATTTAATTGGAATAGGAATTAGACTTGAAATTAGATTTGAGATTAAAACGGGGACTTACCGTCTTCAAAAAAACATGCCCACTGGAATTGGACCGAACAATACCCCAAGGGCACTTTGGTCATTTTGCCTCTATTCGAGCCCAATGGGCCTGCCAAGCTATCGATTGATGGGATTATATCTAGAAAACTGGTTTGAACTAGAATATGTCCATATTGACTTGAATACAAGTCTGGACAAACTAGAGACTACCAAGCGGGTAAAAATCGGATGCTTACATTGAGGATGTTTTCCAAGACCTTTTCAAATACCCTAAGTTTAATCTTTGGATTACACTTAGTCTTAGGTGACCTAACTCACCTTAACAAAGTTAGGTGGTGACTCCAAATCTTTTCCAAAAGCTCTTATTCAAATCCATTTCCAATTCAAACCTAGTCACACTCGCTCTTCTAAGATGATGAGTTCTAACGAGAGAGTACCGTGTTTTTCTCACTATGTTTTCTCGAGTGCAAAAAATTGAGATAGCTGGTGATTCCACTGGGGACGCTTAGAGGGTTAAGCCATTATCATGTCGCTTTACCCTTCACTCATCTAGAACCTTTGATTAATTTGTCCAATTCTATCCACTTCAAAATTTTCAAAATTAAACTTTTCAAAGCTGTTTTAAAAAATGTCATCACTTGCATTCAATTTATATTCAATCCTTCTATCTTGCATAAAGTTTGCCATCACAGTACTGAATTTATGTGTTTTCTTTTGTAGATGGACCCTTGTTCACATTTTATTTTATGTCATATTAACTGCCATGCATGTTATGAATGAATAGGATGGAATGGATAGGATGGATTAGAGTTGTTAGACCCTTTCCACCGTCTTTCAAAATTTCACACACACACTGCACGTACACTCGCATTTGCATATTTGCATTTTTTACCTGGTTACATCCCTTCTAGTTAGAAGGGAGAACGGTATATTGGTTGTGGGTGGATGTTGTGTCACTTTCTTAGCTTACAGCCTCTTGATGGTTCCTTTGCTTGGATCACCAACTTATAATGGCACCACCTCAGGGAGTAGGCCTAGGTTTGAAGATATGAGAACTGAGCCTTCTTAGAAAGCATTAGTAAACCCTTAACCTCATGCTCATGTAGAAACTATGTATAGCCAAACCTATGCCGGATTTAAGACACGCACGTTAATTTCAAAACCATGGAAGAAAGGGCGACTGCGTTACTTTCCTTTATCCTTGTCTATTCTTGCTGTTATAATGCTTGTATAAATGCTCATACATACATATTTACTTTATAATTGCATTCTCTCTCTCTCTCTCTCTCTCTCTCTCTCTCTCTCTCTCTCTCTCTCTATACTCTTGGCATACACATATATGCATTCAATACCTCATCTCAAAATAGGAGTTCTAAAAAAACTCAAGTAACTACATTCTCTTGCATATGATCGACCTGAAGAGAGTGACACAAACTCACTCTCCCTTATATAAAATCTACCAAAAGCCTAAGGGTTCCCATGCAATCCTAAGGAATCATGGGATACATTTCAAGTCTTTCCACAAATAGGGGTCCCAATCCCTCTATGCTCATGGAAATAAGGTTACCAAGAAGATAAAGGGCAACCAAACAGCAAGGTCTCTCAATGGCCTCCTCAACATCAAACTCAAAGAAGACAAATTTGAAGACTCAAGAGTAGTTTTGGATTTCAAATGAAGAAGTAGATAGGTGGAAGTCCTGAGGAAAATGTTTTCCCTCCCCCTATTAAAATGTACTTCAATTCTCCTATATTTAAACTCAAAAGTTCAATGTACCTTTCTCTTTCTTGCAAATGAATGTACAAATGAATGTATATTTTTAATCAACAATAAAGTATCTGCATACAGGAGAAAATCCCTTATCTCCAAAAAGTGAGCCAACGCATCATGTTTAGTCTCCCTCTCAAGTAGGGACAGCCTTAAGGCATGCATTGCATTAAAACTTTCAAATCATGACACTAACTTCTCTTTTGGTTCGTGTCTTCTGCTCTCTCTCCCATCTCTAAGTATTGAGAAAACCAAGACTGAAGCAAGGACAAAAAGGGGGTCTTCTAAAAATCACTTATTTACTGCTATTATGCTATTCACATATTTGTGGTGTCGCACCCCAATTTTTCGCATTCGAGAAAATATAAGTAAGAAAGACATGGTACCTTGTTGTTCAAAATCAACCTCCTAGAAGGACGAGTTCGACTAAGTTGAATTAGAAATTGACTTGGATAAGGGCTTTTAGAAAAGATTTGGAGTCACCACCTAACTTTGTTAAGGTGAATTAGTTCACATAAAACTAAGTGCAATCTGAATATTAAACTTAGGGTTTTTTAAAAGATTTTGGAAAACTTCCTCAAATGAGGGGTTTGTTTTGGAGAAAATATGTTGCTTGGCAATCTTTGAAAAAATTTAAGTCCTTTTTGAAAACAACTCCATTTTTGGTCTCTCGAAAATAGTGATTTTAGGTTCGGAGGTTGGTTTCGTATAGGGAAGATGCACTAGGCTACTACCCTATCTCGCCCTTGCGGTACTTACAAGTCTTATCACCTTAAGTTCACTCATTTAGAATCTCTGATTAACAAAGGTCCAATTATATCCACTTTGAAAAGAATTATATGATGCATGATATATAAGTGCAAGGAAAAGGATTTGATATTGAAAATAGATTCGAAGAGAGGATTCAAAGTTTAAAAGAGGTTGCGGGAATTGGAAACTTGAAAAAGGTTGTGATTGCACCCATGACGGTTGCCTACGTATCCCTTTGTTAAGAATCAGTTCAGTCGTAGTTCGGACTTAGAGTCCGATTGAAATAGACACTTTGAGGTCATTGGAAAGTTTGACTTGAAAAGATTTGATTTTAAACTTTGATTGGAGAATTTGAAATTGAACTTTGATTTAAAATGGACTTTGATTTGAAAAACTTGAATTGAACTTTGAAATGGTCTTGGCTTGAATTGGAATTTAAAAATCATTTTGATTGAAATTTAGAAGACACTCGAAGCTTCCAAACTTAGGGTTAGGGGTTGAACATGGGCTTTCATATCTTAGGACTTTGGTAACCTAGGGTTTAAACAAAAAATTGGATTGGAAGGACTTGAGAGGTTTGATTTTAGAAAGTTTTGATTTAAGAAAGTTACGAATTAGAAAATTTTCATTTTAGGAAAGTTTCGAATTAGGAAAGTCGGATTTAAGAAAGATTAAGAAAGGATTTGATTTGATTTAGAAACACTTGACTTGAAAAGACTTGTAAAGATTTGACTTGATTTGAAAATATTTGATTTGGAAGAATTTGAAAAACTTAAACTTAGAAAAGCTTTGAATTAGGAAGGTCCCATTTTAGGAAAGTTTTTATCTTAGGAAAGAATTGATTTTGGAAAGATTTAAATTTAGAAATATCTGTTTTAGGAAAGTCTTGATTTAAGAAAAGTTTGAACTTAGAAATATTTGAATTTGAAAATAAAAATTGAAAGTTTGAAATTAGGAAAATTGAAATTTGGAAAGATTTGAAAAGTTGAATTTAGAAAGTTGAGTTTGAAAAGATTTCAACTAGGATTGAAGTAACTTGGGATTTAGGCAAAGACCTAGGGTTTATGTAGAACATTTGAAAAGATTGGATTTCAATTGAAAGAGAAAAGCTTTGATTTTTAGAAAGTTTTGAGAAAGGAAGTTTTGGAATTTAGAAATATTGAAATTAGGAAAGATTTGATTTAGTTTCCTAAAACAGAGGATTTGATTTTATTTCTAAAAATAGAGAATTTGATTTAGTTTCCAAAATTGAAAATTTTGATTTGACTCGAAATTAGAAAGATTTAGTTTTGGAAATCTTGAATTTATAAATCTATGTTTTTATGCAGAAAAAGGTTTTGGAAAGTTGTGATTTGAGGCAAATAAAAAGTCAGGATTTTAAGAAAGGAATTAGGGTTTCCTAATCATGGATTCTAGGGCTTGACTTGGACTCTAAGACAGAGTTTTTGAAAAGTATATCTTTGAAGAGAGCTTCTTAGGAAGTGTATTTGCAAAAACTATGTTGAAAAGATTTGAATATGGACTTTTGCAAGCCTCTTGAATATCTCACTTTCTTAAAACAATTTTAATCATAAGAAAATTAGAACCATTCTAAGGTTGTGATTTTGACAACAACTAGGAAAACAAGATTTGGACCTTGATGATCCCATTGAATGTAACACTTTCCTAAAACAACCCTAACCATGGAATGGCTAGAATTATCTTAGAATTGTGATTTATTGTAAAACTATTTAGGATTTGAAAATAAGATTTGGACCTTGATGATCATATTTAATATATCAATTTCCTAAAACAACCCTAAGCATGGAATAGCTAGAATCATCTTGGGGATTGTGGTTTTGGAAACAAGTTTGAAAGAAGGAGGTTTTGAATGCAAGTTTTGAAAGAGAACTTTAATGCAAGTTTGAAAACAACTTTGAATGTAATATTGAATGCAATGCATGAACATGACAATCGTAATGCAATAGGGTCATGAACATACAAAGTTAGGTTTCACCACATAATTAAGGGGGCTAGATCCACACTATCTTAAGGGGAACTTAAAGAAAATCCCCAATATGGTGATTCTCTCCAAGACCTTCCTAGACATGAATCAGGAGGTCCCTTGTTTCAAGCATGCAAGAAGATGAGATAGAAAATGGAGATTACAATAGAAGAGAACCCAAGTGGGTTTGGAGGGAGAAGAGAAAAAGGGGGGATTGCATAAACTAAATTGAAAACCTACCTTGCCTCCTTTTTTACTTTGATTGTTTTGCTTGATTTGTTTGCCTTGTTTGCTTCCCCTTGAGAGCCTTAAATATGCAGCACTTTGATCTTCAATGGATATTTAGAGGCTTCGATTTGCGTGTATAGAGTGTTGGGAGGCTAGGGTTTGAGTGTATGGCGGCTAAGGTTTGAAAAGGCTTGAGAGAATTAGGGTTTTGAGGAAATTCAAGATCTATTTTCAGAGAGGCAGCATTTGTGGACTGAGATTGTGAACCCTTTTTACGCAGGGGATGTCTATATTTATAGGCAATTGGAATAGGAACTAATGCCTGTTGTAGTGGCACCAATGGATTTTTAACCTTGGTGCCACTAGGAGTGGCGCTAGCCACTTTGGTAAACTTTTGAGGTAGCAAGAAACAGATCTTTAGACCCTTGGGATGCAAGGTAAAATATTTGGGCACCTGTTTTAGAGAAGATTTGGGCGCTTGTCCTAGTGACTACCATATAATTTTTAGCTTGGCACTACTATGAGTAACTCCGAAAAGCCTGAGAATGATCCAGAAGGTCGAGGATGGACGAGAACCTTTAAAAGAGTGTCCCAGAGATAATCGGTTTGAGAAACAGAGTCGATGTGGTTGAAAAGGTAATCGGCCCTCCAGGGGCAAAATGAACATTTGAATTGTGAAACACTGAAATTGGTTCAGATTTGACCAGGATAGAATTTGAAGGTTGGAAATGCTATCAAGAATGCTCCGAAGGATTACCAGTTTGATACCCAAAGCCGGTATAGTTGGAAGAGGCGATAGGTGTAAGCACCCCATTTTTTACCGCTCCGCAGTCTACAATCCGTCCAGACTTAATCTCAAGTCAATACGGACATATTCTAGAATTCTAGTCCTAATCTAGTTTATCCATCGCTTCACGGGCCCACCAGGTCCAAATAGAGGCTAAGTGTCCAAAATGCCCTTGTAGGTGTTGTTCGGTCCGATCCCGCAAGCACGTTTTTCCGAATACAGTAAGTCCCCTTTCTTATTTCTATAGGCACGTCTTCCGAAGACGGTAAGTCCCCTTTCTTATTCCCATAGGAGCGTCTTTTTGAAGACGGTAAGTCCCCTTTCCAATTCCAAATTAGGCACGTCTTTTCGAAGATGGTAAGTCTCATTTCCATATTCCCATAGGCGCGTCTTTCCAAAGATGGTAAGTCCCCTTTCCAATTCCAATAGGCACGTCTTTTCGAAGACAGAAAGTCCCCTTTTCCAATTTCAATTCCTCAAGATGGTAAGTCTATCCAATCTGGCACGTCTTTCGGAGAAAGTTTCTTTAAAATGGTAAGTCCCTTTAAACCTATCGACTGGGACAAAACCCCAAGTCCCTAAGATGGTAGAACGGTCCACCTTTGGTGCCTACTAGCCTGCCAATGCAAAAATGTCCATTTCTGCACGCCTTCCAAGAAAGTTGACTTCTCAGGCGCTAAGTCACTTTAATAGCTTCCTGAGATCAGGCAGTCTCAGGAATGATCACTAACCGTCAGAGTAGCAAAAGTACTCATAAACATCGCAACCGTCAGAGTAGCGGAAATACTAGCAAACAGGTCGATATAGGGAATTGCCAACAAATCCCTGTATCACAAGACCGCCGTCAGGGTGGCGGAAACACTCAAAACTCAGGTCAACACTGGTGCGCTAGCCCACTTCAGTGAAAATTGACCAAACTGCCTCTAGGGCCATTTTCCAACATGTTTCTCGAGATAATACCTAAGTCTTCAGAACGGTAAGTCCACCCTTCCAAGATCATCTTAGAGACGATCTGGTATGATTAGGTGCCTTCTAGTCAGTTTCGGGCCGATTCTGAGGCTTTCCGGTCAAGATGACCATTTTGCCCCTAGGCATCTGAACGCCCCGGGGACCACACCGGCTCGGGGTATCAAACCGGTAACCTCACGAGAATGCTTTTTATAGTATTCCCGACCTTCCTTTATCTTTCCGGATCATTCCGAGTCAGTTCCGATAAACCCAGTGTAAAATGACTGTTTTGCCCCTAGTGGATCGGTTGCCTTTTTCTAGCCACACCAACTTTAGATATCAAACCTGTAGCCTTTGGGAACATTATAAATAATATTTCTAAATCCCGAGTCTTCTTCCGGGACATTTTGAGTCCGTCCTGGCAGCTTTTCGATCCAATTGACCGTTTTGCCCCTAATGGCTCGGTCAACCCTTTCGACAAATCTTGCCATCCTTTTTCAAGTCTACTACCTCTAGGACACTGTTTTAAGTGTTCGTGTCCTTTTCCGACCTTTCGGACCATTCCCAGTCACTCCTAGTGAAATCAGGCTAAAAATTGCACGGCAGTCACTAGTACAGGCGCCCAAATCTTCTCAAGATACGTTGCTTGCCGACCTTAAAACTTTCCTAAGTGGGTGGCGCCACTACGAGTGGCGCCAGAAGCATTTTTGGCCTAGCGCCACTGCAACAGGTGCCAGGTTCATTCTTCCTCTATAAATACAAAGCCTCCTCCAGCGTGAAAAAGGTCCACAAACTCAGTCTAAAAACCCTACTCTTCAAAATATAGAGCTCTTAGCCTCCCAAAACCCTAGTCTCCTTTAGGTTTTCCAAACCCTAGCCTCCTATACACTCATACACTCTCATATACTTATACACTAGCCTCAAACCCTCCATTAAAGGCTGGGATTACTGCAACTACGAAGCTTTGAAGATCGAAGACAAACTCTTAAAGATTGAAGCGAAGACCGAAGCAAAGCAAGCAAAACAAAGCTCGCAAAGCTAAGCAAAATAAAAAAGACACAAGGTTGGCTTTCTCTTTAAGTTTACGCATCTTCCCCCTCTCTTCTCTCTCCTAACCCACTTGGGTTTTCTTTTATTTTAATCCCCCATCTTCTTCCCCCCCTTTCTTTGCATGCTTGAAACAAGGGACTTCCCGATTCATGTGTAGGATGAGGCTATTGGAGAGTCATCGTGTCGGGGGCTTACTTTTAGTCTAACCGGAGACCACGTGGGTTTAGCCCCCTTGATTATGTAGTGAAGCCTTTAACCTTGTATATTCACGACCCCAATTTGTATTGTGCATATCATGATCTTGCATTCTTCTAAAATTCGTTTTCAAACTCGTTTTTCAAAATTTACATTAACATCGTTTTTGAACTTGTATCAAATTCTTCTTTTTCAAAACTTGTTTTCAAAATCACAATCCTAAGGTGATTCTAGCCTTTTCATGGTTAGGGTTGCTTTAGGAAAGTGTTACATTTAAAGTAACCAATATGGTCCATACTTTCAAAACATTGTTGTTTTCAAAACCATTATCTTAAAGTGGTTCTAACCTTCTTATGGTTAGAATTATTTTAGGAAAGTGATATATTTTATGTACTTTCTAAAAACTTTCTTTTCAAAAATCTTTCTTTCTAAAAATCATTTTTTCAACATGCTTTCTAAAAACTCTCTCCATTCTCTTTTCCAAAATTGTTTTCTAAAAACTCCCTCCAAAAGTCTATTCTTTTCAAACTCCTTTCCAAAAAGCTCTCTTCAAAATTCCTTTCCTAAAACACTCCCTAGGTTTTCTTCTTAGAAAACTCTCTCCTTAAATCTCTTTCCTAAAAACTCTTTCCAACAATCTCCTTCCAAAAATTCCTTTTCAAAAACTCTCTCTTTTCAAATTCAATTTCTAAAAACTTCTCTCTAGGATTTCCTTCCAAAAATCCCTTTCCAAAAACTCACTTTCCAAAATCTCTTTTCTTAGAGCCCAAGTCAAACTCTAGAACCCACGATTAGAAAACCCTAATTTTCCTTCCCAAAAACATGATTTCCAATCCCTTATTTTGCCCTTTAAACCTAGATTTCCAAAACCTCTTGTTTTCTACATCAAAATTATATATATTTCTAAAACCTATTTTCTACGTCAAAACTACAGTCTTCCAAATCTAGGGTTTCTAAAACTTTCCTTCCCAAACCCATGTCAAATCCAATCTTCCCTTTAGAAAACCAAATCCAATCTTCTATTTAGGAAACTAGATCCTTTCCTCCGTTTTTAGACACAAAATCAAAACACCTCTTTTAGAAACAAAATCCAATCCCTTGTTTTAGAAAATAGGTGTTGGGAATTCATACTAAAAGACATGCTTTGTGTAATGGTTTTAGTATTTATTAATAAATTAGTTATTCCATTTTAATGAGAATCTATATGAGAAATGTTTGCATTTTATTATTTATTTAATGATTATGCATGTGTGTCTCTTATTCTATATAGTAGATGATTTGGTGTGTAAAGTACGACTTACGCACAGAAGATCAAATCATCGGTTCTTATGGAATATAAGTTTATCGTTCACAGTCTTAGATGGAAATGGACACACCATCAGTAGGACTGTAGTACAAGGTTTTAATAGGCCTGTCTTGACTATAGGGAATGGTATAGTTCCAACTCCTTGTACTAGTACACTTTGTGTGTATTGAACAGGACCGTGTTGAGGTAATTGTTTTTATACTGACTATATAAAACAATTAATACCTCATGATTATTATGAGTGCTTATGCTCTTAATCCTAATATAATAAATAGACATGTGCATGTAGTATTTATTGTTTTGATTCACAGAAGAGTGAGATTTTTTGTGGGCCAATAAACTCAGTGAGTTGGATAATAACATTATGTGTATGGTAAATATTTATTATTGATGGAATCCACATCCCCGTATAGGGATTGATGATACCCCATTGAGGAAGCTTATAAGTTTTGAATATGTCAAACCCTGCAGGTGGATTATGAATCCGACATATCAAATAAGTTAAGTGGAAGGTCTCAAGGAATTAAATAGGTCTATTAAATTTAATTGTTAGTAATTTAATTTAATAGACGGGTATTTGTAATCTTAACGTGTAGAGATAAATAAGCATTTAATAATATGGAGTTCGAAATATAATTTCTAGTATAACAGGGAGTGCAATTATAATTTGTTAGTGGTATAAATTATAATTTACGTAAATAAGGATTAATCCTGGTTGGATTAGGAGTCCTTATTTGCGTAGGAAACCCTAGTTATACTAATCCTATAGTCCCTGTTGTAGCCTCTATATATACGCGCTCTAAGAGCTGCTAGGGTTACACACTCTGCACATAATTGAGAGATACACGTTTTTGTGAGGAAGAGAAACCCTAGCAGTGGCGAGCCCACTCTCTGTAGAGCAAGACGTGTACGAGGAATACAGTAGAAGTTCGAAGGTTGAGTTCGAGCGGCTACTTCGTGCTTAGTGCTGATTCTTGTTATTCGGGATCAAACTAGAGAGACCTCGAAGGTACGATTCTAATCACGTAGATTAGGCTATGCTAATAAGATCAGAATTTTTGGTAGTATGCGTATACACTATAGCCAGGTCGTAGGAAATTTCATAGTCCCCAATAATAGGAATCTCAATCCTTCCTAGTCTAAATATTTCCTAATTCAAATCCTTCCTAATCTCATAAGTTTCCTAAACCTAAACTTTTAAATCTTTCCTTAAACTTTAAGCTTCCAAATCTTTCCTAATTCAACCCTTTCCTAGTTCCATCCCTTTCCAAATCTTAACTTTCTAAACCTAAGGTTTCAAATCTTTTCTAATCTCAAACCTTTTTTAAATCTCAAAAATTTCTAAAACTCAAACTTCAAATCTTTCCAAATCTAAAACTTTCTAGATTCTAAACTTTCCAACTTTCAAAACTTTCCTATTTCAAAACATTCCAAATTCGAAACTTTCCAATTTTAAAACTTTCTTAAAATGAAACATTTCCTATTTCAAAACCTTTCTTAAAATGAAACTTTCTTAATCCAAAACTTTCCTAAATTGAAATTTTCCTAATTCGAAACTTTTCTAAAATGAACCTTTCCTAATTCGAACCCTTTTCTAAATCCAATCTTTCATAAATCTTCCAAGTCCAACATTCGAGTCAAGTCTTTCTTAATCTCAAGTCCTTTCTAAATCCTCTCTTTCCTAAGTCTAGATTTCTTAAACCTCAATCTTTACAAAACAAGTTCAAATTCTTCCTCCAAGTTCTATCTTTCCAAATCAAAGTCCAATCTTCTTAATTCCAAGTTCTAATTTCCAATGGTCTATTCTAAGTTCAAATCAAATCCTTTTTCAAATCCGACCTTCTATTTTCTATCGGACTCTTATCCGAACTACGACTGAACTGATTCCTAAAAAAGGATACGTAGGCAACCCTCATGGGTGCTGTCACAACTTTTTTCAAATCTCCAATTTCATAACTGCTTTCCAATTTCCAATTCTATGTTCTATTTCCAACTTTCAATTCTAAAAATCTATTTTCAATCTTTAATTTCAATTTCTAAACTTTCTTTTCAATTTCAAACTTCAATTCTTCTTTTCCAAATTTATTTTCCAACTCTCTTTTTCTTGCATTTACACATCATGCATCATTTTTTTAAAAATTATTTTCTAAAGTGGATAGGATTGGACATTTGTTAGTTGAAGACTCTCATAGGTGAATCTAGGGTAAATGGACATGTAGGTACCGCAAACGTCGGGTAGGGTGATGGCTTAGTGCGTCTTCCCTACACGTAACCAACCTCCGAACCTAGAATCACTGTTTTCAAAGACCAAAATGGAGTTTATTTTCAAAAAGGGCTTAATTATTTTCTAAAGGTTGCCAAACAACCTGTTTTTCTAAAAACCCTCTCTTAAGGAAGTATTTTCAAAATCGTTTTCAAACACCCTAAATGTAGTCTTCGGATTATGCTTAGTTTTTAGGTGACCTAACTCACCTTAATCAAGTTAGGTGGCGACTCTAAATGTTTTCCAAAAGCCCTTTATTCAAATATATTTTCAATTCAAACCTAGTTGCACTCATTCTTCTAGGAGGGTGAGTTCTAACGAGAGAGTACAGTATTTTTTCCGTTTGTGTGTGTATTCCTCAAGTGCAAAAAATCTGGGCACGACAGTTGGCGAATCTGCTGGGGACACTTAAAAGGTTAGGCCGTAGTCATGTCTCTTTACCCTTCACCCATGTAGAGTATTCAATTAACTTATTCAATCCTATTCACTTTAAATTTTCAAAACAAAATTTTCAAAATTGTTTTAAAAAAAAAATATGCATTCATATTATCTTTTAATAAGTTTGCCATCCACATACTAACTCTTGCATCTTTGTTTTGTAGGTGCACTTTTGTTTGCAATTTTATGTTATTAACTGTTATGCATGAATGTGATGAACAAGATGAATGGGAGTTGTTGGGTTCTTTCCTCTGCTTTCAAAAATCACACACACACACACACACACACACACACACACACTGTACGTACACTTGCATTTTGCATACTTGCATTTTTACCCTTATATGACCCTTCCAGCTAGAAAGGGGGAATGGTATATTAGTTGTGGGCAAGATGCTGTGTTAGTTTCTTCGCCTATGGCCTCTTGATGGTTCCCCCGTTCGAATCACCAACCGATCATGGCACCACCTCAGGGAGTGGGCCTAGGTTTGAAGATCTGGGGACCGAGTCTTTTTAGGACGCATTAGTCAACCCTCAACCTCATGCTCGTATAGACACCTTGCATAGCTGAACCTCTGCCGGATTTAACACACGCACACCGTTTTCCAAAACCATGGAGGAAAGGGCGACTGCTCTTATTTTCATTCATACCTGTCTATTCCTGTTGTTATAATGACTGTATTCTTACTGTTATAATACTTGTCTAACTGCTCATACATGCATATGTACTTCAACTGTATTCTTTTTCATTATATTCTTTGCTTATCCATGTTCATGCATTCAATATCCCATGTTAAGACAAAAGTTCCAAGTAACTCAAGTCACTGCATTCTCATACATATGATCAACCCATTGAGAGTGACACTAAGGTCACTTTCCCGTGCATTAAACCTACCCAAACCCTAAGGGTTCCCACGTTAACCCTAAGGAATCATTGCATGCATTTTAAGTCATTCCATTAAGAGGGGCCCCAATTCCTCTATGCTCACGGAGATAAGGTTGCCATGAAGACAAGGGGCAATTGATCAACAAGGTCTCTCCGCGACCTCCTCGACATCGAATCCAACGAAGGCGAATCCGAAGACTCAAGAGTAGTTTAGGATTCCTTATGTAAAATTAGATAGATGGAAGTCCAAACAAATATGTTCCTCCTCCCCTCATCGAAATGTATTTTAATTCTTTTGTATCTTAAACCCAAAGGTTAAATGTACTTCTTTATTCCCCGCGAATGAATGGATGGATGAATGGATGAACGGATGAAGGTTCCCACTTGACGTTAAGGTATCTGCATATAGGGGCAAATCTCTTATCTCCAAAAGTGAGCAAATACATCATGTTTAGTTCTTCTCTCAAGTAAAGGCACCTCTAGGACATACATTGCATAAAAATTTCAAATCAAGGCACTAACTTCTCTTTTGTTTTTGTCTTCTATCCTCCTCCTCCTCATCTCTAAGTACCCAGAGAACCGAAGACAGAAGCAAGACAAGAAGGGAGTTTTTCTAAACCATTCATTTATTGTTATCATACTGCTCACATGTTCACTTTTATTATGTTCATGCATCTATATCCATTCAAAGACAAGAGTTCCAAGAAACTCAAGTCATTTCATTCTCATGCATCTAATCAACCGTAGAGAGAAAGGAGCAATCCAATCTCATGTTAATCGAACCTACCAAAACTCCTACAAGTTCTTAAACCATAAGGATTCATGGCATGCATAGAATCATATCTCGAGAGATGCCCAAATCTCTCTCAATCCATGGAGGCGGGATTGCCCAAATAAGGAAACATCAACCAGCCCACATCGAAGAGGTATTGTATTGCATAATATTGGCAAAACCCCACATCCAAAATGGACTTGTCATCATGCCTAGATTCCCTCAAAGAAGGGACCTTCATAGGATATGCATCGCATAGAACCTCCAACTCCACATGCTGACTGCATTCTATTTTTCTTTTTTCTTTTTGTAGGTCAGAGAGCACAACTGAATTCATGGAATCCCTCTAGTACCTCACGAGATTCAAACTCATGGGAGTATAAGCCTGGTTGTTAGAAGAGGCCGAACCTACATCAAGGAGCACGAAGAACTAACCATCCATCTGTAAGATGTTACCTCCCCGTCATGTCGCGACAATCACCGTCCATGTAGAAAAAGGCTTCATTGTTTGCAAAGTTCTGTCAGACACGTGCATTACTATAAAAGAATTTCCTAACTTCCGAATGCATGCCAAACACCGCAAGAGATCTGTCAATCTGCCCTTCATCGTTTAGTGATACACCCGAAGAATGAAATGCCAAAGAAGCTAACGTTTTTGAACCCCTGTCAGGGGTTCTCACCAAAAGATCCACAAGAAAAGGGAGATTTTCACAAAATTTGTCTATTTTCTTCTTGTCTTTCTATTTCTCGCATATCTTCTTTAAATAAACATTGCATGCCATGTAATCATGTTTCTAAATGAAAATGGCTAGTTTCTAGTTTATCCCCTTTGTCTTATACTCTTGTGGACGGTTGTTGCGTTTAGGGATTCTTTCCCATTTGGTAAATGACTCGGCTTGAAGGATGGGATAGCATCGGCAACCCATTCAAAAAGGGGTCAAAACCTTTGAGAAACAAAAAGAGAGAGAGAGAAGAGAGAGAGAGAGAGAGAGAGAGAGAGAGAGAGAGAGATAGGAAGGAGATACTCTCATAAAAAAGGTGTAGAGTTCATTGAAAAGGCAACTCTTGCGTGATATCCTGGCCAAGCGATAAGCAGTCGAGTCCTCAAAATGTTGAGAAGCCATTGTTCTATTTATCCTAAATAAACACTACCCCTTGCTTAGCCCACTAGAGCCGTCAGTGATGTCTTTTCAGATATCCCCAAACCTATAACCATCCCCCACATTGAGGTAAGCATAGAGTAGTTGATTCAATAGAATATATAGTGGTTTATCGGCAAAAATGCACCATTTTTTTAGAAACATTGTCTAAATTTTGTATAAAGGCTTTATGGACTAAGCAATTTAATTTGAAGTGATGAAAGGCCCTCATTTCTTCTACCATACACAAACAAATCCTCTTTGCTTAACCCACTAGTCCTCGCAGAAAGCGGAAGATTCTTCGTCAACCCCGTTCCGAAACCATCCCCCCCCCCCCCCCCCACTAGGGCAAACAGGCAGCAGAAGATCTGGCAGAGAATGTCATTGACCATCAAGCTGAAGTAACGTGAAGGCTCTATAGATTAAGGAATCTTATTCAAAATGAAGAGAGGCCCTCATTTCATTTCCCATAGAGTTAAAAGCAACCATTGTCAAACCTGTTGAGCCAGTTACCTTTTTCTAGAAAGAAACCCTAGCCTAGGGATCACTACCCCCAATGGATTAAATTGAAATGTTAAGAAAAGGATTTGAGAGAAGAAAGTTGTGGAAATGTTCGTCTCAAAGAAAGCAAAAGGAAATGGAAGAAACAAAAAAGCAAAAAGAAAAAGCTACCACGGGACAAGTCAAAAAAAAAAAAAAATGGAGAAAGAAAATGAAGGGGCAATTCCGTTAGAAGGTCAAGGATCAAACTATAAGAAAGGTGAACTCTTTGAAGGATATATGGTTATTCAAAGGTGATCCTAGGTAACAAAGAAGCCCAGTAGAAGCAACAAGTTTGAGGCTTTACCCATTCTTGTAAACACCCGAAACACCCGAAACACCCGAAACCGTGGCCTACATTACAACCCTGTTACAGTCCTCTCCGATTGAAAAAAGATTGCTTGATCTAAATGAGCCAGACGTGTTGCTGAAGCTAGAGGAGGATATCAGGGGACGAAACCCCGCTGGAAAACGAACTAAGGATGGTGTGGATCCAAACCGTACTAGAAACAACATCAAATTTGAGCCTACACATCCTTTTCATTCATAAACCCCTTAACATAGCCTATGTTATGGTCCAAATTAAAGTCCTCTCTGATCAAAGAAAATTGCTTAGTCCAAATAAGCCTGAACAATACCAAGACAAGTAGGGATAAGAAAGGAGAACCGGGAAGGAATGCAGGTGCAATCTTATGTTCCAAAGTGTGCTCAAATGGTTCTAGTTTAAGCAACCCACTAAAAGAAATCTTTGAGCCTAAATATCCCTTTTGTTTCTTACAACCCCTAAACCTGGCCTACATTACGATCCTAAAAGAAGTCTTCTCGAATTGAGGGCTTAGCTATTTATCGCTCTGCAAAGGGCAAGCGAGTTGTCGCTCTAGCCACGGTGGCATTTTGAAAATCTGAGAGAAAAAAAAAAAACCAAGTGAGGTCAGAAAAAGCCCAAACAGCAACCCTATAGAAAATAAGGATAGGATAGCAAACCTAAAAGGTCAAGATCCCTGAAGAATGGTGCACATGCTATCACACCCCCATGAGAATGGGACAAAACTGAATGGGGCAGAATCCTAGAAGGGAAATAGAATCCTGTGAATATGGGCCATGGGGCAATCATGGGACACTCTTTGTAAATAGCTTATATACATGTAGTACTAATGCATCCATGACGTGTATAACCTGTACATCCATTTAAGTTCCTGTGTAGTTTGTATATATTCATGCATTCATAAAAAGCATGGCATTCCATTCTTGTATGTACATTCATCCAAAAAGTATAACATGCACTAAACTCCATTTCTGTATGAACCTGTGCATTCATAAAATATATATATCAAAAAAGTAAGACATGCAAAATAAATTATAAATCTAATTCCTGTGCATTCATAAAAATAAAAAAGGGGTATAACATGCATTCACCCCTTTACCTGTGCATCTTTAGAACTAGCATAAGTAAACTATTTTTGTACAAAAAATGAACTCTATGTCTTTCACTCTCTCTCAAATAAGAAACAGGGAACAAGGTAAAACGCAAAAAGGAGCTAAAGCCACCACTCAGACATCTACAGCACCGTTGCACACCTTAAAAAACTCAGATTTTCATGACCAACAAGAAACAGAGAATGGGGCAATGACCCACCCACGACCTCCCCAATCAAATGACTCCTGACTTAAGATACCATGTATGCTGAAAAAGGGGAGTAACGAATAAGCGTCTGATCCCTCAAAGCAGGAATAATGAAGCATATCCCCGAAAATAAGCATTGACCCCTGGCTAGAGTCTAGTAAGGCTCACGAAGGTCTCTCCCACAACCATAGAAGCATGGGAATGCCCTTCAGTTGACCAAGTCATCCCCCCCTGTGGAAACATTAACAAGTTTAGGAGACGCAGAGCTAGGGCTACCATGGAGAAATGGACCAATCTTGAGGAGTATGCCAGTCCCCTATTTATCGCAAACTCAAAATGAGGGAAACAAGAACTTCACCTGAACATGAGAAAACTAGGGCAGCAGATCAGAAGAAAAGGCCGCACAATAGAGCCCAAGTTGAGAAGAGACAATCGCGACGCAGCCAATAAGAAATGTAGGTCCCATAATGTCAGCTGAACCATCCCGAAGGCCTAGGAGGAAGCCATACTCATGGAGAGTAGGGGCAAGCTCACATTCCTTAAGAAAGACAGGTCAGGCGGCCAAAAGGGAACCACTGCCAGAAAACAAGCTGTGCCAATAGGAGAGAAACCATGCAACCAAAGAACTGATAAAAAATGTCTTGCTCATCTGGAGCGTACTTGTCATACTAAACCCGTAGTTAACTCAAAATAACGTCAGCCATCCTAAAAGTCAAAAGTAGAAAATCTCGACATCCATCTCATCCTCGAAGGCTGGCTCAACTGGAGCGAAGGGGTCGACTGGAGGCCTACTCCCCCTTCCCTTCTAAATAGAAAATGCCCTGCTAGCTGATTTGTGATTACCCCCGGATCGACTGGAGCTGTTAGCAAAATATGTCCGAGCCGCCTTCCCAGAGTGGCGTCTCCTCTCAGAACCATCATCACCCGCATCTGCCATCCTGAAAAGGTAAGTCAAGGTAAGAGGTGTTAATATATTGTACATGCAGATAAATAATAACAAAATAAACTAAAATAAAATAAACAACAAACAATAAAAAATAATAAAAAGATTTCAAATGATAAGTCAAAACAAATTTCCTACACCTTTTGATTTTTCAACTTCAAATCAAATCTCAAGGGTTTTCTGTCTTTCTCCTTCAAAAAGATTTTATTTCTAAACATTTTCTAACTCTTTCCCTAATTTCTAAAAATTTCGGCAGAGTTTTGTTTAAAAATGGTTCCTACAACACCCACGGCATCAACACAAAACACAAACCGTGCACTTCACAACATTACAATCACATGACATCAGCACCTACGCACAGTTTTTAATTTTTTGAAATTTTTAAAACACGTGTTTTATTTTTTCAATAAATCAATGGTTTTCAAAAATGTCCTAAAATTTCTCAAAATTATTTCAAATGTTTTCTAAAATATTCCTACATTTTTCAAAATTTTAAACTCTAAAAATTTCATCAATTTCTTAAGTTTTCCCATTTTCCTAATTTTCTAAGTATTTTCCTATTTTTCAAAAAATCAAAAATTCACCAAGTTTTCAAAAAATCATGAAATTTCACACGGTTGTTAAACACATTTTTCTAAGGCACATGGCAAAAAAATCTAACCAGAAAACCCAATGCCCAAGCCTATAGGAACAAACCCCCAATTCCTACAGAAAACCCTATTCACATAATTACGTAAAATCACTCAAATTCAATCAAACAAACACCAAAATACAAAAATAACGTCACCATAATGTTGAAAACATATCAAAACATCAATTTCCACTGGTCACACAACTCAAACGAAATTCTACACATTAAAATCAACATAGGATAGAAAACTCACTTTTCGGAGTTCTCCGGCGAAAACTTCTCTTCCGGCGACTTTCCCAACGACGTGGTCTCCTTCCAACAATCACCCGTGGTCCCCAAGGAGTGCCCCTTCAAGGTTCAAGTCGATTTCCTCACAAACACTCTCGATTCTCCAAAAACTCTTCAAATCCCGCAGCAGCGTCGAACCAGCAGTTTGTTGGTTTTAATCCTAAGCCGCCACTAGCAATGGAGCCAAACCAAGTTTGCTAAAGGCACCACTCCTAGTGGCGCCAGTTCCATATTCCAGGCAGCTTCACCCTTTTTCCTACCAAAACTCAATTTCAAAGGCCTTTTGGGCCCAATATCCACTTTCAAGCCCCAGTATTTCAAAATTTCCAAAGCCCGTCCCTCTGACCGCCTCACGGTTAACATAGGACTCTTATTTTATCATTTTTTGTCTTCGACAAACAAAGACAAAAAAAGAGGGGCAGTTGTAAGCACCCCATTTTTGACTGCTTGGCAAAATGACCAAAATGCCCTTGTACACGTTGTTTGGTCTGATCACGCAGGCACGTCTTTCCAAAGACGGTAAGTCCCATTTCTTATTCCCATAGGCGCACCTTTTCGAAGACGGTAAGTCCCCTTTCCAATTTTAAATCAGGCACGCCTTTCCGAAGATGGTAAGTCCCCTTTCCATATTCCCATAGGCGCATCTTTCCGTAAACGGTAAGTCCCCTTTCCAATTCCAATAGGCACGTCTTTCCGAAGACAGTAAGTCCCCTTTTTCAATTCTAATTCCAATCCCTCTCTCGAGAAAGCTAATTCCTCGTGATGGTAAGACTATCCAATTCGGCACGTTTTTCGAAGAAAGTTCCTTCGGAACGGTAAGTCCCTTTAAACCTGTCGACCGGGACGAGACCCCAAGTCTCCGAGATGGTTGAACGGTCCACCTTTGGCGCTTGCTAGCCCGCCAATACAGAAATGTCCGTTTCGACGCACCTTCCGAGAAAGTTGACTTCTTAGGCGCTAAGTCCCCTTAGCAGCTTCTCTAGATCAGGCAGTCTCGGGAATGATCGCGAACCGTCAAAGTAGCGAAAGTACTCATAAACATCGCAACCGTCAGAGTAGCGAAAATACTCGCAAGCAGGTCGATATAGGGAATTACCAAAAGACCCCTGTATCATGAGACCGCCGTTAGGGTGGCAGAAACACTCAAAACTCAGGTCAACACTGGTGCGCTAGCCCACTTCGGTGAAAAATGACCAAACTGCCCCTAGGGCCATTTTCTGGCACGTTTCTCGAAATAATACCTAAGTCTTCAGAACAGTAAGTCTACCCTTCCAAGATCGTCTTAGAGACGATCCGGCATGGTTAGGTGCCTTCTAGTCAGTTTCACGCCGATTTCGAGGCTTTCCGGTCAAGATTACCATTTTGCCCCTAGGCATCCGAACGCCTCGGGGACCACACCGGCTTTGGGTATCAAACTGGTAACCTTCCGAGAATACTTTTTATAGTATTCCCGACCTTTCTTTTTCTTTCCGGATCATTCTGAGTCAGTTCCGATATACCCGGTGTAAAATGACCATTTTGCCCCTAGTGGGTCGGTCACTTTTTTCTAGCCACACCAACTCTAGATATCAAACCGGTAGCCTTTGGGAACGTTCTAAATAATATTTCTAAATCTCGAGTCTTCTTCCGGGACATTCTGAGTCCGTCTTGGCAGCTTTCCGATCCAATTGACCATTTTGCCTCTAATGGCTCGGTCAACCCTTCCGACAAATCTTGCCATCCTTTTTCAAGTCTACTACCTCCGGGACACTGTTTTAAGTGTTCCTGCCCTTTTCCGACCTTCCGGGCCATTCCCGGTCCCTTAAAACCTTCCCGGACCTTCCATAGTCACTCCTAGTGAAGTGAGGCTAAAAATTGCATGGTAGTCATTAGTACAGGCGCCCAAATCTTCTCAAGATACTTTGCTTGCTGACCTTAAAACTTTCCTAAGTAGCTGGCGCCACTAGTAGTGGTGCCAAGCCAATATTTAGCCTAGCGCCACTCCTGGTGGCGTTAGAAGCATTTTTGGCCTGGCACCACTGCAACAGGCGCTAGGTTCATTCTTCTTCTATAAATACAGAGCCTCCTCCAACGTGAAAGAGGTCCGCAAACTCAGTCTAAAAATCCTACTCTTGAATATGCAGAGCTCGTAGCCTCCCAAAGCCCTAGTCTCCTTTAGGTTTTCCAAACCCTGGCCTCCATACACAAACCCTAGCCTCCTATACACTCATACACTCTCATATATTCATACACTAGCCTCAAACCCTCCATTGAAGGCTTGGATTGCTGCAACTATGAAGCTTTGAAGATCGAAGACAAACTCTTGAAAATTGAAGCAAAGACCAAAGCAAAGCAAGCAAAACAAAGCGCGCAAAGCTAAGCAAAATAAAAAAGACACAAGGTTGGCTTTCTCTTTAAGTTTACGCATCTTCCCCCTCTCTTCTCTCTCCTAACCCACTTGGGTTTTCTTCTATTTTAATCCCCTATCTTCTTCCCCCCCCCCCCTTTCTTTATATGCTTGAAACAAGGGACTTCCCGGTCCATGTGTAAGATTAGGCTATTGGAGAGTCACCGTGTCGAGGGCTTTCTTTTAGTCTAACCGGAGACCACGTGGGTTCGGCCCCCTTGATTATGTGGTGAAACCTTTAACCTTGTATGTTCACGACCCCAATTTGCATTGTGCATATCATGATCTTGCATTCTTCTAAAATTCATTTTCAAACTTGTTTTTCAAAACTTATATTAACATCGTTTTCAAACTTGCATCAAATTCTTCTTTTTCAAAACTTGTTTTCAAAATCACAATACTAAGGTGATTCTAGCCTTTTTATGGTTAGGGTTGCTTTAGGAAAGTGTTACATTTAAAATAACCAATATGGTCCATACTTTCAAAACATTGTTGTTTTCAAAACCACTATCTTAAAGTGGTTCTAACCTTCTTATGGTTAGAATCGTTTTAGAAAAGTGAGATATTTTATATACTTTCTAAAAACTTTCTTTTCAAAAATCTTTCTTTCTAAAAATTCCTTTTTCAACATTTTCTAAAAAACTTGTTTTCTAAAAACTCCATCCAAAAGTATATTCTTTTCAAACTCCTTTCCAAAAAGCTCTCTTCAAAATTCCTTTCCTAAAAACACTCCCTAGGTTTCCTTCTTAGAAAACTCTCTCCCTAAATCTCTTTCTTAAAAACTCTTTCTAACAATCTCCTTCCAAAAATCTCCTTCCAAAAACTCTCTTTTCAAATTCACTTTCTAAAAACTCCTTTCTAAGATTTCCTTCCAAAAATTCCTTTCCAAAATCTCTTTTCTTAGAGGATTAGGAAACCCTAATTTTCCTTCCCAAAAACATGATTTCCAATCCCTTTTTCAAAATGGTTACGTCAAAACTATAGGGTTAATCTTTTAGGAAAGAAACTAGATCCTATCCTCCGGTTTTACAAAACATTTAAAATAATCCCTTGTTTTAGGAAATGGAATCTCAATGCTTCCTAATCTAAACCATTTTCCTTTCAAATCCTTCCTAATCTCCTACCTTACTCAACCATAAGTTTCCTAGACCTAAACTTTTAAATCTTTCCTTAAACTTTAAGCTTCCAAATCTATCCTAATCTAAATCTTTCCTAATTCAACCCTTTGCTAGTTCAATCCCTTTCCAAATCTTAACTTTCCAAACCTAAGTTTTCAAATCTTTTCTAATCTCAAACCTTTCCTAAATCTCAAGAATTTCTAAAACTCAAACTTCAAATCTTTTATTTCTAGATTCTAAATCCAACTTTCAAAACTTCCCTATTTTTCCAAAAAACTTTCCAATTTCAAAACTTTCTTAAAACAAAACCTTTCCTATTTCAAAACCTTTCTTAAAATGAAACTTTCTTAATCCAAAACTTTCCTAAATTGAAACTTTCCTAAAATGAAACTTTCCTAATTCGAACCATTTTCTAAATCCAATCTTTCCTAAATCTTCCTAGTCCAACATTCGAGTCAAGTCTTTCTTAATCTCAAGTCATTTCTAAATCCTCTCTTTCCTAAGTTTAGGTTTCCTAAACCTCAACGTTTTCAAAACAAGTCCAAATTCTTCCTCCAAGTTCTATCTTTCCAAATCAAAGTCCAATCTTCTTAATTCCAAATTTCAATTTCCAATCTTTTATTCTAAGTTCAAATCCAATCATTTTTCAAATCCAACCTTTTATTTTCTATCGAACTTGTCGCGCCCAGATTTTTCGCACTCGAGGAATACTCACACAAGCGGAAAAAATGCTGTATTCTCTTGTTAGAACTCACCCTCCTAAAAGAATGAGTGCGACTAGGTTTGAATTGAAAAATTGATTTGAATAAAGGGCTTTTGAAAAAGATTTGGAGTCGCCACCTAACTTAATTAAAGTGAGTTAGGTCACCTAAAAACTAAGCATAATCCGGAGACTACACTTAGGGTTTTTGAAAAACGATTTGAAAATATCTCCTCGAGAGAGGGTTTTTTAGGAAAATGGGTTGTTTGGCAACCTTTTGGAAAACATTTAGCCCTTTTTTGAGAAATAACTCCTTTTGGTCTTTGAAAACAGTGATCTAGGTTCGGAGGTTGGTTACGTGTAGGGAAGATGCACTAAGCTATCACCCTACCCCGCCCTTTCGATACCTACATGTCAATCTTCCCTAGATTTACCTATGAGAGTCTTCGACTAACTATAGTTCAACCCTATTCACTTTAGAAAAACAATGTTTGAAAACTAATTTAGCATGATGCATGATATGCAAGTAATAGAAAAGAATTGGAAAATAGATTTAAAAAGAGATTACTTTGATTTGAAAATAGATTTGAAAAGATGGAATTGAAATCGGAAAGTTTGAAAATTTGGAAATAGAAATTTGAAAGTAGAAATTTTAGATTTGAAAAGATTTTGAAAACCATACCCATGAGGGTGGAATTGAAAGTTTGAAAAGTATTGTGACCGCACCTATGAAGGTTGCCTACGTATCCCTTTGGGGGAATCAGGTCAGTCGTAGTTCGGACCGGAGTCCGATTGAAAAGAGATTGATTTGATTGAAAGAAAGAGATTGAATTGAAAATTGGATTTGATTTGAGATTAGAAGAAGAGATTGGAAATTGGAAATTGGAATTGAGAAGATTGGACTTGCTTTGGAAAGATTGATTTTGGAAAGACTTGGTTGTAGAAAGATGGAGTTTTAGGAAACCTAGACTTAGGAAAGAGAAGAGACTTAGAAAACATTTGACTTGACTTGGAAGGTTTAGGAAATTAGGGAAGATTGGATTTAGGAAATGTTTGAATTAGGAAAGGCCTGATTTAGGAAAGTTTTAGAATTAAGAAAAGAAATTTTTTGAATTTAGGAAATGTTTGAATTAAGAAAGTCTTAAAAAGAAAGTCTTAAATTAAGAAAGTTTTGAGTTTAGAAAAGTCTTAGATTTGAAAAGATTTTGAAGTTTTGGAAAGTTTAGGAAAGATTTAGGTTTAGGAAGATTTAACTTAAGAAAGTTTTGAACTTAGAAAGTTTTGAATTTAGAAATATTTGAAAGTTAGAAAGTTTAAGATTTAGAAAGTTTTAGAATTTTTAGAAAATCTTGAGATTAAGAAAGTTTTGAGTTTAAGAAGAGTTTGAAAACTTAGGTTTGAAAAGTTAAGGTTTAGGAAAGGGTTTTGAATTAGGAAATATTTGAAAATTGAGTCTTAAAATTTAGGAAAGATTTTTTATGTTCAAGTTTTGGAAAAAGATTTAGGAAAGAAGTTTAGGAAGGAATTTAGAAAAGAATTGGATTTTGAAACTTAAGAAAGGTTCAAAGTTTAGGTTTAGGAAACTTATGGTTTAGGAAAGAATTGAATTAGGAAAGGTTTTGAGGGATTTAAAGAGAAAATTTTGTTTCCAAAAACGGAGGATGGGATTAGATAAAGGGAAGAAAGATTTTAGGATTTGGAAAGGGAAATTCTAGAAACCCTAGTTTTGGAAAATCGTAGTTTTGACGTAGGAAATAGGTTTTGGAAACAAGGAAGTTTTGATGTAGAAAACAAAAGAGTTTGGAAACCTAGGTTTAGGGCAAAGTTTGAAAATCATGTTTTTGGAAAGAAAACTATGCCTAATTGTGGGTTCTAGGGCTTGACTTGGGCTCTAAAGAAAAAGGGATTTTTAGAAAGTGTGTTTTTTAGATTTTTTAGAAGGGAATCCTAGGAAGGAGTTTTTGGAAAGTGTGTTTGAAGAAGTTTTTTTAGAGGGGAATTTCTAGAAGGAAGATTTTAGAAAGAGAGTTTTTTTGAAAGATTTTTTTGGAGCGTTTTTAGAAAGTGAATTTTTAGGAGAGAGAGTTTTGGAAAGAAGTTGGAAAAGGGGATTTTGAAAAATAGAGAAGGGAGTTTTTGAAAACAATTTTGGAGAGAAATTTTGAAAGTATTAAAAAAGATTTTTGAGATTTTTAAGGAGAGTTTTTAAAGTAAAACAACGTCTCACTTTCCTAAAGCGATTCTAGCCATAAGAGGGCTAGAACCACTTTGAGAAAGTGGTTTTGAAAACAAGGTTTGAAAATATAGACCAAAAGGCCACTTTTAATATAACACTTTCCTAAAGCAACCCTAGCCATGGAAAGGCTAGAATCACCCTAGAATTGTGGTTTTGAAAACATGTTTTTGAAAAAGAGCTTTTGATGCAATTTTGAAAACAAGTTTGAAAACGATTTTTGAAAACAACTTTTTGAAAACGAATTTTGGAAGATGCAAGACTATGATATGCACAATGCAATTTGGGGTCGTGAACATACAAGGTTAAGGCTTCACCACATAATCAAGGGGGCCGGACCCACGTGGTCTCTGGTTAGACTAGAAGAAAACCTCCGACACGGTGACTCTCTAACAGTCTAATCCTACACATGGACCGGGAGTCCCCTTGTTTCAAGCATGCAAAGAAAGGGGGGGGAAAGAGATGGGGGATTAAAATAGAGAAAACCCAAGTGGGTTGGAGAGAGAAGAGAGAGGGGGGAAGTGTAGAAAATTAAAGAGAAAGCCTACCTTGTTTCTTGTTTATTTTGCGCGCCGTGCAGTCTTCGATCTTCGGTCTTCGGTCTTGATCTCCACCTTCAGTCCTCAAGGATTGTCTTCAAGCTTTGGATGGCTGCTCTTCAAGTCTTCAGAGAGTGGTTGAAGGCTAGTGTATGAGTGTATGGGGGAGTGTATGAGTGTATAGGAGGCTAGGGTTTGTGTATAGTGGCTAGGGTTTGGGAAAACCTAGGGAGGCTAGGGTTTCGGAGATGCTCGAGCTCTGTATATCGAAATATGAGATTCTTAGGTTAAGTTTGCAGACCCTTTTCACGTTGAACGAGGCTCTGTATTTATAGAGGAAAGACAAACCTGGCGCCTGTTGCAGTGGCGCCAGGCCAAATTATACACTGGCGCCACTAGGAGTGGCGCCAGACCATTTTTTGGCTTGGCGCCACTAGTAGTGGTGCCAGCCATTTAGGAAACAATTAAGGTCGGCAAGCAACGTATCTTTGACTAGATTTGGGCGCCTGTACTAGTGACTACCATGTAAACTTTAGCCTGGCTTCACTAAGAGTGACTCCGGAAAGTCCGGGAATGATTTGAAGGAGCCGGGAGTGACCCGGAAGGCCGGAAAGGAGCAGGAACACTTGAAATAGTGTCCTGGAGGTATTTGACTTGAAAAATGAAGATAAGGTGGGTCGGAAAGGTTGACCGAGCCTTTAGGGGCAAAACGGTCAATCGGACCGAAAAACTGCCGGGGCGAACTCGGATTGTCCCGGGAAAAGACTTGGGACCTGGAAACATTATTTAGAATGTTTCCAGAGGTTGCCAGTTTGATTCCCAGAGCCGGCGTGGTCGGAAATGGAGACCGGCCCACTAGGGGCAAAATGGTCATTTTGTACCGGGTTTGCCGGAACTGACTCGGAATGGTCCGGAAAGGTAAAGGAAGGTCGAGAACACTATAAAAAGTATTCTCGAGACATTACCGGTTTGATACCCAAAGCCGGTGTGGTCAAAGAAAGAGACCGGCCCTCTAGGGGCAAAACGGTCATTTTGTACCGGGTTGGCCGAAACTAACTCGGAATGATCCGGAAAAGTAAAGGAAGATTGAGAATACTATAAAAAGTATTCTCGGGAGGTTACCGATTTGATACCCAGAGCCGGTGTAGTCGAAGAAGGAGACCAGCCCTCCAGGGGCAAAACGGTCATTTTGTACTGAAAAATCTCGGAAAAGGTCCTAAGGGTAGTCTGGTCCTTTTTCACCGAAGTGAGCTAACAAACACGGGTATTGACCTAGGTTTGGAGTGTTTCCGCCACTCTAACGGTGTGAGTATTTCCGCTTCTCGGACGAGGTTGACGATTTGTGAGTATTTCTGCTACTCGGACAAGGTTGAGTATTTCCGCTACTCTAACCGTTCTGTGAGTATTTCCGCTACTCTAACGGGATTGAGTATTTCCGCTACTCTAATGGTTCTGTGAGTATTTCCGCTACTCTAACGGTTCTGTGAGTATTTCCGCTACTCTAACGGGATTGAGTATTTCCGCTACTCTAATGGTTCTGTGAGTATTTCCGCTACTCTAACGATTCTGTGAGTATTTCCGCTACTCTAACGGCTCTGTGAGTATTTCCGCTACTCTAACGGTTGAGTATTTCCGCTACTCTAACGGCTCTGTGAGTATTTCCGCTACTCTAATGGTTTTGTGAGTAGTTTTGCTACTCGGACCGTCTCGAGGAATAAACTGTCTCGAGAGTGGGATTGGAAAAGGGTCTTACCGTCTCCGAAGAGACGTGCCTGGATTGGAGCCGTCTCGAGGAATAAACTGTCTCGAGAGTGGGATTGGAAAGGGGTCTTACCGTCTCCGAAAAGACGTGCCTGAGTTTCGAGTGTTTCCGCCACTCTAACGGTTTTATGAGTACTTCCGCTACTCTAACGGTTTTGTAAGTACTTCCGCTACTCTAACGGTTTTGTGAGTAGTTTTGCTACTCGGACTGTCTCGAGGAATAAACTGTCTCGAGAGAGGGATTAGAATTGGAATAAGAAAGGACAATGCCCCTAAGGGCATTTTGGTCATTTTGCCTCTATTTGGGCCTGACAGGCCCGCGAAGCGATGGAAAGACGAAATTTGGATCTAAAGGATTGGTTTCGATTGGAATATGTCCACAATGACTTGAAAACAAGTCTGAACGGAGTGTAGACTGCCGAGCGGTCAAAAATGGGGTGCTTACAGAACTCTTGTCCGAACTATGACTGACCTGATTCCTCAAAAAGGATACGTAGGCAACCCTCATAGGTGTGGTCACAACCTTTTTCAAATCTCCAATTTCATAACTACTTTCCAATTTCCAATTCTATGTTCTATTTCCAACTTCTAATTCTAAAAATCTATTTTCAATCTTTAATTTCAATTTCTAAACTTTCTTTTCAATTTCAAACTTCAATTCTTCTTTTCCAAATCTATTTTTCAACTCCCTTTTTCTTGCATTTACACATCACGCATCATTCTTTTAAAAATTATTTTCTAAAGTGGATAGGATTGGACATTTGTTAGTTGAAGACTCTCATAAGTGAATCTAGGGTAAATAGACATGTAGGTACCGCAAAGGCGGGGTAAGGTGGTGGCTTAGTGCTTCTTCCTTACACGTAGCCAACCTTCGAACCTAGGATCACTGTTTTCAAAGACCAAAATTGAGTTTATTTTCAAAAAGGGCTTAATTATTTTCTAAAGGTTGTCAAACAACCCGTTTTCCTAAAACCTTCTCTTGAGGAAGTATTTTCAAACACCTTAAGTGTAGTCTTCAAATTATGCTTAGTTTTTAGGTGACCTAACTCACCTTAATCAAGTTAGGTGGCGACTCCAAATGTTTTCCAAAAGCCCTTTATTCAAATATATTTTTGATTCAAACCTAGTCGCACTCATTCCTCTAGGAGGGTGAGTTCTAACGACAGAGTACAGTATTTTTGTCCCTTGTGTGTGTATTCCTCGAGTGCGAAAAATCTGAGCATGACAATCGGCCTACTAGGGACAAAACGGTTATTTTGCACCGAGCTTATTGGAATAGACTCAGAATGGTCCGGAAAGGTATTGGAATGTTAGAAATACTATTAGAAGCATCCTCTAAAGGTTACCGGTTTGATACCACATAGCTAGTGTGGTTCCTAGAGGCAATTGGATGCCTAGGGGCAAATTGGTCATTTTGATCAGATGCTATCGAAATCGATCCGAAAGCGGCTGGAAGGCACTTGAACATGCTAGATTGTTTTTGGGACAATCTTGGAAGGGTGGACTTATCGCTTTAAGGACTTAGGTACTTTCTCAAGAAGTTTGCCAATAGGGCCCAAGGGGTAGTTTGGTCATTAGTGTCGACCTAGGTTTTGAGTGTTTCCATCACTCTGACAGTGTGTGATGAGTTGGTTTCCAAAGGTATCCCATCCTTTGGCAAACATACCACAGTCAAGAGGCATGTTCGGTCCCATAACATAAGGGGTTTGTTGACAATTCCCAATGTCGACCTGTTTGCGAGTGCTTCCGCCGCTCTGACGGTTGTGATATTTGTGAGTGTTTCTACCACTCTTAAGGTGTATGTTCATTCTAGAGACTGTCTAATCTCGGGAAGCTGCTGAATGGTCTTATCGTCTTAAGGCCTTAGGTGCTTTCCCAATCGACGTGCAAAATAGCGGACATTCTATATTAGTGGCCTAGCAGATGCCAAAAGTAAACTGCTCTACCATCTCAAGGACTTGGTTTTCATCCCGATCGACAGGTTTGAAAGAACTTACCGTTTCGAGAAGTTTTCTCAATAAACATACCGTGATGGATAGATTTACCTTCTGAGGGATCAACTTTCTCGAAAGACGGGCTGAATTAAGTTTGATAGACTCAAGCAGGAATTAGAATTGAAGTTGAAACACAGACTTACAATCTTTAGGAAGACGTGCCAACTGAAAGTAGACCGAGCAATGTCTCAAGGGCATTTTAGTCATTTTGCCTCTATTGGGCCTAGCGGGCCCATAAAGTGGTTCATTGATTGGATTGAGCCTGGAAAGCCGATTTGGGCTTAAATATGTCCGTGTCGATTTGAATGTGAGTTCGGTCGGGCCAAAGATTCTCGAGCGGGCAAAAATGGGGTGCTTACATATGACTATTCTGTGCATGTATCGATATCCATTCCAAGATAAGAATTCCAAGAAACTCGAGTCATTACATTCTCATGCATTTAATCAATCGTAGAGGGAAAGGAACTATCTCATGTTAATCAAACCTACCTAAACTCTTAAGAGTTCCCCGTAGCCTTAAGGGTTCATGGCATGCATGGAATCATATTTCAAGAAAAACCCAAATCTCTCTTTATCCATGGAAGTGTGAGTGCCTAAACAAAGAAGCATTAACTAAACAAAGAGTTATTGTATTGCATATAGGGGCAAAACCCCACTTCCAAAATGGACTCAGCATCATGCCTAGATTCCCTCAAAGAAGGGACCCTCATAGGATATGCATCGTATAAAACTTCCAACTCCACAAGCTGACTGCATTTTGTTTTTCTTTTCCTTTTTTCAGGTCAAAGAGCATAACTGAACTCATGAAACCCCTCTAGCATCCCATTTAAACCTATGCAAGGATAAACCCGGTTATTGGAATAGGCCAAACCTACATTAAAGAGTAAGAAGAACTAACCATCCATCAACAAGACGTTACCTCTAAGCAACTACCTTTGCATCATGCCGCGACAATCACCATCCATGCAGAAGAGGACTTCACTATTTGCAAAGTTTTGTTAGACCCGTGCATTACCACAATAGAATCCTCTAACTTTCAAATGCATGCCAAACGCCGCAAAAAGATCTGTCAATTCACCCTTCATTGTCTGGTGATACACTCGGCGAATGGAGCACCAAGTAAGTTGGCATAGACTCAAAGCCCTATTAATGGTTCTTACCAAAAGGACCATAAGAAAAAGGATATTTCCAAAAAATTCATCCATTTTCTTTCTATCTTTTTATTTCTTTTATATCTTATTTGAATAAACATTACATGCCATGCAATCATGATTTGAAATGAAAAAAATGTAGTTTTCAGTTTATCTTTTTTGTCTTTTACTCTTGTGGATAATTATTGCTTCTGGGGATTCTTTCTCTTTTTCTAATGACTCAAATTGAAGGATGCGATGGCATGGGCAACCTATTCAACAAGGGTTAAAACCTTCGAGAGAAAAAGAGAGAGTGAGAAAGAGGAAGAAGACAGACTCAACAAAGAAGTGTGAAGCTAATTGAAGAGGCGACACTTGAGTGACATCCTGGCTAAGCGATGGGCAGCCGAGTCCTCGAAAAGATGAGAAGCTATTGTTCAATTCATCCAAAAAGAAATAGACACTACCCTCTGCTCAACCCACTAGAGCCGAACATGATTTCTGTTCAGATATCCCCAAACCAATAACCATCCCCCACACTGGGGTAAGCACAAAGTAGTTGATTTGATAGAGTATGGGTTTACTAGCAGAAAAATACCATCTATAGAAACATTGTTTAAATTTTGTACAAAGACTTTATGGACTAAGCAATTCAATTTTAAAGGATGTGAGGCCCTCATTTCTACTACCATACAGTCGAAAAATGTCCCTTCGCAAAGCCCACTCAAGCTAGTTACATTTTCTTATTAAAAAAAAACCCGACCTGATGATCATTACCCACACTGGGTTAAAGAAAAAATCTTAAATGAGAATTAATGAGTGTGTGATAAGGATGTTAATTTTTATAAGGATACAGTATCAACAACATCTCTAAAAGGAAGCATAGGAGCGAGTTTCTCAATGCAGAGAATAATCTAGAAGAGCTATGAGTTAAAAAAAAAAAAAATTGTTTATGGTGGTCTTTAAAAGAAGAATTGAAAAAGTTGGCATCTCTAAAAGTCGACTTAGGAACAAATTTCTTGATAAAAAATTCTAATCAGAAGAGAGAGAACGGTCTAGAAGAACAAAAAGAGTAGGAAGGAGAGAAGAAAGAAAGGAATAGAAGTTAAATTGCCAAAGGTGATCATGGGTCTTTTGGAACCCCATAAGTGATAATGTTTGAACCTTTATATTCTTTCATTTATAAACCCCTTAATCTAGCCTACACTAGGGTCCAAATTAAAGTCCTCTCTGATCAAAAAAAATTGCTTAGTCCAAATAAGCCTGAACAATACCAAGACAAGTAGTTGAAAAAAGAAAAGAAAAGAAAAAAGGGTGAGAAAGGAGAGATAGGGTGGAATGCAGGGGCAATTTCATGCTCCAAGATGTGCTCAAATGGTTTTAGTTCAAACAACCCACTAAAAAAAAATATTTGAGCCTATATATCCCTTTATTTCTTACAACCCCTAGACCCGGCCTGCATTACAGTCCTAAAAGAAGTCTTCTCGGATTGAGAGTCAAGCTGTTTATCGCTCTACAAAGGGTATGCGAGTTGTCGCTCAAGCCACGGTAAAATTTGAAGATCTAAGAGAAAAAACCAAGTGAGGACAAAAAAACCCCAAACAGCAACCCTGTAAAAAGAAAGGATAAGATATTAGTAGGCAAACAAAAAGGTTAAGATCTCCTGAGAATGGTGCAAATGCTATCACACCCCAATATGAATGGGACAGAACCAAAGGGGTACATTCCCGAGAATATTGGTCTTAGGGCAATCCTGGGGCATTCTTCAAAAATAACCCATATGCATGTAGTACATGTGCATTGATAAAGGGGGGGGGGGTGTATGACATACATTTAATTTCATTCTTGTATGAACCTGTGCATTCATCAAAAAGCAGGCCATGCATTCAATTCAATTCTTATATAAACATGTGCATTCATCAAAAAGTATGACATGCATTCAATTCTATTCCTGTATGTGCATTCATTCAATTCCATTCATGTATGTGCATTCATCAAAAAGTATACACATGCATTCACCCTTTTAACTGTGCATTTTTAGAATTGGCATAAGTAAATTGTTTTTTCACAAAAACTTACTCTATGTCTCTCTCTCTCTCTCTCTCTCTCTATATATATATATATATATATATATCTCAAATAGGAAATAAGGAAATGGGGCAAAGTACAAAAGGGAGCTAAAAAGTCACCTCGTAACCAAGTAACCTTAGGCATCTCTAACACCGGCATACGCCTCAAAAAGCTTAAACTGCTATAACTGACAAGAAATAGAGAATGGGGCAATGACCCACCCCTGACCTCCTAATCAACCTTGATTTAATGTTTTTCAAACTATGAAACCTGGGGCAATACCCCATCTTACACCTATCGTCCAAACCAGTTCATCCATTCAAAATGAACCAGCCAAAGGTGACCTCAATTCTCCCAGAAGTCAACCCAAGAGAAGCATTACCCCTCTAAAGATATGTCAACAATAATCCTACCATATCTACCAAAATCAAAACTCAACAGTCAAGCCAACATTCTGCATTCGAACCCTAAGAGATCCTGACCAAAGACCAACCAATGTAATCTTCTTCAAAATCCAAGGCAAGAGAGTCACAAGCACAAAGTAGTCTCCCATGGCGGTCCGCGCTCAGCTTTGCCGAGAAACCTCCCAACCAGCAGTTCCACCATGGCCCCCCTCAAAAAGCTACCTCAACTCAACCTTAGCATTAACTCTGGTAGGGGTAGTCTCAACATCTCCAATAGCCTCATCTAGGGCATCTTTTACAATAGCCCTAGCAAGGCCACCTTCTCCTCATCAACAGCACTAGTCCATTGCTCGACCAAAACAAATCTTGTCATTGCCTCCTGCGTAGATCATTGTCTCCCGCATCAACCATCTTCAAGACATGCCAAAAGGAAAGAGATACGGTAAAGTTTTATAGACAGGTAAGAGGTACGCATAAAATAAATTTCAAATCAAAGTAAATTTTCTATACATTTTGTCTCCAAAAGTTTAAATTTCGAGTCAAAATAAATTTTCTATGTATTTTGTCTTAAAAAATTCAAGTTTCAAGTCAAAATGAATTTTCTAAATATTTTGTCTTCAAAAGTTCAAGTTCCAAGTCAAAACGAATTTTCTACACGTTTTGCCTAACAAAATGAATTTCCTACACATTTTGCCCAAACTTTCAAATCAAAATGGTGTCTATACTTTTCTCTTCAAAAGTCTATTTTCAAAATCAATGCCTTAGGTTTCTAAACTTTTCCCTTCAAAAGTTTATTTTCATAATCAAGTCCTAAGGTTATTTAACCTTTCCTTCCAAAAGTTTTATTCAAAATCCATTTTAAAGTTTTTCTAAGCCTCACCTTCAAAAGGTCTCTATTCCAATCAAGTTTCAAGGTTTTTCAAACTTTTTCCTTCAAAAAGGTTTTATAAATTTCAAAGTTTTTTAAGTTCAAAGTCCATTTCAAAGTTTTCTAGACTTGCTCCTTCCAAAAAGTCTTATTCAAAATCCACTCCATAAGTTTTTCAAAGAGTTTATATTCGAAATCAATTTTCTAATTTTTCTAAGCTTTTTCGATCAAAAAGTCTATTCGCAATCTAATTCAAAAATTTTCCAACCCTCTAAAAGTTTTATTCAAAATCCAATTCAAAGTTTTGGTAAACTTTTTCTTCCAAAGTTTTCATTCAATCCGAGGTTTTCAAAACTTTTTCCTTCAAAAAGCTTTATTCAAGTTCCAAAGTTTCCTAAACTTCTTCTTTCAAAAAGCCCATTTCAAAATCAATTTTCAAGGGTTTTCAAACTTTTCCTTCGAAAGTTTTTGTCAATTTCTAGGTTTCTTTAAACTTTCTCCTCAAAAGTTTTATTCGAAATCCATTTCAAGGTTTTCTAAACTTTTCTATGAAAAAGTTTTATTCAAAATCGAGCTTCTAGGTTTTCTAAACATTTTCCTTCAAAAGATTTTAATTCCAAGTCTCGCCGAGTTTCTCGAGGTCTTCTCTGCCAAAAAGACTCCACTTTCAAAAGTTTTATCTTTTTCTTTCGAGAAGATTCTATTTCAAAAATTTCTAACTCTTGCTTTATTTTAAAAATCTTAGGCGAGTTTCTCAGGGTTTCTCTGCCAAAAAGGCATCCTCTCTCAAGGGTTTTATTTCTTGGTCCTTTAAAAAGACTTTATTTAAAAAATACCATCTAGGTTTTCATAACTTTTTCCTTCAAAAAAATACCTTTCTAGGTTATCTAACTTCTTCTTTAAACAAAGTTTTATTTCAAAATCATTTTTTCGATTTTCTAAAATTTTTTCCTTCAAAAATTTTAATCTCAAAATATTCCAAAGGTTTTCAAACTTTCTTCCTTACAAAATTTCATTCTTTCTTGAACTTTTTCCTTCAAAAGCCTCGTTTTTAAATTTTTTGGGTTTTCAAGCGTTCACTTCAAAAGGCCTATTTTCAAAATTCTAGATTTTCAAACTTTTTTCTCATAAGATTTTTTCCAAGTTTCAAAGGTTTTCCAAAACTCTTCCAATTCAAATCCAAATCAATCCATTTCAGAAAACGATTTCAAAATCATTTCAAACAATCAACTTCAATTTCAAAATCATTTCAAACAATCAACTTTAATTTCAAAATTCATCTTCAATTTCAAAATATCAATCTCCCCAAAGGAGTGTCATTCCATTAATCGGAATGTCAGTCCAGATTAATTCCAAATCAAGTTTTCAAAATTTCATATTTAAAAAATCAAGACAATCCAGTTTTCGAACTCAAATTTTCAAATTTCAACTACTCCAGTCTTCAAAAACCTTCCAATTCCAATCCCTCTAATTGCCTCGCGGTTATCATGGGACTCTTACTTCATCGTTTTATGCCTTTGACAAGCAAAGACAGAAAAAAAAAGAGTTATAAGCACCCCAGTTTTGCTAGCTCAGCAATCTCTAGCTCGATCGAACTCACATTCAAACTGACATGGACACATTCGAGCCCAAACCTAATTTCCAGACTCAATCCAGTCCATCAATCACTTCGAGGGCCCGCCCGGCCCAATAGAGGCAAAATGACCAAAATGCCCTTAAGACGTTGCTCGCTCCACTTCTAGTTGGCACGTCTTCCTAAAGACGGTAAGTCTGTATGGCTAGAATCAATTTCGATTCTGATTCCAGTTCGAGTCAATCAAACTCAATCTGGCCCGTTTTCGAGAAAGCTGATCTCTTAGACATCAAATCTATCCAACACGGCATGTTATAAGTACCTCATTTTTACCTGTTCGGCAGTCTCCGGCCTGACCAGACTCACATTCAAACCCAAACCAGTTTTTCATACTCAATCCAGTCAATCAATCACTTCCTAGGCCCGCCAGGCTTAATGGAGGCAAAGTGACCAAAATACTCTTAGAGTATTAATCGGTCCAATTCTAGTCGGCACATCTTTTTAAAGACGGTAAGTCCGTATTTCAACCTCAATTCCAATTACAATTTCAATCCAAGTCAGTCAAACTCAATTTGGCACGCCTTTCACGAAAGTTCATCCTTTAGACGGTAAGTCCATCTAGCACGGAACATTTACCAAGAAAGCACAAAATCCCTCAGAACAATAAGTCCCTTCAAACCTGTCGACCGAGACCGAACCCAAGTCCTCGAGATGTAGAGCGACTCAATTCTGAAGCCTGCTAGCCCACCAATGTAGAATGTCTGCTATCTGGCACGTCAATCGGGAAAGTACCTAAGGCCCCAAGACGATAAGACCATTCATCAGCTTCCTAAGATCAAGCAATCTTTGGAATAAATGCACATCGTCAGAGTGACGGAAATACTCACAAGCATTGTAGCCGTCAGAGTGGCAGAAACACTCGCAAATAGGTCGACATTGAGAATTGCCAACAAAACCCCTATGCCACGTGACCGAACACGCCTCTTAGCCGTGGCACATTCACCGAAGGATAGGATACCTTTGGAAACTAACTTATCACAGACTGTCAGAGTGACAGAAACTCTTAAAACACAAGTCAACACCAGTGTCTGCTAGCTCACTCTGGTAAAAAATGACCAAACTATCCATAGGCCCTTTCGACACACTTCTCAAAAAAGTACCTAAGTCCTTAGAGCGGTAAGTCCACCCGTCTAATATTATTCCAAAGATAATCTAGCATGCTTTAGTACCTTCCAGTCGCTTCTAGATTAATTCCAAGAGCATTCGGTCAAAATGACCACTTTGCCCCAAGTGGGCATGTCGCCTTTTCCAATCACATCGGCTCTGGGTATCAAATCTGAAATCATTCAAGCTTTCTTACGGGTCACTCTGGGTCAATTATGATGTTTTCCCAATTCAATTGACCTTTTTACTCCTGGTGGGCCAATCGACCTTTTTAACTATTCCAACACTGGTTCTCAACCCATTTACCTCCGGTACACTCTTTTAGAGGTTCTCGTACATCCTCGGCCTTCTGGATTATTCTCAGACTTTCTAGAGTAACTGGTAGTGGAGCCAAGCCAAAAATTGCTTGGTTGTCGCTTGGATAAGCCCCCAAATCTTTTGTCTTATGTCCCAAAGGTCAAAAGATACGTTTCTTGCCACCTTAAAACTTGCCTAAATGGCTAGCACCGCTAGTAGTGGAACCAAGCCAATAAATGACCTAGCGCCACTGGGAGTGGCTCCAAGCTTAAAAAAGCACTAGCGCACTGCAACAGGTGCCAGTTTATGTTCAGTTTGCCTATAAATACAGACCTTCCTCCTGCGTAAAAAGGGTTTGTAAACTCAGTCCAGAAATTCGGCCTCACTGAAAACAGAGCTCAAGTTCCCTCGAAACCCTAATTCTCTAAAGCTTACTCAAACCCTAGCCTCCAAGCATCCATTAAAGAGCAAGTGCTGCATTTTCAAAACTCTCAACGTGAAGAAAACAAAGCAAGCAAAACAATCAAAGCAAAATAAAGAGACAAGGTAGGTTCTCAATTTAGTTTATGCAATTTCCTCTGTCTTTTCTCTCTCCTAACCCACTTGGGTTCTCTTCTATTTTAAACCCCATCTTCTACCTCCTCTTCTTACGTGCTTGAAACAAGAGACTTGCCAGTTCATTCCTAGGAAGACTTATTAAAGGTCACCGTGCTGGGGGCTTTCTTTAAGTTTGACCTAAGACGGTGTGGGTTAGGCCCCCTTGATCATATGGTGAAACCTAACATTTTATGTTCATGACCCTATTGCATTGTGGTTATCATGTTTATGCATTGCATTCAATATTGCATTCAAAGTTGCTTTCAAAATTTCATCAAAGTTTTCTTTCAAAACTTGCATTCAAAACCTCTCTCTTTCAAACTTGTTTTCAAAACCACAATCCTATGATGATTCTAGCCATTCCATTCAATATGATCATTATAGTCTATATTTCAAACCCTAGCTATTATCAAAATCGCAACCCTCGAATAGTTCTAATCTTTTAATGGTTAGAATGGTTTTAGGAAAGTAAAATATTCAAGAGACTTGCAAAGTCCATATTCAAATCTTTCCAAATAGTTTTTGCAAATCCACTTCCTAAAAAGCTCTATTCAAAAATCTACTTTCTAAAAACTTCTTGTCTTGAAGTTCAAGTCAAAACCCTAGGGTCTATGTTTAAAAAACCATAGTTTTCTCACATAGAATCATTGCTTTCTATTAACATAAAATCATAGGTTTCCAAAACCCTTTTTCCACTAAATCATAAATTTTCAAATCTAAGATTTTTAAAACTCAATATTTCCAATTCCATGTCAAATCAAATCTTCCAATTTAGGAAACCAAATCAAATCCTCTAATTTTGGAAACCAAATCAAATCATCTATTTTTGAAAATAAAATCCAATCTTCAACTTTAGAAAATAGAATTCAAATATTTCCTAATTCAAATCTTTTCTAATTTCAAACTTTCAAATCTTTCAAAATTTCTAATCCTTCCTAATTCAAATCTTTCTAAATTCAAACCTTTTCAAATTCAAATTTTCCAAAATTCAACTCTTTCCTACCGAATTCAAAACTTTCCTAAAATTCAACTTTCTAAAATCAAACTTTCCTATTTCAATTGCATGCTTCAACCCTAGGTTACCTAAGTCCTAGGATGTCTAAACCATAGTTCAACCCTAACCCTAAAGTTAGGAGGCCTCAATTCTTTTCTAAAAGCTCTTTTCTAAACTAAGATGGTTTTCAAACTCCAATTCAAATCAAGATGATTTAAAAGTTCAATTCAAGCTTTTCAAATCAAGATCAATTTCAAATCAAAATCAACTTCAACTCCAAGTTTGATTTCAAATCCTCTAATTAAAGTTCAAGATCAAACTCTTTTCAAAACAAACTTTTCAAAGACCCCAAAGTCTCTTTTCAAATCACACAAGATCTCAAAGTGTCTATTTTTAATCGAACCCCAAATCTAAACTACGACTTACCTAATTCCCAGTAAAGGGATATGTAGGCAACCCTCTTGGATGCGGTCAAGTCAACACAACTTCTAGATAAGAGCCTAAACTATCTGCAGCCCTCCTGGATAAGAGATTAAACTATCTACAATGCTCTTAAACTGCTCCCCTCAGCTATTGGAGCAGACCCCAATAGCCTGAGCTATGATCCTGCCCACCATAGCCGACAAGATAAAGAAAATGGGGCAACGACCCATCCTCAACCTCCCTGATCAACTTTGAACAACTTTTCCAAACCATGAAAACTAGGGCAATGGCCTATCCCACACCTCTCATTCTACTCAAACCACTCAATCGATTTAATAAGAATTGATCAAAGATGTTCAACCTTCCAAATACCTCAAACTTTCCAAAAGAGACCTCACCCTCTTCAGAAACCAGTTCAAGAAGCTCAACTTCTGAGAAATACAACCCCTCAGCAGACATGTTAACAACAATCTTACCATGCCGAGCGAAAGTGAAATTCAACAACCAAGCACCAAGCATTCTAGTCTCCAGATATCACAGTCCAGGAGGCCACAAAAGTTTCTTCCTCCAGGAAGCATGAAGAAACCTCTCATGATTCCCTAGTCTCAAATCATCTCCAAAGCCTCCCAACAAAGCAAAGGTATGATTCTTACCAAATCAAATCAAATCAAAATCTTTCAAAAGTGAAAGCTCTTGCTTGTTTTCAAATTTTAAAATTAAAAAAAAATTTCAAACCTTTTATCTACCATGAGTTTCCATTCCAAATTTAAATTCCATTTCAAAAAAAGGCTCTGCTTTTCTTTCAAATTCAAACATTTTCATATCTTCTCCACAAAAAGTTTCATGTCCAATTTCAATAAAATTGATTTCACAATTGAAATCTCTAGCTTCCTGTCAATTTCAAAAATCATTTCTCAAAATTTCAAAAAAATTCCAAAGTTGTCTACAAAAATTTTCAACTTTCAAATTCAAAAGATAAAAAAATTTGCTTTCTTTTAAATTCAAAAACAATTTTCGAAAGTCAAACAAGTTTCCGTAAAATTTTTCGTCAAAAAGTTTCAAATTTCAAGTCAAAACGAATTTTCTAAAACGTTTTGCTTCCAGAAACCCAATAATTTCAAGTCAAAATGAATTTTCTAACCATTTTGTCTTCAAGAGTTCACAAGTTTTGAGTCAAAACAAGTTTTCTATCCCTCATCTTAAAAAAAAAAAGGGTTTCCAACTTTCAAGTTCAAATAAATCCCTTTCAAATGGTTTTCTCCTTTCTAGGTTTCCTAACTTTTTCCTTCAAAAAGTTTGATTTCAAAAATACCTTTCAAGGTTTTTCTAACTATTTCTTTCAAAAAGTTTAATTTCAAAAATTGAATTCAAAGTTTTCTAACTTTTTCCTCAAAAAGTTCATTTAAAATCAAATCAATCAGTTTTAAAACTTTTTTACTTTCATTCAAATCAATTCCAAATTTTCTAAACTTTTATCCTTCAAATAGTTTCAATTCAAGGTTTTCTAAACTTTTATCTTTCAAAAGTTTCACATTCAAGATTTTCTAAATTTTTATCCTTCAAATAGTTTCACATTCAAGGTTTTCTAAACTTTTATCATTCAAAAGTTTTATATTCAAGTTTTCTGAACTTTTACCCTTTAAAAAGTTTCAATTCAAGGTTTGTAAATTTTTTCCTCCAAAAAGTCTTATTCAAAAGGTTTCTAAACTATTTCCTTCTAAAAGTCCTATTCAAAATCAATTCTCAAAGGTTTTTAAACTTTTTCCTTCAAAAAGTCTTATTCAAAATCAATTCTCAAAGGTTTCTAAACTTTTTCCTACAAAATGTTTCAGTCAAAATCAATTCTCAAGGGTTTTTAAACTTTTTCCTTCAAAAGTCTTACTCAAAATCAACTTCTAGGGGTGTCTAAAACTTTTCCTTCAAAAAGTTTTATTCAAAATTATTTTCAAACGATTGTTAGAAAGAAAAGCTTTTCCTTTAAAATTTTTATTCAAAGTCCATTTTTGAATGTTTTTCTAAGCTTTTTCTTCAAAATATTTTATTCTAGAGACCTCCCGAGTTTCTCAAGGTATTCTCGGAGAAGCTTTTCTCCACGCTAGTGCAAAGCTTTGCGTAGTATATACCTTGGAAAGTATGCAAAAACAATTGCACATACTCCTTTTCTTCCAACGGGAGATTGACTCTTGCAACTGCTTCTCTCCACCTAAGGGCATAACTTTTGAAGCTTTCTTTATCCCCTTTACACATTGTCATTAAAGACCACCGGTTAGAAGTGAGGCCTATGTTGTGGCGATATTAGGCTTTAAATGCATTGACCAACTCGATCCATGTTGTGATCTTCCTTAAATCAAGTCGGGCAAACCATTGCAAGGCGGATCCAGTGAGACTATTTTGAAATAATTGCATGACCTGTTGTACGCCTGTGTCTAATCCAAGGTGAGTCATGTGACTCTAAACACTCCTAAGTCAATGGAAGTCCCCTGAAGTGTTTCATAGATGCTCTATTGGGGTTGTCTTTTTATCTGATTCCCTGATTATAACGAGTTGTTAAACGACTTGAGAAATGTATAAATCAGAGAATTTTCAAAAGCCGGTCCATAGGTCTTTCCATTGATACAGCTCGATTAATAAATCGCTTCCCGAAGCCTCTAATCGCATGGCTTGGAAGTTGTCATTTTTGAAAACCCCTAGAGCGTCACACAAATGCTCCGCCAAAGCTGTTTTTTTCTCTATGTCCCTTATCATGACATGTCGCGCCCTGATTTTTCGCACTCAAGGAAAATACACATAAGTGAGAAAAACAAGGGCTAGGTTTGAATTGGAAATTAATTTTAAACAAGGGCTTTTACAAAAGATTTGGAATTACCACATAACTTCATGAGATTGAGGAATGCTTCCTAAGAAGGCTTGGTTCTTAGATCTTCAAACCTAGGCCCACTCCTTGAGGTGGTGCCATGATCGATTGGTGATCTAAGCGGGGGAACCATTAAGAGGCCGTAGGCAAAAAAACTAACACAGCATCTTGCCCACAACCAATATATCGTTCCACCTTCTAACTAGAAATGACATAATCAGGTAAATAATGCAAGTATGCAAATGCTTGTGCACAATGCAATGTGTATGTGAAATTTTGTAAAGCGGAGGAAAGGGCCTAACAACTCCCATCCATCCTATCCATTCCATACACTCATGACATACATGGAAATTAACATAACAAGAAATAAATATGTGAACAAATGTCCACCTACAAAGATAAAGATGCAAAAGTCAGTACTTGAATGACAAACTTGATGTAAGATTTGAATAATTGAATATGAATAGAATGCAAGCTATGACATGTTTTTTGAAAATAGCTTTGAAAGGTTTGATTTTGAAAGTTTGAAGCAGATAGAGTTGGACAAATTATTCAAAGACTCCAAATGGGAGAGGGCAAAGAGGCATGATATTGGCCTAACTCTCTAAGCGTCCCCAGCGGAGTCGCCAGCTGTTGCGCCTCGGTTTTTCGCACTCTAGGAAAATACACACAAGTGAAAAAAACACAGTACTCTCTCGTTAGAACTTATCATCCTAGAAGAACAAATGTGACTAGGTTTGAATTGAAAATTGATTTTGAATAAGGGCTTTTGGAAAAGATTTGGAGTCGCTACCTAACTTGATTAAGGTGAGTTAGGTCACCTAAAACTAAGAGCAATCCGAAGATTACACTTAAAGTTTTTGAAAAGGTTTTGAAAACTTCCTCAAGAGAGGGTTTTTTTTATGAAAATAGGTTGTTTGGCAACCTTTGGAAATATTTAAGCCCCTTTTGAAAATAACTCTATTTGGTCTTTGAAAATCATGATCTAGTTTCAGAGGTTGGTAACGTGTAGAGAAGACGCACTAAGCTATTACCCTACCCCACCCTTGCGGTACCCACATGTCTATGCACCCTAGGTTCAAGCATTCAGAATCCTTGATTAATAAATGTCCAATGCTATCCACTTTCAAAAAAGAACTACATGATGCACAATATGTAAACGCAAGAAAAAGGTTTTGATTTTAGAAATAGATTTGAAAAGAAAGATTTAATTTTTAAAAGAAAGGTTTTAAAAATTAGAGATTGGAAATAGATTTTAGAATTAGAAACTTGATATTGATTATGGAATTAGAAATTTGAAAAAGGTTGTGCAATTAGAAGTTTGAAAAAGGCTATGACCGCACCCATGAGGGTTGCCAACGTATCCCTTTTTGGGAACCAGGTCAATCGTAGTTTGAACATGAGTCCGATTGAAAGTAGACATTTTGAGGTTTTGAAAAGTTTAATTTGAAAAGAGCTTGATTTAAACTTCGATTTAGAAGATTTGACATCGCGTTTTGATTTGAAATTCAACCTAGACTTAGGATTGGACTTGGAAGAGAGTTTGAACTTGATTTGGTAAGATTGAGATTTTGAAAACATATTGACTTAGATTGAAATTTGAAAATCATCTTGGCTTAGAAAAGAGTTTTAGAAAGGAATTGAAGCTTACTAATTTAAGATTAGGGTTAAACTAAGATTAGGTACCCTAGGGTTTAGGTATCCTAGGGTTGGAACATATAGTTGAATTATGAAGATTTGATTTAGATTTGAAAGGTTTGTTTTTAGAAAATTGGATTTAGGAAAGGTTCAAATTAGGAAAGTGGGATTTAAGGAAGATTTAAAAATAGATTTTGATTTGATTTAGAAACACTTGATTTGGAATGGTTATAAAATATTTGACTTGATTATTTGATTTTAAAGAATTTAGAAAGTTAAGGTTTAGGAAAAATTGAATTTTAGAAATATTTGAATTAGGAAAGTTTCAAAATAGGAAAGTTTCATTTTTGGAAAGTTTTAAATTAGGAAAATTTTCTATTAGGAAAGTTTTAGATTTAAGAAAGTTTTCAGTTTAGAAAGATGTGAACTTAGGAAATGTTTGAATTATAAAAGATTTGATTCCTGTTTCCTAAAATAGAAGATTAGATTTTATTTCCAAAATAGATGATTTGATGTGGTTTCTAAAATTGAAATATTTGATTTAGTTTTCTAAACGGAAAGGTTTGATCTAGTTTCCTAATTTGAAAGATTGGATTTGACATGGAATTGGAAATGTTGAATTTTGGAAATTTAGAATTTAGAAAACTATGATTTTGTGTAGAAAAAGAGATTTTGAAAATCTAGAATTTGATGTAAAAAAGAGGAAGTCATGTTTTTAGGAAAGAGAATTAGGGTTTCCTAACCATGGAAATTAGGACTTAACTTGGACTCCAAGAAAAAGAGTTTTAGGAAAGTGGATTTTTTGAAGAGAGTTTCTAGGAAGAAAACTTGAAGAGAGTGTTTTATAATATGAATTTTTGAAGAGAACTTTTGGAAAGAAGTTTGAAGAGGGTTTTTGAAAAATAGATATCTGAAGGGAGCTTTTAGAAAGAGAGTTTTTGGAAAGTATTTTGAAAAGCAATTTTGGAAAGGGGCTTGAAGAGAGTTTTTGAAAAGGAATTTCAAAAGCAATTTTGAGAATGACTTGAATATGGACTTTTAAGATCTTTTGAATGTCTCACTTTCCTAAAACGATTCTAACCATGAAGATATTAGAACCATTCTAAGTTAGTGGTTTTGAAAACAACATGGATTTGAAATATGGACCAACATGATCATATTGAATATCACAGTTTCCTAAAATAACTCTAACCATGAAATGGCTAGAATCATTTTAAGATGGTGGTTTTGATGAAAAACAAGCTAGGGTTTACACCTAGAATATGGACCTTGATGGTCACAATAAATATAACACTTTCCTAAAGCAACCCTAACCATGGATTGGCTAGAATCATTTTAAGATTGTGATTTTGAAAACATGTTGGAAAAAGTGATTTTGAATGCAAGTTTGAAAGATGATTTTGATACAAGTTTTGAAAACCACTTTGAAAAGAAATTTTGAAGGGATGTATGAATATGACATGCACAATGCAAGTGAGGTCGTGAACATAAAGGGTTGGCTTCACCACATAATCAAGGGGGCCAAATTCATATGGTCTAATGTTGAACTAGAAGAAGCCCCCAACACAGTGACTTTCAACAGTCCTTCCTATACATGAATTGGGAAGACCCTAGTTTCAAGCATGCAAGAAAGGGGTAGAGAAGATAGGGGATTAAAATAGAAGAAAACCCAAGTGGGTTAAGAGGAAGAAGAGAAGGGGGGAAGTACATAAACATAAGTAGAGAACCTACCTTGTATTCTTCTTATTTTACTTGCTTTGCTTGATCCTTGAGAGTTTCCAAGTTGCTGCACTCTGAGTCTTCAATGGAGGCTTTGGAGGCTTATATATGAGTGTATGGAATGTGTCTAGGTGTTAAGGTAAAGTGTATGGTGGCTAGGGTTTGAAAAGACTAGAAGGGCTAGGGTTTTGGAGAGACTTCGAGCTCTGTAATTCAAAAAGCAGAGTTTTTGGATTGAGTTTGCGGACCCTTTTCACGCAAGGGGAGGCTCTGTATTTATAGACACAAGATTAGCCTAGCGCATTTTGAAGTGACGCTAGGGCAAATTTTACACTGCCGCCACTCCAGGCCAATTTTTGGCTTGATGCCACTGCTAGTAGCACCAGCCACTTAGGAAATATTTTAAAGCGGTAAGAAATATATCTTTTGACCCTTGATATGCAAGGCAAAAGATTTGGGCGCCTGTATTAGTGACTACCATGTAATTTTTGACTTGGCTTCACTATGAATGATTCTAAAAGGTTCGTGAATGTTTCGGAAGGCTGAGACTAATCTGGAAGACCGAAAATGGGTAAAAACCCTTGAAATAGTGTCCTAATAGTAACAGACTTGAAAAATAATGTTGAGATGGTTGACCGAGCTATTAGGGGCAAAACGGTCAACTAGACCGAAAAATCACCAGAATGGACTTAGAATGACTCATGCGAGGACTTGAAGGTTAGGAACATTATTTAGAATGTTGCAAGGGACTACCGGTTTGATACCCAAAGCCGGTGTAGTTGGAAAAGACAACCGGCCCACCAGAAGCAAAACGGTCATTTTACACTGGGTTTCCCGAAATAAACTCAGAATGATCTGAAAAGGTGTTAGAAAGTTAGGAATAATATTTGAAGCATTCTCACGAAGTTACCGGTTTGATACCCAAAGTCTGTGTGGTTCCTGGAGGCGCTCGAATGCCTAGAGACAAAATGGTCATTTTGATAGGATGGTCTCGGAATTGGTCCAAAACCGACTGTAAGCCACTTGAACATGCCGGATCGTTTTTGGGACAATCTTGGAAATGTGAACTTACCGCTTTGAGAACTTAGGTACTTTCTTGAGAAGCGTGCCGAAAAAGGCCCAAGTGGGAGTTTGGTCATTTTTCACCAGAGTAGCCTAGCAGGCACTGGTATTAACGTAGGTTTTGAGTATTTCCGCCACTCTGACGGTTTGTGACGATTTGGTTTCTAAAGGTATCTCGTCCTTTGGTAAATGTGTCACGGCCAAGAAGCGAGTTCGGTCCCATGACATAGGGGTTTGTTGGCAATTCCCAATGTCGACCTATTTGCGAGTATTTTCGCCACTCTGACAGTTCGCGTTCATTCTGAAGACTGCCTGATCTCGGGAAGTTGCTAGGTGGACTTATCGTTTGAGGAATTAATTTTCTCGAAAAACCTGATGAATAACAGACATTCTTCATTAACAGGCCAGCAGGCGCCAAGGGTGGATCGTTCTACCATCTCGACGACTTGGGTTCCATCCCAGTCAACGGGTTTGAAGGGACTTACCATTCTGAAGAGTTTTCTTAAAAAACATGCCAGATTTGATGGTCTTACCGCTTGAAGGATCAACTTTCTCAAAAGGCCAGCCAAATTTGATTTGGATTAGAATTGGATTTCAAATTGAATTTGAGACTGAAATGGGGACTTATCATCTATAACAAGACGTGCCAACTGTAATAGAACCGAGCAATGTCATAAGGGCATTTTGGTCATTTTGCCTCTATTGGGCCCAACGGGCCCGCGAAGCAGTTGATTGATTAGATTGAGTTTGGAAAGCTGGTTTTGACTTAAACGTGTCTGCATCGGTTTGAACATAAGTCTAGAAGGACTAGAGATTGCAGAGCGGGCAAAAATGGGGTGCTTACAGCTACCTCTCTTTTTTTGTCTTTGCTTGACGAAGGCAAAAAACGATAAAGTAAGAGTTCTATGTTGACTGCGAGGCGATGAGAAGGATTGAAATTAAAAGGTTTTTGAAAATTGGAGTAGTTGGAATTTGAAATTTTGAGTTTGAAAATTGGATAATCTTAATTTTTGAAATCTGAAATTTTGAAAACTTGATTTGGAAATTAATCTGAACCGACATTCTGATTAACGGAATGACACTCTTTTAGGTTTTGAAAATTAATACTTTGAATTTGAAGATGATTTTTTAAATAATTTTGAAATTGAAGTTGATTGTTCAAAATGATTTTAAAATCACTTTTTGAAATAGATTGATTTGGATTTGAATTGAAAAGGTTTTGGAAAATCTTTGAAACCTTGAACAAAACTTTTGAAGAAAAAGTTTAGAATTTTGAAAATAGGATTTTTTGAGGCAAAAAAGCTTAGAAAACCTATAGAATGTTTTTGAGAATGAAAATTTTAAGCAAGAATGTTTGAAATCCTTTGAAACATATATATATTGACAAAAGAAGTTAGAAAACTCTAGAAAGGTATTTTTGAAATCAAATATTTTGAACAAAAAGATAAGGAAGCCTAGAAGGTATTTTTGAAATAAGATCTTTTTTATGGGAAAAAAAAAAGATTAGACCTTTGAGAATGGGCCCTTTTTGACAGAGAAGACCCCGAGAAACTCAGTCGAAATTATTGAAATGAGGAAAGAGTTAGAAATTTTCAAAATAGAATCTTTTTAAAGGAGAAATAGATAAAACCATTGAAGGTGGGGCCTTTTTAGCAGAGAAGACCCCGAGAAACTCGGGAGGAAGTTTTCAAAATGAGGAAAAACTTAGAAATTTAAAAAGAAATCTTTTTAAAGAAAAAAAAGGTAAAACCTTTAAATGTGGGGCCTTTTTGACAGAGAAGGCCCCGAGAAACTCGGGGAGGCCTAAAACTTTTGAAGGAAAACTTAGGAAGAATTTTTGTGAATTGAATTTTAAATGAAAACTTTTGAGCAAAAAACTTAGAAAACTTTTGAAAATGGATTTTAAATTTGAAAAACTTGGAAATTGATAAAGATTTTGACAAAAAGAAAATTTTTGAGGACTGAAATCTTGAGAATTTTTTTTGAGGATTGATTTTTGAACGACACTTTTTGAAGGAAGAATTTTTAGAATTGAAACTTGATTGGAGTAGAAATATTTTTGAAGGAGAAGCTTGAGATAGACTTTGATTGAAAATTTTTGAGATTTGATTTTGAATTAGAAACTATTTTGATTTGAAACTTGAGCAAAACATATAGAAAATTCGTTTTTGCTCAAAACTTGAAATTTTTGAAGACAAAATGTTTAGGAAATTTATTTTGACACGAAACTTGAATTTTTGAAAAGAAAATGTGTACAAAATTCATTTTGACTCGAAATTTGAATTTTTTTTTTAAAGACAAAATGTATAGCAAAGTCATTTTGACTCGAAACTTGAAATTTTGAAGACGAAATGTGTAAAAAATTCATTTTGACTCAAAACTTGACTTTTGAAAGACAAAATGTGTGGAAAATTCATTTTGACTTGAGATTTGAAATCTTTTGAAAGGGGAAGGTTTCGAAAAATCATTTAAAATTGAAAGTTAAAACCTTTTGAAGAAATAGTGTAGAAAATTCATTTTAACTTGGAACTTGAGATTCTTTTCTTCCTCTTTTTTTTTTCCATTTTTTACCTTTCCTTTTTTCCTTTTTTGTGCATCTTTTTTTTTTCTATCTTCTCTCCTTTTTTTTTCCTTTTTTTTTTTTTCATATTCTTCGGGTTGATGAGTTCTTACCTCTTTCCTTTTTCTTTGTCTTACCTTCAGGATGATTAACCCAAGGGAGGTTGCCTTACTGAGCAAATCTAGAGTTGAGCGGGCACGACTGAAAACTGAACTGGTGACGACGAGAGCTACTCTGGTCGAGGAGAGGACTACTGTTGTTGATGCCTAGGCTGATAGGGATGATTGGCACGCTCGGATGACCACAGTGATTAACGTTAAATCTGAGTTGGGGCTTATCTAGGTGGCTGATGCAGAAGACAATGATCTATGCCGGAGGCAATAACGAGGTCTACTTTAGTCAAGTGGAGGACTAGTACTGCTGATGAGAAAAGGGTGACCTCACTAGTACTGCAGATGAGACTGTTAGAGATGTTGAGAATGTCGTTGCTAGAGCTGATGCCGAGGTTGAGGTTGTTTCTTAAGGCGGCCCTATGGTCAACGTCTGTTCCGTCTAGTGGGATAATACTTTTCTGGGGGGAAGTAATGCTCTGTTGGGCAGAATGATACTCTTCTAAAAAAATCCAAGGTTAATGTCTTAAAACTGCTACTTCTTGAACCAACACTCCTTCTAGTGGAACGACGCTCCTCTAGGGAAGTTCAAGGTTGATGTCTGATACTTCTTGAACCAACACTCCGTCAGGTGAAATGATGCTCCTTTAGGGAAGTCCAAGGTTGATGTCTTGAAACTGCCACTTCTTGAACCGGTACTCCATCTTGCAGAACGATGCCCTTTTGGGGAAGTCCAAGGTTGATTAGCGAGGTCAAGGGTGGGTCACTACCCCATTCTATTTCTCGTCGGCTATGAACGTCTCAGCTTACTTGGTCGAGGGGTAGCTTTAGCTTCTTTTTGTGCTTTACCTCGTTTCTTGTTTCCTATTTGAGAGAGACAAAGACATATAGTTCATTTTTGTGCAAAAAAAATTTACTTATGCAATTCTAAAAATGTACAGGTAAATGGGTGAATGTATATTATACTTTTCGATAAATGCACATATGGGAATGGAATTGAATGCATGTCATACTTTTTTTGATGAATGTATATACAGAAATAGAATTGAATGCATGTCCTTTTTTTATTTTTTTATGTTTTATGAATGCATGAATAGATACAAACTACATAGGAATTTACTGGATGTACAGGTTATACATGTCATGGATGCACTAGTACTTCACGTATATTGGCTATTTACAAAGAATGTCCCAAGATTGCCTCAATGTCCATACTCTCAGGATTCTATTTCCCTTCCAGAATTCTGCCCCATTTGGTTTTGTCCCGTTCTCAACGGTCCACCTTTGGCGCCTACTAGCCCGCCAATGCAGAAATGTCTGTTTAGGCATGCCTTCTGAGAAAGTTGATTCGCAGGCGCTAAGTCCTTTTAGCAGCTTCCCGAGATCAAGCAGTCTCGGGAATGATTGCAAATCGTTAGAGTAGCGGAAATACTCGCAAACATCGCAAACCGTTAGAGTAGCGGAAATACTCGCAAACAGGTCAATATAGGGAATTGCTAACAAAACCCTGTATCACGCGACCGCCATCAGAGTAGCGAAAACACTCAAAACCCAGGTCAACACCAGTGCCTGCTAGCCCACTTCGGTGAAAAATGACCAAACTACCCCTAGAGCCATTTTTTGGCACGTTTCTCGAGAACACATTTGAATCCTCAGAACAATAAGTCCAACCTTCCAAGATTATGTTAAAGGTAATCCGGCATGATTAGGTGCCTTCTAATCAGTTTTGGGCCAATTCCGAGACTTTCAGGTCAAGATAACCATTTTGCCCCTAGGCATCCGAGTGCCACGGGAACCCCACTGGCCCTGGATATCAAACCGGTATCCTCCCAAGAATTCTTGTTATAGTGTTCTCAACCTTTCTTTATCTTTCCGGATCATTCCGAGTCAGTTCCGACAAACTCGGTATAAAATGACCGTTTTGCCCCTGGTGGGCCGGTCACCTTTTTCAACCACACCAGCTCTAGGTATCAAACCAGAAACCTTTGGAAACATTCTGAATAATTTTTCCATATCTTAAGTCTTTTTTCAAGACATTCTGGCTCCGTCCCAGCAGCTTTTCGACCCGACTGACCGTTTTGCCCCTAATGGCCTGATCAATCCTTCCGACACATCCTATCTTCATTTTTCAAGTCAAATACCTCTGGGACACTATTTTATGTGTTTTTGCCCTTTTTCCGGCCTTCCGGGTCATTCCCAGTCTCTCAACTCCTTCCCGGACTTTCCGGAGTCACTCGTAATGAAACCACGCTAAAAATTGCATGGTAGTCACTAGTACAGGCGCCCAAATCTTCCCAAGATACGTTGCTTGCCGACCTTAAAACTTTCCTAACTGGCTGGCACCACTAGTAGTGGCGCCAAGAGGAATTTTGCCCTGGCGCCACTGCAATAGGCGCCAGGTCTATCACATCTTTATAAATACAAAGCCTCTTCCAGCGTGAAGGAGGTCTGCAAACTCAGTCTAAAAATCCTAATATTCGATATATAGAGCTCGTACACTCCCTGAACCCTAGCTTCTCTAGGTTTTCCAAACCCTAGCCACCATACACCAAACTCTAGCCTCCTATACATTCATACACACCCCGATACACTTATACACTAGCCTCCAACCCTCCATTGAAGACTTGGATTACTACAACTCGGAGCTCTTGAAGACCAAGACAAATCTCTCGAAGACTGAAGCGAAGACTGAAGAAAAAGCAAGAAGAGCAAGGCGCGCAAAGCCAATCGAAAATAAACAAGACAAGGTAGGCTTTCTCTTTAAATTTCTGCACTTCCCCCTCTCTCTTCTCTCTCCTAACCCACTTGGGTTTTCTCTATTTTAATCCTCCATCTCTTTTCCCGCCTTTCTTTGCATGCTTGAAACTAGGGGATTCCCGGTCCATGTGTAGGATTGAACTATTGGAGGGTCACCGTGTCGGGGGCTTTCTTTTAGTCTAACCGGAGACCACGTGGGTTCGACCCCATAATTATGTGGTGAAGCCTTAACCTTGTTTGTTCACGACCCCAAATTTGCATTGTGCATAGCATAATCTTGCATCTTCCAAAAATCGTTTTCAAACTCATTTTCAAAGCTTGCATTAAACTTGTTTTCAAAATTGCGTCAAAATCTCCTTTTTCAAAACTTGTTTTCAAAATCACAATCCTAGGGTGATTCTAGCCTTTCCATGGCTTGGGTTACTTTAGGAAAGTGTTACATTTAAAGTGACTTTTATGGTCCATATTTTCAACTCCTTGTTACTTTCAAAACCACTTTCTTAAACTGGTTCTAGCCCTCTTATGATTAGAATCGCTTTAGGAAAGTGAGATATTTTATATACATTCCAAAATCTCTTATCAAAAATCTCTTTCTAAAACCCTCTTTTTCAACATGCTTTCCAAAAGCTCTTCTTTCCAAAATTGTTTTCAAAAACTTCCTCCAAAAATCTATTTTCCAAAACTTCTCTTTTCAAACTCCTTTCCAAAATACGCTCCTCAAAATTTACTTTCTAAAAGTGCCTCCTAAATCCCTTTCCTCAAAACTCTTTTCAACAATCTCCTTCCAAAAGTCTTTTCAAAACCTCTCTCTTTTCAAAATCTACCTTCTAGAAACTCCTCTCTAGCTTTTCTTTCCAAAAATCTTCGTTTCCAAAAACACACTTTCCAAAATCTCTTTCCTTAGAGCCCAACTCAAGCCCTAGAGCCATAATTAAGAAACCCTAATTTTCTTTCCAAAAACATGGTTTTCAACCTTTCCCCAAACCTAGGTTTCCAAAATCTCCCCTTTTACATCAAAATCATAAGTTTCCAAAACCTCCCGTTTTCTACGTCAAAATTAGGTTTCCAAAAACCTTTTTTTTTATATCAAAACTATAGTTTTCCAAATCTAGGGTTTCTAAAACTTCCTCTTCCAAATCCTTGTCAAATCAAATCTTCCCTTTAGAAAACCAAATCCAATCTTCCCGTTTAGGAAACTAGATCCTATCCTCCGTTTTTTAAAACAAAATCAAACATTCTCTTTTAGAAGCAAAATCTAATCCCTTCCTAATCCAAATCTTTCCTAATTCAAATCCTTCCTAATCTTCTACTTTCCTAAATCCTAAGTTTCCAAAACTTGAACATAAAAATCTTTCCTAAATTTTAAAACTCAACTTCCACATCTTTCCTAATTCAATCCTTTCCTAATTCTATCCATTTTCAAATCTTAACTTTCCAAATCTAAGTTTTCAAACCTTTTCTAAACTCAAACCCTTCCTAATCTCAAGATTTTCTAAATCTCAAATCTTTCCCAATTCAAAGTTTTCTAAATTCAAAACTTTGTTAAGTTAAATCTTTCTAAACTTCCAAAATTTTCTAAGTTTTAAACTTTCCTACACTTTAAATCTTTCCAAAGTCTAAACCTTTCCTCATTCCAACCTTTCTTAATTCCACATCCTTTCCAAACTTTAACTCCCAAATCTAGATTTTCAAATCTTCCGAAAACTCAAACTTTGAATCTTTCCAAAATCCTAAACTTCCTAAGGCTTTCTAAATTCAAATCTTTCCTAATTTAAAATCTTTCTAAAATTCTAAGCTTTCCAAATTTCAAAACTTTCTTAATTCAAAACTTTTCTATTTCGAAAACTTTCCTAATTCGAAACCTTTCCTAAAATGAAACTTTCTTAATTCAAAACTTTCTTAAGTTGAAACTTTCCTAAACCAAAAATTTTCTAAAATGAAACTTTCCTAAATTGAAACTTTCCTAAAATAAAACTTTCCTAATTCGAACCTTTCCTAATTCCAATCTTTCTAAATCTTCCAAGTCCAACATTTGAGTCAAATCTTTTCTAAAATCTTTCCAAATCAAAGTCCAATCTTTCTAATTTCAAATTCCAATTTTCAATATTCTATTCTAAGTTCAAATCAAATCCTTCTTCAAATCAACTTTCTTCCAATCCAACCTTCTATTTTCTATCAGACTCTTGTCCGAACTATGACTGACCTGATTCTCCCAAAAGGATACGTAGGCAACCCTCATGGGTGCGGTCACCACATTTTTCAAGTTTTCTATTTTCACAAAATCTTTCCAAATCTCCAATCTATTTTCAAACTTCCAATTCCAAATTTCTATTTCTAAATCTCTATTTTCAATTTCCAAAACCTTCTTTCCAAATTCAAACTTCTATCTTTTTCTTTTCAAATCAAATCAATTTATTTTCAAATCTATTTTTCAATTCTCTTTTCTTGCACTTGCATATCATGCATCATGTTAACTTTCTTTTTTAAACATTTCTTTTTCAAAGTGGATAGGATTGAACATTGGTTAGTTGAAGACTCTCATAGGTGAATCTAGGGTAAATAGACATGTAGGTACCAAAAGGGCGGGGTAGGGTGATGGCTTAGTGCGTCTTCCCTACACGTAACCAACCTCCGAAACTAGATCACTGTTTTCAAAAGACCAAAACGGAGTTATTTTCAAAAAAGGGCTTACGTATTTTCTAAAGGTTGCCAAACAACCTATTTTCTTGAAAACCCTCTCTTTAGGAGATATTTTCAAAATCGTTTTTGAAGAACCCTAAGTATAGTCTTCGGATTATGCTTAGTTTTTAGTTGACCTAACTCACCTTAATCAAGTTAGGTGGCGACTCCAAATCTTTTTCAAAAGCCCTTTATTCAAATCTATTTTTCAATTCAAACCTAGTCGCACTCATTCTTCTAGGAGGGTGAGTTCTAACGAGAGAGTACAGTGTTTTTCCCGCTTGTGTGTGTATTCCTCGAGTGCAAAAAATCTGAGCGCAACACAGGGATCTTGACCTTTTAGTTTGCCATTTGCTATCTTATCCCTACTTTCTACAGGGTTGCTATTTGGGGTTTTTTTGACCTCACTTAGTTTTCTCTCTTAAATTTCTAAAATGCCACCGTGGCTTGAGCGAAAACTCGCATGCCCTTTGCAAAGTGATAAGCAGCTTGGCCCTCAATCCAAGAAGACTTCTTTTAGGATTGTAGTGCAGGCCAGGTTTAGGGGTTGTAAGAAATGAAGGGATATTAAGGCTTAAAGATTTTCTTTTAGTGGGTTGTTTAAACCAAAATCATCTTACCATCCTCCCCGTCTTCTTTTTGTTTTGTTTTTTTGTTTCAACTACTTATCTTGATCTTGTTCAGGCTTATTTGGACTAAGTAATTTTCTTTGATCAAAGAGGACTTTGATTTGGACCGCAATGTAGGCTAGGTTAAGGGGTTTATGAATGAAAGGATATAAAGACTCAAATTTGATGTTACTTTCAGTGGAGTTTAGATCCACACCATCCTTAGTTGTTCCTCCGGCAGGGTTTGGCCCCCTAGCATCCTTCTTCAACTTCAGTAACATGTCTAGTTCATTTGGATCAAGCAATCCGTTTTCAATCAGAGTGGACTTAAATAGGGTTATAGTGTAGGCCATGGTTTTGGGGTTTTACAAGAAAATGTAAAGGCTCGAACCTATAGCTTCTATTGGGCTTCTTTATCACCTAGGATCACCTTTCGTTTTTCCTTCTTGTCTTTACTATATATTTTTCAGGATACCATGAAATCACTCTTTTCTCATCTAGCTTTTACTATATACTTTTCAAGATGACACAAAATAACTTTCTTCCGGCCTTCTCTTAGATATGCTCCTTTTTTTTTTCTCTCTTTTTAGCCTCTTGGCAACTCTTTGCTTTCCTTGTTCTTCCCTTTCTTTTTTTTTTTTTTTTTTTCTTTTCATGAGATGAACACTTCTACAACTTCTTTTCCGTCAAATCTTTTCCTTAGCACTCAAATCTAACCCATTGTGGGTGGTCATCCCTAGGTTGGGGTTTTCTTGAAACGGAAAGTGACCACCTCAAAAGGTTTGACAATGGTTGCTTCTGATTATATGAGAAATGAAATGAGGGCCTTTCTTCACTTTAAACTGGATTGCTTGATCCATAGAGCCATCACGTTACTTTAGCTTGGTGGAAGATGAGTAACATTCTTTGTGGAGACCTCAGCTATTTGTCTATCCCAGTGTGGGGGGATAGTGTTGGATCAGGGTTGATAAGAAATCTTTTGCTTTCCGCGAGGCGCACTTCTAGAAAAGAGGCTTTTGCCTCAAATTATTAGTGACGGCAGGCGTTGTTGTTGCAAAAGATGGGTTTATGTGATAGCAAAGCCCCGTCTCTAATACTTCAAGGTAAATATCAAGTATTTGCGACGACAAGGTCAATCGTCACAATTGCTGGTGGCAAATACGTATTTACTACAGAAGTGGTAGAGTTTTTTGCAATAGTTGTCCCCGTCGCATAATTATTGCTACACAATAAATTAAACGACGTCGTTTTGGTTGGCCCACTCAACCAAAACAGCGTCTTCTTCCTTGGGCGTGAAAATTTCCCCCTTCCCTTTTTCCCCCAAATTGGTCAATTGCTCTCCAAATCGATGATCTGAAGGACATTCTTGAACCAGAGAGGCAGGAGCTCCGCTAGCCACATCACGAGGAGTCGTCCCCTTTGATCTAGTTCTCTGTCTCTGTCTCTGTCTCTGACTCTCTGTCGAACTCTCTCCGACTCTCTCTCTCTCTCATTCTCTTTCATACTCTTTCTCTCTCATTATCTTTCATATTCTCTCTTCCCATTCATTAGCTTGCAGTAGCCGAAGGGAAAAAGCACCGTCAGCCACCATCTTGTACTATTTTGGCAACAATGGAACCACCTAACAGGTTAGAGGAAAAAACTTTACTCTCTCTCATTCACGCAAAATTTCTGTAGATGGAGGAAAATATTGGAATATTAACTCTGAAAATTTATCCTGATTTTGTCGAATATCTTTGTTTTTTTTTTTTTTTTAGAACATAGAAGGAATATGCATAGATATATAAGGGGCAAACATATATCTAACTTCCTTCATGAGACCACTCTCGCAAGTGAGAGGTGGCTAGAAGGTGGGCCTGCTGAACATTGTTGTATTATGTCCTTTTCTTTTATTTTTTTGTATTTTTTTTCCTTGCCAAATACTAAGATTCAGTGTTTAAGGTTAGAGATTAGCCCCACCTGTCCAAATAAACAAGCAAGGACTTCAAGCTCTCAAGTTCAACATTCATATGTATTTAGATGTTAGTCAAACAAATAAATTTTTTTTTTCCTGACAAGTAAGCCAAACAAATGAAATACTTCTTCTTTTTTTTCCTAGTCTACGAAAGTCTGCGAAGGTGCTTGTGAGTTCTATGCTTTTAACTAATTGAGGGTTGAACTGTTACATTACAAGTCTTGACTGAAATCCCAAAAACCCAAACCTCTCAAACTACACAAATATCAACGGAGAGAGAGCAAAAAAAAAAAATCACACATTCATAGGTGAGGAAATGAAGGGAGAGAGAAAAAAAATAAAAAAATCAATGACCATCTAAAGAAGAAAGACATTCATAGGTGTATGTGTACATATCTAAAGAAGAAAGACAAAAGGATCTTCACACATTTATTACAAGACTGAATACATATGTGCTATATTGATTTCATTGCAGCTTAATCTACACATTGAATCGGGACAAGAATCTAGTGCTAGTATAAGCAATTTATTATGCATTCTACTTGCATGTTCAGAGAGAAACTCAAATCAATAATAAGAAATAGGGTTCTCATTATCTTCTGCTTCATAATATTATGTAGGGGTTTTCATCTTTCCTTTTAAATGATACACCTAAATGTATGTGTTTATGTGTTTGATTATGTTGTTTTTATTTTACTCATTTGGTTGTGGGAGAGCTGGGCTATGGTATGAGGTGATTGGAAATGTAGGCCTATCCCCCATAGGCTGCATCGTTTTTGTACATCATTAATGTTGCATAAACATGCATCTATATTTTAATTAACTCATGCATCCATGTGTTAGTTGAATTATAAACACATAACCTTAGACCCATTCAAGAAGGCTTATCAGAATTTGCGGATTCAACTCTGATTAGTTAATTCTTGAATTATCTAATTTCAGACAGTTCGGGATTGCATAAATCTATATCAGGCTTGTGGCTCATCATTATAAATTGTTCTCTCTATGGGAGATTTTGTGCGACATATCCGACAATCTCCGACCTGACTGGACTCCCTTTCAAAACTCTGTAAGCACATTCAAGCCCAAATCAACTTTCAAACCCTTATCCAATCAGTCAACCACTTCTCGGACCCACTGGGCCCAATAGAGGCTTAATAACCAAACCTACCCCTCAGGCCTCCAAGCATGTTTTGAGAAAGCTCAAAATCCCTCAAAACGATAAGTCCACCCTTCCAAAATGTTACCAAACTGTTAGGCGTCCCCTGCACGTCATTTATTCCAATTCCGGTTCCATTCCGGCTCCATTCCGGCTAACTCTAGTCAAAATGACCGTTTTGCCCCTGAACACCTCAACACTGCACAAACCCCACCAAACGGTAAAAGACTCTCCTGAAAACATCCCTAAATGACTCAGTACACTTAACATGACATTCCGATCCATTCCTGACCATTTCCAGCCTAAACCAGCCAAAATGACCATTTTGCCCTTGGCGACCCGAACGCGCCCCAAAACAACACTATTCCTAGGTTACTGAACGGCGGATCTTGTCATGAACCCCCGTTTAACCTAGGGAAGACATCACGATGCTAAACGCCCACGACTCGATAAAAGTTCCTCGGAGCGTCTCACAGATGCTCTGCCTAAATGGCCTTTTCCCCGATTCCCCAGTGATAACGCACCGTCAAATGACTCGAGAAATGTGTAAACCAGGGAATTCCCGAAACCTCGTCCATAGGTCTTTCCATCGATACAGGTCGATCGGATAGATCGCTTTCTAAAGCCCTTCATCATACGGAGTAAAAATTACAACTTTTGGCAACCCCTGGAGCGTCTTGCAGATGCTCCACCAATGATGACTTTTTCTCCAATTCCTTGACTGAAACACACCATCAAACGACTTGAGAAATGTGTAAATTAGGAAATTCCCGAAAGAATTTCCCAAGTACTTTCCATCGGTAAGGTCCGATCGAAAAGATCGCTTTCCAAAGGCCTCGATCACATGACACAAAAATAACTACTTTCGAATACCCTCGGAGTGTATCATAGATGCTCCGCAAAGATGTCCTTTTATACACGCTTCCCAAGACAATATCCCGCACTTCAAACACCATTCAAGCTTTTCAAAAACATGAAAGTTCAACCGGAGCCCTAGAAGAACATCCTGGGTGCAGTCGATTTCCTCGAAACCTTCCCGGTTGGCTCAATTATCGAGACAAAGTTTAAACGAACCTTCCTAGTGATGGAGCGTATGCTACATGCGCTCAAATTTTGATCAGATTGACCAAATTTCGATCAACCGTGAAGATTTAACCAGTACACTGGGTGCCACATGTCATTCTGACAATGGAACAATACATGCGCATGTGCTACATGCGCTAGGGTAAATTTTGACCAGGCGCATGTAGCACATGCGCCAGGCCTGTTCCAGATTGCCTATAAATATCAGACCCCCCTTTGCATATTCCATCTCCGAAATTGATGCGAAGCTCTGCTGAAACCACTCTAGAACCTCGAATCCTTACATATATTCCATCCCTCCAACACTTAGGCTAGATTCTACCTCTCTCAAGCCTATACACTTCACCTATAAGGCCTTTTACACCATTACACACTCCATTACAGCCCCTCAAGCCTTCTTGAAGTCATTCAAGCTCCAATTAAGACATCCATTGAAGACTACAAGTGTGTTGAAGCTAAAAGGTGGTATTCCTTTTACATTTGTGTCTTCCCCACTCTTCTCTTCTCCCCCCCCCTAGCCTACTTAGGCTATTCTCTATTTTAATCCCCATCTACAACCCCCCATTCTTGCATGCTTTAGCCAAGAGGGCTCTTAGATCATGCCTAGAGGAAAGCAAATGAGAGCCACCGTGTAGGGGGACCTCTCACTAGCCTACTTTGAGAAGATATGGCCTAGAAGCCCCTTGTTTATGTGGTGTACCCTAAAAGCCTTGTATGTGATCGTGACCCATTGCATATTACTATTTTGATCATGTCTTGTGTGCTTGGCTTCATTTTTATGCGTATTGCTATGTTCTATAATGCTTACATTACTCTTAAACTCCATGTCATTTCCAAGCCCTACATTTCTTTCAAAAATTATTCCAAGAGTTGGCTCCTTGAAGCTTATGATAGGACTTTAGAAATCATGCCTTAGAATATCCCCTACTAATCCCCTAGCTCTCACTTTGGCATCATGACATTTTAACTTGCATAAGGGTTGTTTTCTAATTCTCCAATTTTTAAGATTTCCATTCTTTTAAGTGTAGTGGTTGGAATGGCCCCATAGAACCCTCTCTTGAGTGGTCTCTCTTTTGTTTGGCCATATGAACCTTCTCCTGATGGAGTGGTTCCCTTAAAAAATGGTTTTCAAAATCCTTCTCGAAAGATGATTTTTAAAAATGCATTCTCTCCATCTTTGCATTAAAAATGGTGTTTCAAAAAAGTTGTCATCATATTATTTTTGACCTCTTATACTCTTGTCAAGATGATGGTTATAAAGGCCATGAGGAGACCTTCCTTGGAATGGTCTCCAAACACCAACCATGTAAACCATGTTCTTGGCTAGAGTCAAAATTTTTATGGAAATGATATTCAAAAAGATTGCCAACCCAAGTCCATTGTATGGCATGTTTTGTTTTTCCCAAAAATGCATCAAATAACCTTTTAAAAATCACCTATCAATTCAACCCTAGGTTAACTTGACCCTAGTTGTCCAACCATAGGTTAACTTGACCCTAGTCGTCCAACCCTAGGTTAACTTGACCCTAGTTGACCAACCCTAGGTTAACTTGACCCTAGTTGACCAACCCTAGGTTAACTTGACCCTAGTCGTCCAACCCAAGGTTAACTAGACCCTAATCGTCTAACCCTAGGTTAACTTAACCTTAGTTCACTCACCTTAGGTTAACCTAACCCCAAGTCATCCCAACCTTAGGTTACCCCTACCCTAGTTAGTTAACCCTAGGTCATCTTAACTCTAGGTTAACCTATCCCAAGTTAGTTAACCTTAGGTCACCCCTAACCCTAGGCCAACTCAACCTAGGTTAGTATATTTCAAGGTTCCAACTCTTGAACCTTTTTTCTAAATGATCACTCAGTTTTAAACTATTCTCATAACCCATTTTTCAGAAGCCTCCTATTCTTTGGATTTCAAAAAATCAACTTTATAAACTCTTCAAATGTTCTTACACTCCATCTTCAAGGCATTTCCAAAAATGTTTTCAAAATGTCACAAACCTAAGGTGTCCCTAGCCCTCTCATGGTTAGGGATTCTAAGGAAAAGTGATAAATCAAGAACAAACCTCCAAGTTTGTCCATGTAGGATTCCAAACCTTTAGCCATTTTCAAAAAACCACTTTCAAAACTAATTCATCAAACGTTCCAATATCATACCTCTAAGGTTTTCAAAACAAGACTTGTAAAACACTTTCAAGTTCTCTTGAGTCATTCCAAAGCATTTTTCAAAACTCCCTTAAATTGATCCAAAAACATTTTTAAAGCACTCCACCATCCAATTTCGAGTGTTAAAGTTTCCAAAGACCTCAAAGTGCCTTAAACCTTTCCAAAGACCTCAAAATGTCTTAAACCTTTCCAAAGACTCCAAAGTGTCTTAAACTTTTACAAAGACCTTAAAGTGTCTTAAACTTTTCCAAAGATCTTAAAGTGTCTTAAACTTTTCCAAAGGCCCTAACGCGCATACCTTCCATCGGGCTCTTGTCCGAACTACGAATGACCTGATTCTCGCCAAATGAGATACGTAGGCAATCTAAAATGGTGCGGTCATAACTTTTATCTCAACTCTAACCCCTTTTTCAAAAATTTCAATCAACTCAAAATTTCTATTTCAAACTCTTTCAAAACTCCCATATTTTCAAACTTCTTCCAAAAACTTGCATCATGCATCATCCATCCGAAAAGTGATGACTAAACCCCATTTTCAAAGTTCTAAAGTGGATATTAAGTGGATAATGGTAACCGGTTATTCTAGTGAGTGAACAAAAAGGTGATTAGATATGTAGGTACCGAAAGGGCGGGGTAGGGTGATGATCTTAGGATTCTTCCCTACACGTAACCAACCCCTGGACCATAGATTTCTATTTTCGAAGGACCAAAATAGAGTTATTTTACAAAAGGGCTTAAATCTTTCCAAAGGTTGCCAAACAACCTATTTTCTTAAAAACCCTCACTTGAGGGAGTTCTCAAAAATCTTTTCCAAAAACTCTAGGTTTAATCTTCAGATTAACACTTAGTTTTAGGTGCCCTAACTCACCTTAATCAAGTTAGGTGGCAACTCCTATTTTTCTGAAAAGCCCTTAGCCAAACCAATTTTCAAACCTAGTCGCACTTTTCCTTCTAAAAGGACAAGTTCTAGTGACAGAGTTCCATGCTTTTGGTCTCCGAGCCGAAAAGACCTTGGACACCCAAAAACTGGGGCGCGACATTAACATGCTACTTGAGTTGGCTTTCCCTGAAGTTGTGGAATTACCGAGTTCATACTATAAAGCTCAGAAGTTAACACAAGATCTGGGTTCACTTATAAAACATGGGATGCATGCCCTAACAGTTGTATGTTGTTCAGAAACGAGGACTCAAAACTTGATGATTGTGTTATATGCGGTAGTTCTAGATGGAAATAGAGTACTGATATTTCAAATGATGGTAACAATTGTGGTAAGCGGATAGCTGCAAAACAGATGAGGTATTTTCTTTGAAGCGAAGGTTGCAAAGGTTGTTTATGTCATCTAAGAGGGCCAAGGTAATGAGATGGCATGCAGAAGAACGAATAGATGACAGGACCTTAAGGCATCTTGCTGAATCGAAAGCATGGAAAGATTTTGACCGATGAAACCCAAACTTTGCTAATGATAGTCGCAATATGAGGCTTGGGTTAGCCGCTAATGGATTCAACCCCTTCAGTTCAATGAACATTATTCATAGCACTTGGCCTGTAGTATTGATTCCATACAATCTACCACCTTGGATGTACATGAAACAACTATTTTTTATTTTATCTGTGCTAATCGATGGACCAAAAGGGCCTGGTGACAAGATTGATGTGTACTTACAACCACTGATTGAGGAGTTAAAGGAATTGTGGAATGAAGGTGTGCCTACGTTTGATGCATTAACCAATCAAATGTTTCCATTACGCTCGACTTTGTTGTGGACAATTAGTGATTTCCCAACAAATGCCATGTTGGCAGGATGGAGTACCAAAGGTGAATTTGTTTGTCTTTGTTGTAATATGAAAACTAAGTCATGTTGGTTGAAGCATGGTAAAAATTTGCATATATGGGTCACCGTAGATTCTTGCCTATAGGTCACAGATTTCAAAAGGATGAAATATCATTTGTTGGCAAGCGGGAATGGAGAGGAAGACCTAAAACATTGTCCAGGTCAGCATTGTTGGCACAGTTGGACTCAGAAGGTATTTTAGCCCAATACCAGAAGGATGACCTTATAGAAAGGCATAGGAGAATAGAAGAAAATAATCAGGTGAAGGATCAGAAGCATAATTGGAAGAAAATGAGTATATTTTATGAATTACCGTATTGGGAGCACAATTTACTTAGACATAACCTCGATGTAATACACATAGAGAAGAATGTATGTGACAATATATTGTGGACAATACTAGAGGTTATGGGAAAATCGAAGGATAATGTGAATGCTCGACATGATTTAAAATAAATGAAGATTAGAAAAGCATTACACTTGCAAGAAAGTGGGTCCAATAAAGCATATTTACCTCCAGCACAATTCACGATGAGTAGGGATGAAAAGGCCTTGTTTTTGAAAGTACTGAAGAAAGTTAGAGTGTTGGACAGGTATACATCCAATATATCTCGACATGTCCGTTTAAAAGATAGAACTATTTGGGGTCTAAAAGGTCACAATAATTATATCCTTATGCAACAACTTATTCCTTTGGCTATATAGAAATCTTTGCCTAAGAATGTGATCGAACCTTTGATTGAACTAAGCAATTTCTTTACAAGATTGTGCTCAAAGGTGAATCGTGCTTCGGACTTGCAAGCTATTAAAGATCGTATTGCAGTCACACTTTTAGAAAATGATGCACATGGGTATTGTTTGACATACGGGAGGGGCACACCTAGGAATGCAGTATACCCACAGGATCCTAGACCATCCCAGCCTAACCAATGCCAGACGACTGTTGAGATGCAGATGAGGATTGAGCAATATGCGAGGGAGCAAGAGGAGATGCGAGCAGAGATGTCGCAATTGAGGGCTCGACTTGCGTTCTTAGAATCTAATGGGGGTAGTACATCAGAGGGCATCCGAGAGGTCATGAATTGTTATTTATTTTTTACATATGTTTTCACATATCTATGTTCAGGTTTAATCCAAATTTTATATTTGTAGGTTCCGAATACATCTAGTGGCCACCATGTATTTAGAGAGTGTTGGTGAGGACACATTACTGTCTCACCCCAATTCTACACCATCATCACCTTCTCCAGTACCTGCTGATCAGGTATTAAGTATAACTCATTGACATACATGTACATGATCACACATATTGGCAACAAATTAGTTGCAGCAGCTCCACTAGCAGAGCAAATTGCTAGAAAGTGGGATAACTGCAGTATTAACAACCACAGAACAGCAGCCTCGTATTTTTTATAAATCATTCTTCAATCTATAAGCAAACTAGTTGATCACCTATCAATCAATTAAAGGTAGTTTTAAGATAATATGTGCTCACCTGTTTCATAACAAAGTTGTCCCCATCACCTCTCATTACTTGTATGCAAGAATTAAGTGGTTAGAAGTACTTTAACATTAATCATTAGAAATTTATAGCAAACTGAAAATATCTTAGGAATATATGTAAGTGTAATGGCATAACAATATCTAAGTGTGCAACATGAAATTAGACAAACAAAAAAAGAAATAAAAATCTAGTTTTAGAAATTTTACATGAAGAGAAGCAAGTATTTTTTTTTCTATTAGTTAAAGTTCTCTTAATTTGTTAATCTATTCATTGATTTGTACTTTGATGAGAAAACACTTAACTCATATAAGATGTCTCTACCATTAGGATGTATCTAGCATTTCTCAATACCTCTCCAATGGACATCCAGAATATTGAGAAAATGTACATGCCCTGATATACTTTGTTCCCTGATATCCCATCTTCGAAAGGAACCTTTAATGGTTAATTTAGCACTAGAGCTACCTACAACCTTTTAACCAGTTCTCGATGACAATAAAGGTTGGAGGCAACTCTAGAAACTAGAAACACCCCCAAAAGCTTAAGGCTTCTTATGGTTGAAGTTGCATGGTAGACTGATAACTAACCACATGAGAGCTGGTAGGGAAGCTTATAAGAATAAGTGTCCTAAATATGTAGGTCCCACACAAAAGTATATCCTACCTATACCAGATACCTATTCGTCATCAGCATGCAATAACTCTGACAAACCATCCTTATGGGAAAAACCATCATAATCATCTCCTTCCATATTGAATAAAACCATCAGCACAAATTTTAAAAGTGCCACAAAAGTAAGTGTCAAGAAAAGGCAAGTTTCTTGTAGTGACAAGCTAATTGCACAAAAAATTGCTGGTACACCTGGGAAATAATTGTCCAAAATCTTGATCCAAATTCAGCTTGTATCAATTCATGTTGTCTAGTAGTTCCAGATTTCACTTTGATGATAGATGGCACGAGCAGAGAGACATCTGGGAAATGAAATCTCTGAAAGGGGAAATTTAGAATAACCATAAATAATTCTGGTACAAAGATGCTATTATTATCCTATAAATCATATTTTCTAGACAACATGTTCCACCCTAGTGTGAGGATAGCAAGGACAAAACCTATGGTTAAAACCATAAATTTTTAAGAACTCAGAATCTTGAAGAGATGAAATCTAATATACGATTAGGTCCTTGATAAAGCAAAAAGAAAATCAAAATAACCAATTCTGAGTAGCTTATGTATTTCTTAATTGAAATGCACGAACAAAATAACCCATGATAATCAATATAACCAATTCTGAGTTGGTTTTGCCTTTTTTTTTTTTTTCTACTTTCCTTTCCTAATCAAATATAGTTTCTTTATTCTTTCTTGTGCATGCCTTGGCCTCAAACACAACAAAATAGACTCGAATAAAAATGCTCCTTATAAACACACATCTATACAGTCTCTACACCAAATGATGATGAGCTTTGGACATGCTTGGTTTTAATTCCCTTGAATTTTGAAAGCGAGGAGCACTCTCCTATACAGCCATGGCTGAACTAGCCAAACTAGACCTTTCTATTTCTCTTCTTTTTTTTCCCTTCTTCATCATAGAATGACTCTCTCTCTCTCTCTCCCCTTTGTTGTTTTTTCATTTCATTCTTCCTTTCTTCTCCCTTCTTTCCTACCTCTCCGATCGCCGAACCAGGCCTTCCTACAATTCAATTGGTCATGTTAATTTCTTATGCTTGGGTGTCTTCGTGATGTTTGAATCATCTATCTTGCTCACTAACTGGAGTATGGATCAAAGACCAAATAAGATCATAAGGTCGTGATATTTCAACTTGGAAAGAGAATATTAACTAGACAAATTTGTTCTTCCTCAAAAATAGGCTTAGGCATAGGTGAAGGATGGGTTAGTTATAATGTAACATTTGAGTGCTTAAAAGTTATAAGTGAAGGTTGGAACTTAATTTTTGCACATCACTATCAGTGGGGTGTTGCCCTTGCTGTTTTGATAAAAATGGTTGACAGCAAGGGCAATAACTCTCAATGCAATTATGGCCAAAGCTGAAAACCTTGTCTTCTTAGTTGATCTTTCTAGTCTTTATCTATTGTTGGTTTATTACTTTCAAAATGAAACCTTATCAAGAGAGAACCTTTTTGTGCACCATCCGACTGTTAAACTAGACTTTTTTGCCACGTAAATATTGAACTTTTAATGAAATTATAATTTTATAATTGTGCTTGTAGGACACTATGAAAGTTTACTTGCTTAGTGTTGATGTTCGAAAACAATAGCTTGTTGAGGAACTTCTAATTAGTATGGACCCTTTGTCAAAAGTGGACGGAGAACCATTAGGTCCTGATTTTTCAAGAGTGCTCGGCGAATTAGCAAAAAAGCCCAAAGCCCTTTTGGAAAAACCACGCCATGGCATTAAAACCGTGGGAGAATCAGTTGGTCGATGTGTTGCTTGGCGGTCTTGTGATGTATATTACCATTTTATTTTTTTGGTTGCTATAATTGAATGCATATGTGTTCTATAATTTATTATCTCGCATATTATTAATATTAGAATTTTTTTTGAAGTTATACCAAGAGAGGAATGATGACATATGGACATACGAGACGTGGGACGTGGGTCATGGGCTATACTTAATTTCTATAATGAATTGATTTTGTGCGGATGGTTATCTATTTTCATTTATGAAGTAATTTTGTTTAGGCGATGTTATGATCGATGGACATGTACTTTAGTTTTGGAAAGACTTTATATAGTTTAATTTTGTGTATGAAAATCCATGTGTAACTACGTACATTGATTTTGTAAATGGAGATTTTAACGTAATTTGAAATTATTATAATTTTTGTTATTTGGATGTTGATGAATATGGATGGATTGTTTCCTTTTTATTTGTTATAAAAAAAAATTACAGGGAAATTTAAAAAAAAAAAACAGGTTATTCGCAATGTTTAAATCACAAATTATTAGGTTATTAGCGACAGTTGTTTTAAAGCATCGCAAATGAAAATTTTTGAAATAGCTTAACTTTTAGTGACGGTTATGCCCCGTCGGTAAAAATCTATACATTCTAGCTACCACTTTAAGTGACAGCTATATGCGGTTGCTATTAACGAACAATAGCGACAGAAACAAACCGTCACTAAAAGATTATAACAGGTCCAATATTTTTTGCGACGGGCCATTACTGTTGCTAAAAAAATTGCTAGGCCGTCGCTAATATTCCTAAAGCCGTCACTAATACTTTTTGTGACCCTACTTTTAACTACACCTCACTTGCCATTGCTAACAGTTTTTGCGATGGCAGCTCCATCTTTTGCAACCGCAATGCTTTGAGGTAAAAAGTCACTTTTCTAGTAGTGGCACTAGTTGAGCAAAGGGATATACTTTTTTTTTTTTTTGTATGGTAGTGGAATTGATGGTCTCTCATCATTTCAAATTGAATTACTTAGTCCATAAAGCCTATGTTCATAGAAATGGTATGTTTCTACCAGTAAACCCCTATATATTCTACCAAATCAACTACTTTGTGATTACCCCAATGTGGGGGATGGTTCTTGATTTAAGGATATCCGAATAAAAATCACTTACGGCTCTAGTGGGCTAACAAAGGGTAATGTTTATTTCATATTGGATAAATAGAACAATGGCTTATCATCATTTTGAGGACTCGACTGCCCATTGATTAGCCAGGATATCACTCAAGTGTCACCTCTTCAATAAAATCTACACCTCGTTGTTGAGATTGCCTTCCTCCTATCTCTCACTCTCTCTTTATCTCTCAAAGGTTTTAACCCCCTTTGAGTGGATTGTCCATGCTATCTCATCCTTTAAGTCAAGTTATTATAAAATGAAAAAGAATCCCTAAAAGCAATAATCATCCACAAGAGTATGAGACAAAGGGGACATATTAAAAACTACCTCTTTTTTATTTCAAATCATGATTGCATGGTATGCAATGTTTATTTTAAAAAAAATATATGAGAAATAGAAAGATATAAAGAAAAATGAACGAATTTGGTAGAAACATCTCTTTTCTTGTGAGCCTTTTGGTGAGAACCCTTAATAGGATTTTGGGACTATTCCATCCTCCTTGGTGCTTCATTTGCCAAGTGTATCAACGAAGGGCTAACAAATAGATCTTTTATAGCATTTGCCATGCATTTGGAAGTTAGAGGATTTTGTTGTGGCAATGCACGAGTCTGACAGAACTTTGCAAACAATGAAGTCTTCTTCTGCATGGATAGTGATTTTCGTAGTATGGCATGGAGGTTATTGGTTAGAGGTAATATCTTGCAGATGGACGATTAATTCTTCTTTCTCCTTGGTGTAGATTCGGCCTCCTCTAATAATCAGACTTATCCTTGCATGAGTTTGAATTGGGCAGGTTGCTAGAGGGGTTCCCTGAGTTCAATTATGCTTTTTAATCTGAGAACAAAAAAAGAAAAACAAAACACAGTTAGCATGTGGAGTTTGAGGTTTTATGGATGCATGTCCTATAGAGGTCCCTTCTTTGAGGGAATCTAGGCATAATGCTAGGTCCATTTTGGAGACGAGATTTTGCCCCTATATGCAATACAATACCTCTTTGGTATGGGCCGAATGATGTTTTTTTGTTTGGGCAATCCCGCCTCTATGGACAGAGATGGATTTGGACCCCTCTCGAGACATGGTTCTATGCATGCCATGAATCCTTAGGGTTGAGGAACCCTTAGAAGTTTTGGTAGATTCGATTAACATCAGATTGGATCACTCATTTCTCTCTACGGTTGATTAAATGCATGAGAATGCAATGACTTGGGTCTCTTGGAACTCTTTTCTGGAATAGATATGATTGCATGAGCATAATGAAAATGAATATGTGAGAATCATGATAATAGTAAATGGATGGGTTAGAAGACCCCCTTCTTGTCTTGCTTCTACCCTCGATTCTCTTGGTACTCAGAGATAAAGGGGGAGGATAGAAGACAAGAAACAAAAGATAAGTTAGTATCTTGATCTGAAAGTTTTTATGCAATGTATGCCTTAGTGGTGTCCCTACTTGAGAGGGAGACTAAACATGATACATTTGGCTCACTTTTTGCCCTTATATGCAAATATTTTACCATTGACTGGGAACATACATTCGTTCATTCATTGATTCATTCACGAAAATAAAGAAGTACGTTGAACTTCGGAGTTTAAATACAACGAAATCAAAGTACATTTTAATAGGGGGAGAGAGAACAATTTTCTTGGGACTTTCACCTATCTACTTTTACATTTGAATTCTGAAACTACTCTTGAGTCTTCGGATTCGCTTTCTTTAAGTTTGATGTTGAGGAGGTCATCAAGAGACCTTGTTTGATTGCCCCTTGTCTTCTTAGCAACCCTATCTTCGTGAGCATAGAGGGATTGGGGTCCCTCTTATAGAATGCCTTGAAATGCATGTAATGAGTCCTTAGAATTACGTGGGAACCCTTAGGGTTTTGGTAGGTTTAATGCAAGGGAGAGTAAACTTGTCGTTACTCCCTTTGGGTTGATCATATTTATGAAAATGCAGTGACTTGAGTTATTTTGGAACCCTTGTCTTCATATAAAATATTAAATGCATGAATATGTATGTATAGAGTAAAGAGAGAGAGAACGCGATTGTAAAGTAAACATGAATGCATGAACAGTGTTACAGGCATTATAACAGCAGAAATACAAGCATTATAACAACAAGAGCAGATAAGTTTAAAGGAAAGTAAAGCAGTCGCTCTTTCCTCTATGGTTTTGAAATCCATGTACGTGCCTTAAATCCGGCAAAGGTTCGGCTATGCGTGGTTTTTACATAAGCATGAGGATAAGGGTTTACTAATGCTTCCTAAGAAGGCTTGGTTCCCAAATCTTCAAACCTAGGCCCATTCCCTGAGGTGTTGCCATGATCGACTGGTGATCCAAGCGGGGGAACCATCAAGAGGCGAGGAAACTAACACAGCATCTTGCCCACAACCAGTATACCGTTCCCCCTTATAACTAGAAAGGACATAATTTGGTAAAGAATGCAAGTATGCAAATGCTTGTGCATAATGCAATGTGTGTGTGAAATTTTAAAAAACGGAGGAAAGGGCCCAACAACTCTCATCCATCCTATCCATTCTATACACTTATGACATACATGGTAGTTAACATAATATGAAATAAATATGTGAACAAAGGTCCAACTACAAAGATAAAGATGCAAAAGTTAGTACTTGAATGACAAACTTGATGTAAGATTTGAATAATTGAATATGAATAGATGCAAACTATGACATGTTTTTTGAAAACAGCGTTGAAAGGTTTGATTTTGAAAGTTTGAAGTAGATAGAATTAGACAAATTATTCAAACACTCCAAATGGGTGAGGCGAAGAGACATAATATTGGCCTAACCCTCTAAGCGTCCCCAGCGGAGTCGCCAGCTATCGCGCCCCGATTTTTCGCACTCGAGGAAAATACGCACAAATGGGAAAAACATGGTACTCTCTCATTAGAACTCATCCTCCTAGAAGAACGAGTGCGACTAGGTTTGAATTGAAAATTGATTTTGAATAAGGGCTTTTGGAAAAGATTTGGAGTTGCTACCTAACTTGATTAAGGTGAGTTAGGTCACCTAAAACTAAGAGCAATCCAAAAATTACACTTAGGGTTTTCGAAAAGATTTTGAAAACTTTTTCAAGAGAGGGTTTTTTTATGAAAATAGTTTGTTTGGTAACCTTTGGAAATATTTAAGCCCTTTCTGAAAATAACTTCATTTGGTCTTTGAAAATAATGATCTAGGTTCAGAGGTTGGTTACGTGTAGAGAAGACGCACTAAGCCATCACCCTACCTCGCCCTTACGGTACCTACATGTCTATTCACCCTAGATTCACTCATTCAGAATCTTTGATTAATAAATATCCAATGCTATCCACTTTTAGAAAGAACTACATGATGCATGATATGTAAACACAAGAAAAAGGTTTTGATTTTAGAAATAGATTTGAAAAGAAAGATTTAATTTTTGAAAGAAAGGGTTCAGAAATTAGAGATTGAAAATAGATTTTAGAATTAGAAACTTGAAATGGATTATGTAATTAGAAATTTGAAAAAGGTTGTGGAATTAGAAGTTTGAAAAAGGTTATGACGGCACCCATGAGGGTTACCTACGTATCCCTTTTTGGGAATCAGGTCAGTCGTAATTCGAACAAGAGTCCAATTGAAAGTAGACATTTTGAGGTTTTGTAAAGTTTGATTTGAAAAGTGCTTGATTTGAACTTGGATTTAGAAGATTTGAAATTGCGTTTTGATTTGAAATTGAACCTAAACTTAGAATTGGACTTGGAACAAAATTTGAACTTGATTTGGAAATATTGAGATTTTAAAAACATCTTGACTTAGATTGAAATTTCAAAATCATCTTAGCTTAGAAAAAAAGTTTTAGAAAGGAATTGAAGCTTCCTAATTTAAGATTAGGGTTGAACTACGGTTTAGGTACCCTAAGGTTTAGGTATCCTAGGGTTGGAACATATAGTTGAATTATGAAGGTTTGATTTAGATTTGAAAAGTTTGTTTTTAGAAAGTTGGATTTAGGAAATGTTCGAATTAGGAAAGTAGGATTTAAGAAAGATTTGAAAAGAGAATTTGATTCGATTTAAAAACACTTGACTTGGATGGTTATAAAATATTTGACTTGATTATTTGATTTTAAAGAATTTAGAGAGTTAAGGTTTAAGAAAGATTGGATTTTAGAAATCTTTGAATTAGGAAAGTTTCAAAATAGGAAAGTTTCATTTTTGGAAAGTTTTCAAATTAGGAAAGTTTTCTATTAGGAAAGTTTTAGATTTAAAAAAAGTTTTAAGTTTAGAAAGATGTGCACTTAGGAAATGTTTGAATTAGAAAAGATTTGATTCATGTTTCCTAAAATTGAAGATTAGATTTTATTTCCAAAAATAGATGATTTGATATGATTTCTAAAATTGAAAGATTTGATTTAGTTTCCTAAACGGAAATATTTGATCTAGTTTCCTAATTTGAAAGATTGGATTTGACATGGAATTGAAAAGGTTGAATTTTGAAAAACTATAATTTTGTGTAGAAAAAGAGATTTTGGGAATCTAGGATTTGATGTAAAAAAGAGGAAGTCATGTTTTAAGGAAAGAGAATTAGGGTTTCCTAACCATGGAAACTAGGGTTTGACTTGGACTCCAAGAAAAAAAGTTTTTGGAAAGTAGATCTTTTGAAGAGAGTTTCTAAAAAGGAAACTTGAAGAGAGTTTTTTAAAAAATAAATTTTTGAAGAGACTTTTGGAAAGGAGTTTGAAAAGGGTTTTTAAAAAATAGATTTTTGAAGGAAGCTTTTAGAAAGAGAGTTTTTGGAAGGAAATTAAAAAGAGTTTTTAGAAAGTAGCTTTTTAAGGAGAGTTTTTAGAAAGTATTTTGAAAAGCAATTTTGGAAAGGGGCTTGAAGAGAGTTTTTGGAAAGGAATTTGAAAAGCAATTTTGAGAATGACTTGAATATGAACTTTTGAGATCTTTTAAATGTTTCACTCTCTTAAAACAATTCTAACTATAAAGAGATAAGAACCATTCTAAGTTAGTAGTTTTGAAAATAACATGGATTTGAAATATGGACCAATATGATCACATTGAATATAACACTTTCTTAAAATAACTCTGACCATGGAATGGCTAGAATCACTTTAAGATTGTGATTTTGAAAACTAGATTTTAAATGCAAGTTTGAAATAGAGTTTTGATGCAAACTTTGAAAATAACTTTTGAAAAATAATTTTGAATGGATGTATGATATGCACAATGCAAGTAAGATCGTGAACGTATAAGGTTAGGCTTCACCACATAATCAAAGGGGCCGAATCCACACAGTCTAAGGTTGAACTAGAAGCAAACCCCTGACACAATGACTTTCAACAATCCTTCCTACGTATAAATCGGGGAGTCATTTGTTTGAAGCATGCAAGAAATGGAGGTAGGGATTAAAATAAAAAAAAACCTAAGTGAGTCAGGAGGAAGAAGAGAGAGGGGGCAAGTACATAAACATAAAGAGAAAGCCTACCTTGTTTTCTTCTTGTTTTACTTGGTTTGTTTGCTTTGCTTTGCTTGATCCTTGAGAGCTTCCAAGTTGCAGCACTTTAAGTCTTTAATGGAGGTTTTGGAAGCTTGTGTATGAGTGTATAGAGTGTATAGATGTTAGGGTTTAAGTGTATAGAGGCTAGGGTTTGAAAAGACTAGAGGGAGCTAGGGTTTGAAAGACTAGAGGGAGCTAGGGTTTGGAGAGACTTCGAGCTCTGTAATTTGAAAAACAGAGTTTTTGGACTGAGTTTGCAGACCCTTTTCACGCAAGGGGAGGGTCTGTATTTATAGGCAACTAATTGACCTGGCACCTGTTGCAGTGGTGCTAGGATAAATTTCCTATTGGCGACACTAGGAATGGCGCCAGCCAGTTACGAAAGCTTTTAGGGTGGCAAGAAATGTATCTTTTGACCCTTGATATGCAAGGCAAAAGATTTGGGTACATGTACTAGTGACTACCATGCAATTTTTAGCTTAGCTTCACTTGGAGTGACTCCGGAAGGTTATGGAATGCTTCGGGAGGCCGGGAATGATCCGAAAAGCTAAAAATGGGTAGAAACTCTTGAAACAATATCTTGGGGGTAACGGGCTCAGAAAACAATGTCGGAATATTTGGAATGATCAACCGAGCCATTAGGGACAAAACGGTCAACTAGACTAAAAAACCACCGGAATGGACTTGGAATGTCTCATGAGAAGACTTGAAGATTGGAAACACCCCTAAGAGTGTTCTGGAAAGTTACCGGTTTGATACCTAGAGCCAGTGTGGTTGAAAAATGCGACCGGCCCACCAAAGGCAAAATGGTCATTTTGTACTAAATTTGCCAGAATAGATTCGGAATGATCTGAAAAAGTGTTAAAAGGTTGAAAATACTATTAGAAGCATTCTTGTAAGGTAACCTATTTGATAACCAGAGCCGGTGTGGTTCCCGGAGGCGCTCAGAAACCTAGAAGCAAAATGGTCATTTTGACAGGATGGTCTCGGAATTGGTCTAGAACCGACTTGAAGGCACTTGAACATGTCGGATCTTCTTTGGAATGATCTTAGAAAGGTGGACTTACCGCTCTAAGGGCTTAGGTACTTTCTCAATAAGCATACCAAAAAATGCCTAAGGGGCAGTTAAGTCATTTTTCACCGGAGTGGGCTAGCAGGCACTGGTGTTAACCTGCATTTTGAGTGTTTCCGTCACTCTAATGGTCTGTTACGAGTTGGTTTCCAAAGGTATCTCATCTTTTGGTAAACGTGCCACGACCAATAGGCGAATTCAGTCTCGTGATATAGGGGTTTTATTGGCAATTTCCAATATCGACCTGTTTGCGAATGCTTCTGCTACTATGACGGTTGCGATGTTTACGAGTATTTCCGTCACTCTGACGATGCGCGTTCATTCTGGAGACTGTCTGATTTCGAAAAGCTGCTAAGTGGACTTATCATCTGAGGAATCAACTTTCTCGAAAGATGTGCCAAATAATAGACATTCTACATTGGTGGGCTAGCAGGCGCCAAAGATAAGCCGTTCTACCATCTCGAAAACTAGAGTTCCGTCCCGATCAACAAGTTTGAAGGGACTTACTATTTCGAGAAATTTTCTTGGAGAACATGCTGAACTGGAAGGACTTACTGCCTGAGAGATCAACTTTCTCGAAAGGCATGCCAAATTTAATTTGGATTGGAATTGAATTTAAAACTGAAATGGGGACTTACTGTCTCTAGGAAGACGTGCTAACTGGAAATGAACCGAGCAATGCCCTATGGGCATTTTGGTCATTTTGTTTCTATTAGGCCCGGTGGGCTCACGAAGCGATTAATTGATTAGATTGAGTCTGGAAAGTTGATTTGGACTTGAATGTGTTTTTATCGGTTTGAAAATGAGTTCAGACGAACCAGAGATTGCCGAGCTAGCAAAAATGGGGTGCTTACAACTGATTTCCCTAAATCTTTCCCGAATCACACAACTATCAAGGCAAAGTTAACACAAAAGTTCTCGACGGCAGAGCATATGCTACATGTGCCCAGATTGTAATCAGATCAATCAAAACTTTGCTTAATCCCTAAGTTGAATCAGTATAGAGGGTGTCACATGGCTTTCAACCACTAGAATAATACTAGCACATGTGCTACATGCACCAGTTCAAAAATTGCCTAGGCACATGTAGCACATCCACCGGCTCCCAGTAGATGACCTATAAATACCAGACCTTCCCCCTTGAATATTCAAAGCAAAAGATAATGGTGTAGCCCTACTGAAACACTCCTAGAATCTCGAAAAATCCTAAATACTCCACCTTTTTCAACCATCCAAGCATCTAAGCTAGATTCCACCCACCTTAAGCCTATACACCTCATCCCTAAAGCCTCCAAAGTGAGACTCAAGCCATTTCTAGCCCACTTCAAGGCCATTAAAGACCCTTTAAATCTTAAGCAAAGCTCTCTATTGAAGCTTAAGGAAGTTGTGAAGACAATGTAATATTTATATTTACATTTTACTACCCCCACTCTTCTCTTCTTCCTCCAAGCTTGCTTAGGCTATTCTCTATTTTTAACCCCCATCTTCTACCCTACCCCCCCCCCCCCCCCCCGGGCTTTCTTACATGCTTGGAACAAGAGAGCTCCAAGGTCATGCCTAGAGGAAAGCTTATAGGCGCCACTGTATTGGGGGTTCTCTCATAAGCCTACTTTGAGATAGTATGGCATTGGAGCACCTTGCAATGTGGTGTGGCCTTTTAGCCTTGTATGATTTCATAATCCTCTTGCATATAGTTGCTATGCGCATGTATTGCATGCTTGGCTCCCTTTTTCATGTTCAAATCTATTTTTCAAACCCTTTAGGGTTTCTAATCTCTACACATTTTTCAAAATTCATATTCAAGTGCTTTTTCTAAAAATGGCCTTAAGAGTTAGTTTCTTAAAACCTAGTTTGAAGCTTTAGATTTCTATGTCCTAGGGAGCTTTCCTTAAGCCCCTTGACTTCATTTTGCATCATAGCATTTTACCATCTTCAAGTTGCATTAAAATGGTTTTCAAACTTTATATTTCACTTTTATTTTTAAAGTTTTGCTCTCTTGAGTTTTGTGGTTGAAATAGTCCCCCTAGAACCCTCTCTTGAGTGGTCTCCTCACTTATTGACCATAGAAACCCTAGCTCACTAAAGTGGTTTTCAAAACAACCCTCTCTAAGAGAGTTTTGAAAAATTCATTCTCTTTATTTTGCAAAAAAAATGGTTTTCTAAAACCACTATTACATGTTGATTTTCACAAGTTTTGCTCTCTTTAAGTTATTGGTTACAATTGTCCCAATGAAACCCTTCTTGGAGTGGTTTCCAAATATCAACCATATAAACCATAAACTTGATTAGAGCCAATTTGCATGCAATGATCTTTTTAAAAATTTATGTAACTCTTTAGAGTTGTTTCCAAGTCCTTTACGAAACATCATGGTTTCCAAAATCCCTTTTCAAAATTCATGTATAAAACCACCTTCCAACCCTAGGTTAATTTGACCTTTATTGTCTAACTTTAAGTTAATCTAACCCAAGTTAGTTAACCCTAAGTTAACCAAACCCTAGGTTAACCTAACCTTAGTTAGTTAACCATAATTTCCCTTAACCCTAGGTCAACCTAACCCTAGTTGTCCAACCTTAGGTTAACCTAACCTAAGTTAGTTAACCCTAGGTCAACCAAACCCTAGGTTAACCTAACCTTAGTTAGTTAACCCTAGGTTCTCCTTAACCTTAGGTTAACCTAACCCTAGTTAGTTAACCTAAGTTCAATCCAACCTTAGGCTAACCTAACCCAAGTTAGTTAACCCTAAGTCAATCTAACCCTTGTTCAACTTAACCCAAGTTAATAAACCTTAGGCCATCCCAACCATGGCTAGAAGGCTTCAAAGACTCTAATTCCAAACTTCTTTTAAACCCTTTTTCAATTCTAAAAATCATTTGCATGGCATGCATTCAAAAAGATCCTGCTGTCTTAAGTTTTCAAAAATCAATTCAAAGGTCTTTTCTAATTCTTCAGTATCTTATTCCCAAATTGTTTTCAAGAATTCTCTTAAACTTGTCTTGACAAAAATGGCTAGACACTTACCATTTTCACAAGCTATTTTCAATGGTGATTTCAAAACTCATAACTCTAAGGTGATCAGAACCCTCTCATGGCTAAAGTTTCCTTAGAGAAAGTGACACACCGAGTGTGACCTTCAAAGGTCCATATAGGGTGTCGAATCCTAAATGCTTTTAAAAGACATTTTTTAAAAGTCTTTTCCAAACATCACATTCTTGAAGCAATCATAATCCTTCCATGGTTAGGATTGTTCATGTATAAGTGAGATATTTAGGAAGAGTTCTATAACCTTAAAGTTTTAAAAACCAAAGGAAAGTCTCTAGCCCCGTTTCCAAGCATGTTTTCAATACTCATAACCCTAGAGGAGTTTAGTTTTTTAATGGCTAACCTCTTAAAGGTGATGAAACATTAAACATACCTTTCACAAGGTATTCAAAAACTACTTTCAAAAACTTTTCGAAGACAAGTTCACAAGAGCATTTCCAATCCAAACTCCACCTCTCAAAGTTTTCAAAACAAGACTTCAAAACGTTTCCAAAGCTCCCTTGAGTTATTTCAAAATATTTTCAAAACTCCCTTGAGTTGTTTCAAAAATATTTTCAAACTCTCTTTAGTTAATTTCAAAAATATTTAAAATCATCTTCAAACCCGATTTCAAAAACACTTCAAACATCCAAGTCTGATTCCAAAGATATTTTTTTAAACTCCCAAGTTTTCTTTTTCCAAAGACCTCAAAGTGTCTTCAAAATCTTTTCAAAGACCTCAATGCATCTTCAAAGTTCCCAAAGGCCCTAATGCGCCTATTTTTCAAAACTAGAACCCAATGTGTCTTTCCAAATTAAGACCCCAATGTGTCTTCCAATGGCCTCAATGTGCCTCTTTTCTATTGGGCCCTTACCCGAACTACGAATGAGCTGATTCTTACTAAATGAGATACATAGACAACCTTCAAATAGGTGCGTCCATAACTCTATTTTAAGCCAAATCCCCTTTTCAAAAATGTTGTCAAGTCTAATTTATTTTCAAAAACCTTTTTCAAATTCGATCCTTTCAAATCTTTCAAAACTTGCATCATTACATCATCTCATCCCAAAAGTGATGACCAAACTATTTTTTAAAATTCTAAAGGGATATTAGTAACCAGTTATTCAAGTGAGTGAACCAAGGGTGATTAAATATGTAGGTACCGAAACGGCAGGGTAGGGTTATGATCTTAAGATGTCTTCCCTACATGTAACCAACCGCCAAAATGGAGTTATTTTGAAAAAGAGCTTAAATTCTTTCAAAGGTTGCTAAACAACATGTTTTCTTAAAATCCCTCTCAAGATGAAGTTTTTAAATATTTTTCAAGAAGCTATGTTTACTCCTCAGATTACACTTAGCTTTTAGGTGACTTAGCACATTTTTAACTATGTTAGGTGGCAACTCCAAACTTTTTTCAAAAGCCCTTATTCAAATTAATTTCAAGTTCAAACCTGGTCACACTCGTCCTTCTAGGAGGATGAGTTCTAACGATAGAGTATCGCGTGTTTCCCACATCTCGAGTGCGAAAAACCCAAGGCGCAATAGCTGGTGACTCTACTGGGGACACTTAGAGGGTTAGGCCATTGTCATGTCTCTTTACTCTTCACTCATCCAGAATCTCCAATTACTTTGTCCAGTTTTTTCCACTTTTCAAAATTTTTCTATGTTCCCAAAAAGTTTTTCAAAATCCTAAGTTTGTAAAAACAAACATTATTTTTCAAAATAGTTTTCAAACAAGTGCCATCACTTACATTCATTGCCCTTGCCTTGACATCCATTTGCATGCTCTTGCATCGCTTTCCATAATCATGCTCTTGCATCGCTCTTGTAGTGCTTGCATTTATTATCCATTTTATCTTGCATTAAGTTTTTTGAAAAATTACTTGCTCCTTGCATTTTATTTTGTAGGTGGACCTTTTGTTCATACTTTGTTTTATGTTATATTTGTCGCGCCCCAATTTTTGGCATTCGAGAAAAACAAGTTAGAAAAACACAGTGTTCTCTCGTTAGAACTCATCCTCCTAGAAGGATGAGTGCGACTAGATTTAAACTAAAAATTGATTTGATTAAAGGCTTTTGGAAAAATTTTGGAGTTACCACCTAACTTGATTAAGGTGAGTTAGGTCACCTAAAATTAAGTGTAATCCAAAGATTGAACTTAGGGTTTTTAAAAAGGTTTTGAAAACTTCCTCAAGAGAGGGTTTTTAAGGAAATAGGTTATTTGGCAACCTTTGAAAAGTTTTAAGCCTTTTTTGAAAATAACCCCTCTTGGGTCTTTGAAAACAGTGATCTAGGTTCGGAGGTGGTTACGTATAAGGAAGATATCCTAATATCATCACCCTACCCCACCCTTGCAGTACCTACATATCTATTCACACTAGGTTCACTCATTTAGAATCTTTGATTATCTATTGTCCAACTATATCCACTTTTGAAAGGAATTTTGAAAAGAAGTTTGATATGATACATGATATACAAATGCAAGAAAAGATTTGATTTTGAAAATAAATTTGAAAAGACTTGATTTGAAATTTGAAAGAAGGTTTTAGAAATTAAAAATAGATTATTGAATTGGAGATTTGAAAATAGATTTTAGAATAAAAAACTTGAAATAGATTATAGAATTGGAAATTTGAAAAAAGTCATGCAATTAAAAACTTGAAAAAAGTTGTGAAGTCGGAAACTTAAGAAAAGTTGTAAAAATAAAAACTTGAAAAAGGTTGTGAAAATAAAAACTTAAAAAAGGTTGTGACCGCACCCATGAAGGTTGCCTACGTATCCCTTTATTGGGAATCATGTCAATCGCAGTTCGAACAAGAGTCCTATTAAAAATAAACACTTTGAGGTTTTTTGAAAATGTTTGATTCAAAAAGAGTTTGATTTGAAAAAGAATTTGATTTGAACTTGGAATAGAAGATTTGAAATTGAAATTTGATTTGAAATTCAACTTAAACTTAGAATTGGACTTGGAAAAGGTTTTGAACTTTGAGAGAGAACTTGGACTTCATTTTGAAAAGATGGAGTTGAGTTTCGAAAAAACCTAGACTTAGATTGAAGTTGGAAAACTATATTAGTTTAGAAAAGAGTTTTAGAAAAGAGTTGAAACTTTCTAACTTAGGATTAGGGTTGAACTAAGGTTTAGGCACCCTAAGGTTGGAGCATGGACTTGAAATAAGAAAGTTTGATCTAGACTTGAAAATTTTGATTTGAGTTTAGAAAACTTAGAGTTAGAAAAGATGAGATTTAGAATAGGTTGGAAAGGATTTGATCTGATTTAGAAACACTTGACTTAGAATGATTTGAAAAGTTAGGGTTTAGGAAAGATTGGACTTTGGAAAACTTTGAATTAGGAAAGTTTCAAAATAAAAAAGTTCCATTTGAGAGAAGTGCTAAATTAAGAAAGTTTTATTTTAGGAAAGTTTTCATTTTAGGAAAGTCTTCAATTTGTGAAAGTTTCGATTTTGAAAAGATTTGAATTTGGAAAGTTTTGAATTTAGAAAGATTTGAACTGTAAAAAAAATTTGGAAATTTGAATTCAGGAAAGGTTTGAAAGCTTAGATTTAGGACGGATTTGAAGTTTGAAAAGATTTGATAAGTTAAATTTAGAAAGTAAACACTTGAAATTAGGAAAGGTTGGAAAGTTTGAAAAGTTTATATTAGGAAAGACTTGAATTAGGAAAGATTAGAATTAGGAAAGATTTGATTCCTATTTTCTAAAGTTGAAATTTTAGATTTTATTTTCGAAAATAGATGATTTAATTTTGTTTTCAAAATTGGAGAATTTGATTTGGTTTCCTAAATTGGAAGATTTAATCTAGTTTCCTAAATGAAAATATTTGATTTGACATGAAATTAGAAAGGTTTAATTTTTGAAAATCTTGGATTTGGAAACCTATGATTTGGTGTAGAAAAAGAGATTTTAGAGATCTAAGATTTGATGTAAAAAATGGCTTTTGGAAACCTATGGTTCGAGGCAAAATAGGAAGACACAATTTTAGGAAGGGGAAATAAGGTTTCTTAACCATGGATTCTAAGGCTTGACTTGGACTCCAAGAAAAAGAGTTTTTGGAAAAAGGGTCTTTGAAAAAGAGTTTTTAGAAAGTAGACTTTTGAAAGGAGTTATTGGAAAGAAGTTTAAAAAGCAATCTAGAAAAGGGCTTGAATATGGACTTTTGAAATCTTTTGAATGTCTCAGTTTTCTAAAACGATTCTAACCATGAAGAGATTAGAACCATTCTAAGTTGGTGGTTTTGAAAACAACATAAATTTGAAATATGGACCATAATGAGAATATCACACTTTCCTAAAACAACCCTAATCATGGAATGGCTAGAATCATCTTAAGATTATGGTTTTGATGAAAAATAATTTAGGGTTTACACCCAAAATATGGACCTTGATAGTCACAATGAATATCACACTTTCCTAAAATAACCCTAACCATAGAATGGCTAGAATCACTTTAGAATTGTGATTTTGAAAAACAAATTTGAAAAAGAAGATTTTGAATGCAAGTTTTGATGCAAGTTTGAAATTAACTTTAAAAACAACTTTGAATAGATGTATGAATATGATATGCACAATACAAAAAGGGTTATGAACATACAAGGCTAGGCTTCATCACATAATCAAGGAGGCCGAACCCACACTATCAAGGGTTGAATTTGAAGAAAGTCCCCGACCCGGTGACCTTCAACAATTCCTCCTAGGCATGAATCGGAGAATCTCTTGTTTCAAGCATGCAAGCAAGGGAGGTAGAAGATAGAGGATTAAAATAGAATAAAGCCTAAGTGGGCTAGAAGGGAGAAGAGAGAGGGGGGAATTACATAAAAGTAAATCGAAAACCTACATTGTTTTCTTCTTGCTTTGACTTCCTTATTTGCTTCACTTTACTTGAACCTTCAGAGCTTCTTAGTTGCAGTACTTTAAGTCTTCAATGAAGGCCTTGGAGACTTGAGTTTGAGTGTATAGAATGTATAAACGTTACGGTTTAAGTGTATGGAGGCTAGCGTTTGAAGAGACTAGAGAGGGCTAAGGTTTTGAGAGACTTCAAGCTCTGTATTTTAAAAAAAAAAAATTTTTGGAGTGAGTTTGCAAACCTCCTTCATGTAAGGGGCGGGTCTGTATTTATAGACATAAAAAATACATTGGCGCCAGGACAAAGCATACACTGGCGCTACTTGGAGCGGCACTAGGCCATTTATTAGCTTGGCACCACTGCTAGTGGCAGTAGTTACTTAGGAAAGTTTTAAGATGGCAAGAAACGTATCTTTCGACCCTTGATATGCAAGGCAAAAGATCTGGGTGCCCGTTGTAAGCACCCCGTTTTTGACCGCTCGGTAGTCTACACTCCGTCCAGACTTGTACTCAAGTCAATATGGACGTATTCCAATCAAAATCAACTCTCTAAGTCCAAATCCTGTCTATTCATCGTTTCACGGGCCCACCGGGCCCAAATATAAGCAAAATGACCAAAATGCCCATTGGGGCACTATCCTTTCCATATTCCAAACCAAGCGCGTCTTTCCGAAAACGGTAAGTCCCTTTTCCAATTCCAAATTAGGCACGTCTTTCCGAAGACGGTAAGTCCCCTTTCCAATTCCAATTCCAATCCATCTCTCGAGACAGTTTATTCCTCGAGACAGTCCGACACGTTTTTCAAAAAAAATCTCTTCGAAACGGTAAGTCCCTTTAAACCTGCCGACTGGGACGAGACCCCAAGTCCCCTAGATGGTAGAACGGTCCACCTTTGGCGCCTACTAGCCTGCCAATGCAAAAATGTCCGTTTAGGTATGCCTTTCGAGAAAGTTGACTTCTCATGCGCTAAGTCCCTTTAGCAGCTTCTCGAGATCAAGCGGTCTCAGGAATGATCACGAACCGTCAGAGTAGCGAAAATACTCGCAAACATCACAACCGTCAGAGTAGCCCCTATATCACACGACCGCCATTAGAGTGGCGGAAACACTCAAAACCCAGGTCAACACCAATGCCTGCTAGCCCACTCCGGTAAAAAATGACCAAATTGCCCCTTTGGCCTTTTTCGACACGTTTCTCAAGAACACACCTAAGTCCTTAGAACAGTGAGTCCAACCGTCTAAGATTGTCTTAAAAGCAGTCCAGCATGATTAGGTGCCTTCTAATCAGTTTCAGGCCAATTCTGAGACTTTTCGGTCAAGATGACCATTTTGCCCCTAGGCATCCAAACACCCCGAGGGCCACACTGGCTCTGGGTATCAAACCGGTAACTTCCCAAGAATACTCCTTATAGTATTCCTGACCTTCCTCTATCTTTCTGGATCATTTCGAGTCAATTTCGACAAACCCGGTGTAAAATGACCGTTTTGCCCCTAGTGGGCCGGTTGCCTTTTTCTAGCCACGCCGGATCTGGGTATCAAACCGGTAACTTCCCAAGAATGCTTTTTATAGTATTCTCAATCTTTCTTCATCCTTTCGGATCATTTTGAGTCAATTCTGGTGAACCCGGTGCGAAATGACCGTTTTGCCCCTAGTGGGCCGGTCTCCTTTTTCGACTACACCGGCTCTAAGTATCAAACCGGTAACGTTCTAAGATTGCTTCTTATAGTATTCTCAATCTTCCTCTATCCTTTCGGATCATTCCGAGTCAGTTTCGGCAAACCCGGCGCGTAATGATCGTTTTGCCCTTGGTGGGCCGGTCACCTTTTCCGACCACACCGACTCTAGGTATCAAACCGACAGCCTTTGGGAACATTCTGAATAATGTTTTCAAATCTCGAGTCTTTTTCCAAGACATTCCGGGTCCATCCCGACAGCTTTCTAATCCAGTTGATTGTTTTACCCCTAATGGCCGGTCAACCCCTCTGACACATCCTATCCTCACTTTTCAAGTCAAATACCTCCAGGACGCTGTTTTAAGTGTTCCTAATGTTCCTGCTCTTTTTTGGCCTTCTGGGTCATTCCTGGCCTCTTCAAATCATTCCCGAACTTTCCGGAGTCACTCCTAGTGAAACCAGGCTAAATATTATATGGTAGTTACTAGTACAAGCGCCCAAATCTAGTCAAAGATACGTTGCTTGCCGACCTTAATAGTTTCCTAATTGGCTGGCGTCAAGCCAATATTTGGCCTGGCGCCACTAGGAGTGGCGCCAGAAGCATTTTTGGCCTAGCGCCACTGCAACAGAGGCCAGGTCTATTCCATCTCTATAAACACAGAGCCTTCTCCAGGGTGAAAGAGGTCCGCAAACTCAGTCTAAAAACTCTAATTTTTGATACACAGAGCTCGTACACTCCCAAAACCCTAGCTTCTCTAGGTTTTCCAAGCCCTAGCCACCATATACTAAACCCTAGCCTCCTATACACTCAAACACACCCCCATACACGTATACACTAGCCTCCAACCCTCCATTGGAGACTTGGATTGCTGCAACTCATAGCTCTTGAAGACCAAGACAAAGCTCTCAAAGACTGAAGCGAAGACCGAAGAAAAAGCAAAAAAGCAAAGCGCGCAAAGCAAAGTGAAATAAACAAGGCAAGGTAGGCTTTCTCTTTAAGTTTCTGCACTTCCCCCTCTCTCTTCTCTCTCCTAACCCACTTGGGTTTCCTCTATTTTAATCCCCCATCTCTTTCCCCCCCCCCCTCCCTTTCTTTGCATGCTTGAAACAAGAGGATTCCCGGTCCATGTGTAAAATTGGACTATTGGAGGGTCACCATGTCAGGGGCTTTCTTTTAGTCTAACCGAAGACCACGTGGGTTCGGCTGCCTTGATTATATGGTGAAGCCTTAACCTTGTATGTTCACGACCCCAAATTTACATTATGCATATCATGATCTTGCATCTTCCAAAAATCATTTTCAAACTCGTTTTCAAAGCTTGCATTAAACTTATTTTCAAAATTGTATCAAAATCTCCTTTTTCAAAACTTGTTTTCAAAATCACAATCCTAAGGTGATTCTAGCCTTTTCATGACTAGGGTTGCTTTAGGAAAGTGTTATATTTAAAGTGACCGATATGGTCCATATTTTCAAAATCATTGTTTTCAAAACCACTATCTTAAAGTGGTTCTAACCTTCTTATGGTTCGAATCGCTTTAGGAAAGTGAGATATTTTATATACTTTCTAAAAAATCTCTTCTAATAAATCTCCTCCTAAAAATCTCTTTTCCAACATACTTTCCATAAACTCTCTTTAAATTCCTTTCCAAAATTGTTTTCAAAAACTCCCTCCAAAAATCTATTTTTCAAAACTTCTTTTTTAACTCCTTTCCAAAAAGCTCTTTTCAAAACTCCTTTCCAAAAATTATCTTTTCCAAATTTGCTTTCCAAAACACTATCCTCAAAATTCACTTTCTAAAAACGCTCCCTAAATCTCTTTCCTAAAAACTCCTTCCAACAATCTCCTTCCAAAAATCTTTCTCAAAACTCTCTCTTCAAAATCTTCCTTCTAGAAATTCCTCTTTAAGATTTCCTTCCAAAAACTCGTTTCCAAAATGCACTTTTCAAAAACTCTTTTTTTAGAATCCAAGTCAAGCCCTAGAACTCACAATTAGGAAACCCTAATTTTCTTTCCAAAAACGTGATTTTCAAACCTTGCCCCAAACTTAAGTTTTCAAAACCTCTTGCTTTCTACGTCAAAATCATAAGTTTCCAAAAACCTATTTTCTACGTCAAAACTATACACTTCCAAATCTAGGGTTTCTAAAACCTCCCTTTCCAAATCATTGTCAAATTAAATTTTCCCTTTAGGAAAGCAAATCCAATCTTCCCGTTTAGAAAACTAGATCCTATCCTCCGTTTTTGGAAACAAAATCAAACTTTCTTTTTTAGAAACCAAATCCAATCCCTTGTTTTAGGAAATAGGAATCTTAACCCTTCCTAGTTTAAACATTTCCTAATCTCAAGATTTTCTAAAACTCAAACTCTGAAACTTTCTAAATTTCAAATCTTTCCGAATTCAAAACTTTCTAAATTTGAAACTTTCTTAAATTAAATCTTTCTAAATTCTAAACATTCCAATTTCGAATCTTTCCAAAATTCTAAACTTTCCTAAACTTCAAATCTTTCTAAATCTTAAACCTTTCTTAATTCAAAACTTTCCTAAGTTGAAACTTTCTAAATTCAAAACTTTCCAATTTCAAAACTTTCTTAAAACGAAATGTTTCGTATTTCAAAACTTTCTTAATCCAACACTTTCCTAATTCAAAAACTTTCCCAATTCGAAATCTTTCCTAAAATGACATTTTCCTAATTCGAACTTTTCCTAATTCAAAACTTTCCTAAAATGGAACTTTCCTAAAATGACACTTTCCTATTTTGAAACTTTCCTAATTTGAACATTTCCTAAATCTAATCTTTTCTAAAAGTCTTTCAAGTCAAGTCGAATCTTTCTTAAATCCTTCCGAGTCAAATCTTTCCTAAGTCTCCTCTCTTTCCTAAGTCTAGGTTTGCTAAACCTTGATCTTTCCAAAACAAATCCAAATCTTTCCTCTAAGTTCTATCTTTCCCAATCAAAGTCCAAATTTCCCTACTCTTCCAATTCCAATCCAAATTCCAATTTCAACTCTTTTCCAAATCAGCTCTTCTATTTTCAATCGGACTCTGGTTCGAACTACGACTGACCTGATTCCTCCAAAAGGATACGTAGGCAACCCTCATGGGAACGGTCACAACATTTTTCAAATCTTAAATTCCACAACATTTTTCAAATTTTTGTTTCTACAACTTTTTTCCAATCTCTAATCTTACAATTTTCTTCAAGTTTTCAATTCCATGATCTATTTCTATTTTCAATCTTCAATTTCAATTTTCAAAATCTTTTTTCCAAATTCAAACTTCTATCTCTTTCTTTTCAAATCAAATCAAATCAAATCAAATTCTTTTCAAATCTATTTCCAAATCAAGGTTCTTTTCTTGCACTTGCATATCATGCATCATGATAGTTTTTAAATATTATTTTCCTAAAGTGGATAGGATTGAACACATGTTAGTTAAAGACTCTCATAGGTGAATCTAGGGTAGATTGACATGTAGGTACCGAAAGGGCGGGGTAGGGTGATGGCTTAATGCGTCTTCCCTACACGTAACCAACCTCCGAACCTAGATCACTGTTTTCGAAAGACCAAAACGGAGTTATTTTTCAAAAAGGGCTAAATATTTTTCAAAGGTTGCCAAACAACCTGTTTTCCTAAAAACCCTTTCTTGAGGAGATATTTTCAAAATCGTTTCCCAAAACCCTAAGTGTAGTCTTCTGATTATTCTTAGTTTTTAGGTGACCGAACTCACCTTAATCAAGTTAGGTGGCGACTAAGAGCCCTTTATTCAAAATCAATTTTCAATTCAAACCTAGTTGCACTCATTCTTCTAGGAGGGTGAGTTCTAACGAGAGAGTACAGTATTTTTCCCACTTGTGTGTGTATTCCTCGAGTGCGAAAAATCTGGGCGCGACACCCGTCCTAGTGACTACCATGTATTTTTTGCTCGGCTCCACTAGGAGTGACTTTGGAAAGTTTGGGAATGATTCGGAAGGTTCTAAGTAACCAAACTCAGCCAGGAATGGACGGGAACTCTTAAGAAAGTGTCTTGGAGATAACTAGCTTGAGAATCAATATTAAAATAGTTGAAAAGGTCGACAGGCCTGCTAGGGGCAAATGGTTATTTAAACTGAGAAAATACCGGAATGAACTCGAAGTGACCCGTGAGAAGGTTTGAAGGCTAGAAACATAATTGAGAGTGTTCCGAGAGGTTACCAGTTAGATACCCAGATTCGGTGTGGTTGGAAAAGGGGACGAGCCCACTAGGGGCAAAACGGTCATTTTGTACCGGTCTTGCTGGAATTCAAGTCATCTTCATTCTCCAAGACGAAAATTCTCTTGTACTTTTTTGTGATTATCATTTGTACTACCTTTTTGAATGAAATATGACTGTTATTGTGCCAGCTCGATCCTTTGACGGTTGCTTGCTTTGTTTACTTCCCTAGTTATACACTTTATCTTGCTATCATATTTTTTGCTATTGTACCTATCTTTGTTATCAATTTATTTTTCTCTTTTTGATGAATTAACAAAAAGGGAGAGAAGAATTGAAGTAAAATAGGAAGAAGAACTAACCTGGAAAAATGAAAATAATGAATGATAGTTGAATGATGAAAGTTGCATGATATAGCCTATGAAACCTTATAGAGTATGTTCTTAGAGGGAGTAACATGATAAAGGAATTTTTTTTCCCTCAACCCCTCAACTTGTTTGGCATTATCTTATACTTTTTGAAAGTTGAGATTTTTTTTTTTTTTCTAATCAAACAAACAAAAAGATACTTTTGTCTTAGAAACATCAGTTGCAAAACAAAGGGAGGAGTTTTCTCTGGTAATAAATTTGATTCTATTCATTCCATTTGATCTTATAATGCCTGTTTTTGCAAAGGTTTTGTCATCATCAAAAAGAGGGAGATTGTTGACTCTACGCCTTAATTTTGATAATAATTAAACCTTGTGTTAGTTTACTAATACATTTAATTAGCGTGTAGATTAATAATGATTATAATTTAGACTTAAAGTTTAACTTAAAGTCTAATTCATATCAAAATGGATGCACAACATTTATAAGTTCAAGTAATGCACCAAAAGTCAAGCCTTGTACCAAAACAGAGTAATTGCACCCATTTAAACTTCAAACAGATGATTTATATTCGAAGAGAATGAATGTGCTCAAAGGAAGACTTCATTAAGTATGAAAAGACTAAATGAAGATGACTTAAATTCAAAGAGATTGACGGTGTTCAAAAAGAGAATTTATCATGTCTACAAAAATCTCTACAAAAGAATTCAAATAAACACTTCATCAGGGATGTGTAGATTCAAGATTCTTGATATGTATTGAGAGTGTTCAAGATTAGACTTCATCAAGCTTCTAATAAAGTGATCCTAAGAAGAAGAAATCAGCATAATGTATATGAAGCTCTACAAGGGTGAAAAAAATATTAGCAGCAAATGGAAAGAGCTTAGCAATGAAGAAGAGAAGCTCAGAATTGATGAAAATGAATTTTCTAGCTCGACAACGAAGAAAATATAATCATCAAAAGAAAAAAATTCAACCCAAAGTAAATAAAAGATATCTTTGAAGGATTGAAGACTTTGATCTATCATCATACTCCAAACAGAAAACTCCTTCAAGATCTTAAGCGTGTCTAAAAAACATCCCCAGATTATTTGAAGCTAAACTGATCAAGAAAAGCATAAAGGACAATTTCTGGGTGATGTGTTAACACATGGGTTTAATGTGTCAACACATGAAGACAGTAGATAAATTTTGAGAAATGCAGACTTGATGTGTCGACACATGAGAATCAAGTGTCGACACTTGAGGACCAACGGCTATATTTTTAAACGTAATATTGAAGTGGGTGCGCATTTAATTAAGCTTCAACAACCTCCAACAGGTGAAATTAATTTAGGACTTTATATATAAGCCTCCAAATGCATTTATGGATAAAAGATATAACATTCACTGAATGATTAAGCTGAAAAATCTGAAAATTCTCTTTGTCTTCAAGTTGGTAGTTAGTGAGCTTTTCAATTCTCATTCACTCTTCATAGAGAGCTTGTATTTTGTTTGTATATCCTTCATATACTTGTAAGTGAGAGTTGGAGTATTCTCTTGTAAAAGAAAAACACTTGTAAGTTGAAGTGAATATTTGACAAAATTACATGGTTGTTGGAAGAACTTGGGAAGGAGTTCTTATGTAAAAGTGAGCTAAGCACTTTGTAAATCAGTATCTACTTTACAATTGGAGATTGCATAGTGGAAGGAGACTTCAAGGGGATCTTAGAATGAGGACGTAGACCATGAATTGTGGTTAAACCTCGGTAATTCTTGGTGTACTTTCTTGTGCCCTGTTTTCATTTCATTGCTGTCTACATTGCATTGCATGTATTTTGAACTACTGTTTCATTGATTAGATTAATTTTAATTAATCTTAATTGCGTTAATTTTTAATAAACCCAATTTACCCCCCTCTTGGGTTTCCTTTTGGGCTAACAATTGGTATCAAAGCTAGTATTCCTGTTATAAGCTTAACATCCTAGGAATAGATCCATGGCAACTAACTTTGGAAGCTTTCTTGGTGAGAGTCAATCCACAAATAGACCCCTTATATTTAATGACACCAATTACAATTATTGGAAGAATAGAATGATAATATACATACAATCTGTTGACTATAAATTATAGAGAATTATTTTAAATGATCCCAAAATTCCTACAATGAAAGTGGAGAGGGTTGATGTTCCTAAGCCCAAATCTAAATGGAATGAAAATTATTTGAAACTTTTGCAATCAAATGCTAAAGTCATGGACATTTTGTATTATGCTCTTGATCCTAATGAATCCAATCATATTTCTACTTGTGAATCAGCTAAGAAAATATGGGATAGATTATAGGTAACACATGAAAGTACTAATCAGGTTAAGGAATCTAAAGTCAACATCTTAGTCTATAATTATGAATTTTTTAAAATAAAACCGAATGAGTCTATTACCGAAATGTTTATAAGGTTCACAGATATTATTAATGGTTTAAAATATCCTGGAAATGTGTATCCTAACAATGAGCAGGTAAGAAAAATCTTGTGGTCATTGCCAAGGACTTAGGAAGCTAAGGTCACAGCAATTCAAGAAGCAAATGACCTCAACACATTGTCTCTTGAAGAACTATTAGGCTCACTCATGACGTATGAATTAACTCAAAAACAATATGTCCAAGATGATGAAGAAAAGAAAAGGAGGACGGTAGCATTCAAGTCCACTAGCCAAGAAGAGGAACCAACCAGTGATGAAAATGATCATGAAGACATAACTCTCATCACATGAAAATTCAGAAGATTTATGAAGAGGAAATGGAAATGAGGAAAGAAGCATGAGGTCAAAGGAGATTCTAATAAAGAATCAAACATTATATGCTATGAATGTAAGAAGTCTGGCCATATAAAGGCTGAATGTCCCCTATTCAAAAAGAAACGAAAGTAAAACCAAGGGAAGAGGGCAATGGCAGCTATGACATGGAGTAACGATGAAGAATCTAGCTCCAAAGAATAAGCCGAACCTCAAGAGGTGGCTAATCTTTGTCTTATGGCTCGTGAGGAAGACAATAAGGTATCAAACTCAAACTCCTCTCAATTTACTTTCAATGAATTGCAAGATGCATTTGATGATTTACTTTTAGAATTCAAAAAGATGGAAACTAAAAATAGACTCCTTAAAAAGATGGTTTTTACTCTTACCAAGAAAAATGAGGACTTGCAAAACGAAAATGAAGTACTGAAAAATGAAGTTTGTGTTTTGAAAGAAAAGATTAAGAAAAACTTTTTTCAAAAGGATTCTTCAAAGGAAAACCAAATTTTAAATGATAAAATTAAGCATTTGGAAAAAAACACTTTTTAGATGTGTAAATGGAAAAGAAAAATTAGATGCAATCTTAGAAAAACAAAAGTGCTCACTAGATAAAGCTAGACTTGGTTTTGATCCTTTTAAAAGAAGAAACTTTTCAAAAGACAGATTTGTTTCTCCCACTGAAAAATCACAGATTTCATGTTTTTATTATCATAAACTAGGACACATTGCTAGTAGATATTATGCTATGCAAAAATCTATTGTCCCTAACAATACATGGGTCCCTAAAAGGCTATTAAGGACTAACCCCCAAGGACTCAAGATGGTTTGAGTACCTAAAGTAAAATGAATTCTTTTGTAGGTATGTCTTCAAGCTAAATCCAAGAAAGACCATTAGTACTAGGATAATAGATGCTCAAGACATATGACGGGAGATGAAGCACAATTCACATCTCTCTCACCAAAAGATAGAGGACTTGTCACATTTGGAGATAATGGCAAAGGGAAGATCATCGGTATAGGTAGTGTTGGTAAGAACACTTTGAATCCTCTAAATGTGATGTTATTGATATCAATAGTAATAAGACTATTCTCATTGGACATGGACAAGGCAACATATATATTTTTTATCTAAATGACTTATCTTCTTGCAAAGTTCCATGCCTTGCTGCTATAAATAGTGATGAAAGTTGGTTGTGGCGTAGAAGACTTGGTCACATTAGCATGAGCATACTTTTAAAAGTCTCTAAGAATGATTTGGTCAAAGGACTTCTAAAAATAAAATTTAACAAGGATAGAGTTTGTGATGCTTGTCAATTGGGAAAACAAACTCGCATTTCTTTTAAATCCTTGAACATGTTGACAACTACTAGACCACTACAACTATTGCATATGGACTTATTTGGACTAACTAGGACTTTAAGTCTTGGTGGGAAACAATATGCACTTGTTATTGTTGATGACTACTCTAGATTTATATGGACATTCTTCTTAGCTCACAAGGATGAGACAATTATTTTCTTCACAAAATTTTATAAAAAAGTTCAAAATGAAAAAGGTTTTTCAATCACTTCTATTAGGACTGATTATGGAGGGGAATTCAATTGCAAACCTTTTGAATTATTTTACGATAAAAATGCTTTTAATCACAACTTTTCAGCCCCTAGAACATCTCAACAAAATGAAGTTATTGAAAGAAAAGTAGATCTTTAGAAGAAATAGGTAGAACCATGCTTTGTGAAAATGGTTTGCCAAAATATTTTTGGACTGAAGCTGTCAACACAGCTTGTTGTGTTTTAAATCAAATTTTATTTAGAAAATTTTTGAACAAAACCCTTTATGAACTTTGAAAAGATAAGAAATCAAATGTTTCATACTTTAGAGCTTTTAGATCCAAGTGCTCTGTATTGAATAACAATAAAAACAACATGGACAAGTTTGATGCAAAATCTGACGAGGGTGTATTTCTCGGATATTCAACACATAGCAAAGCTTATAGAGTCTTTAATAAAAGGACTTTAGTAGTTGAAGAATCAGTCCATGTCACTTTTGATGAACATAACTCTCTCTCTTGAAATATTGTAAGTGATGAGTAGATGAGGTAAAACAAAACATGGAAAGAATATATATTCAACCAAGCTCAAATCAAGAATCACAAAAGGAGAAAGAAGTGCAAGAAGCCTCTACAAACCAGCAAGAGATCAATAAAGGTCTACCTAAGGAATAGAAGTTTGTGCATAACCATCCTACGAAACAAATGCTAAGTGATCCTTCACAAGGAGTAAGAACTCGATCATCTCTTAGAAATATATGTAATCATCTTACATTTTTATCACAAATAGAACCTAAGTGTTTTAATGATGCTGAAAATGATGTGTTTTGGATTAAATTAATGCAAGAGAATTGAATCAATTTAAAAGGAATGAGGTATGGTACTGTCGCGCCCAGATTTTTCGCACTCGAGGAATACACACACAAGCGGAAAAAATATTGTACTCTCTTGTTAGAACTCATTCTCCTAGAAGAATGAGTGCGACTAAGTTTGAATTAAAAATTGATTTAAATAAAGGGTTTTTGGAAAACATTTGGAGTCGCCACCTAAATTGATTAAGGTGAGTTAGGTCACCTAAAAACTAAGCACAATCTGAAGACTACACTTAGGGTTTTTGAAAACGATTTTGAAAATACTATCTCAAGAGAGAGTTTTTAAGAAAAGAGGTTGTTTAGCAACCTTTAGAAAATATTTAAGCCCTTTTTGAAAAAATAACTCCGTTTTGGTCTTTCGAAAATAGTGATCCAGGTTCGGAGGTTGGTTACGTGTAGGGAAGACGCATTAAGCCATCACCCTACCCTGCCCTTGCAGTACCTACATGTCTATTCACCCTAGATTCACCTATGAAAGTCTTCAAATGTCCAATCCTATTTACTTTAGAAAAGAATTTTTAAAAGAATGATGCATGATGTGCAAGTGTGAGAAAAGAAAGTTGAAAAATAGATTTGGAAAAGAATAATTAAAGCTTGAAATTGGAAAGAAAGTTTAGAAATTGAAATTGAGGATTGAAAATAGATTTTTAGAATTGGAAGTTGGAAATAGAACATAGAATTGGAAATTGGAAAGCAGTTATGGAATTGGAGATTTGAAAAAGGTTATGACCGCACCCATGAGAGTTGCCTACGTATCCTTTTTGAGGAATCAGGTCAGTCGTAGTTCGGACAAGAGTCCGATAGAAAATAGAAGGTTTGTTTAGAAAAAGAGTTGGAGTTGAACTTAGAATAAAAGATTGGAATTTAGAATTTAGAATTGAAAAGATTGGACTTTGATTTAGAAAGATAGAACTTAGAAGAAAGATTTGGACGTCTTTTGGAAAGATTGAGGTTTAGGAAACCTAGACTTACGAAAGATAGGATTCAGAAAGGACTTGAGGTTAAGAAAGATTTGACTTGAATGTTGGACTTGGAAGATTAGGGAAAGATTAGATTTAACAAATGTTCGAATTAGGAAAGTTTAATTTTAGGAAAGTTTCATTTTAGGAAAGTTTCAATTTAGGAAATATTTTGAAATAGGAAAGTTTTGAATTAGGAAAGGTTTTGAAATTGGAAAGTTTTGAATTTATAATGTTTTGAAATAGGAAAGTTTAAGATTCTTGGAAAGATTTGAATTAGGAAAGTTTAAAATTTTAGAAATATTCAAAGTTTGAGTTTTAGAAATTCTTGAAATTAGGAAAGATTTGAAGATTTACATTTGGAAAGTTAAGATTTGGAAATGGATGGAACTAGGAAAGGGTTGAATTAAAAAAGATTTGGAAGCTTAAAGTTTATGGAAAGATTTGAAAATTTAAATTTTGGAGACCTATGGTTTAGGAAGGTATGAGATTAGGAAAGGTTTAGACTAGAAAGGATTGAGATTCCTATTTCCTAAAACAAGGGATTGAATTTTGATTCTAAAAGATGTGTTTTGATTTTGTTCCCAAAAACGGAAGATAGGATCTAGTTTCCTAAATGGAAGATTGGATTTGACATGGAATTGGGAGGGAAAGTTTTAGAAACTTTAGATTTTGAAGACTATAGTTTTGACGTAGAAAAGGGGTTTTGGAAACTTATGGTTTAGATGTAAAACAAGGAGATTTTGGAAACCTAGGTTTTAAGGCAAGATTGAAAATCATGTTTTTGAGAAAGGAAATTAGGATTTCCTGATTGTGGGTTCTAGGGTTTGATTTGCGCTCTAAGAAAAAAGGTTTTTGGAAAGTGAGTTTTTAGAAAGGGAGATTTTTGGAAAGAGATCTTAAAAAGGAGTTTTTAGAAAGTGAGTTTTGAAGAGAGAGTTTTTGGAAAGATTTTTTGAAAAGCAACACTTTGAGAGAGTTTTTAGAAAGAGATTTTTGGAAAGAGTTGTTTAGGAAGGAAAATTAAGGAGTGTTTTTAGAAAGTGAACTTTGAGGAGAGTGTTTTGGAAAGGAGTTTGAAAAAGAGTTTTTGAAAAATAGATTTTTGGAAGGAGTTTTTGAAAACAATTTTGGAAATGAGAGTGGAAAGAGCTTTTAGAAAGTATGTTAGAAAAGAATTTTTAGAGGGAGAGATTTGAAAAGAGAGTTTTTTGAAAGTATATAAAATATTTTACTTTCCTAAAGCGATCCTAACCATAAGAAGATTAGAACCACTTTAAGTTAGTGGTTTTGAAAACAACAAAGATTAAAAATATGGACCGTATTGGTTACTTTAAATGTAACACTTTCCTAAAGTAACCCTAGCCATGGAAAGGCTAGACTCACCTTAGGATTGTGATTTTGAAAACAAGTTTTGAAAAAGAAGATTTTGATTTAAATTTTGAAAACAATTTTGATGCAAGCTTTTGAAAACGAGTTTGAAAACGAATTTTGGAAGAATGCAAGATCATGATATGCACAATGCAAGTTGGGGTAGTGAACATACAAGGTTAAAGGTTTCACCATATAATCAAGGGAGTCGAACCCACGTGGTCTCCGGTTTGACTAAAAGAAAGCCCCCGACACGGTGACCTTCCATTAGCCTAATCTTACACATGGACCGAGAAGTCCCTTATTTCAAGCATGCAAGAAATGGGGGGAAGAAGATGGGGGATTAAAATAGAAGAAGATTCAAATGGGTTCAGAGAGAGAAGAGAGAGGGAGAAGATGTGTAAACTTAAATAAAGATTCTACCTTGTGTCTTGTTTATTTTGCTTTGCTTTGCTCACTTTGCTTTTCTTGCTTCGGTCCTTGCTTCGCTTCAGTCTTCGAGAACTTGTCTTCGATCTTCGGGAGTTTCGAAGTTGCAGCACTTCAAGTCTTCAATGGAGGCTTTGAGGCTAGTCTATAAGTGTATAAGAGTGTATAAGAGGCTAGGGTTTGGGTATGGAGGCTATGTTTTGAAAAACCTAAAGGAGACTAGGGTTTAGGGAGGCTACGAGCTCTGTATATCGAATAGTAAGGTTTTTAGACTGAGTTTCCGAACCCCTTTCACGCTGGAAGAGGCTCTGTATTTATAGAGAGAAGAATGACCTAGCGCCTGTTGCAGTGGCGCTAGGCCAAAATTCCTTCTGGTGCCACTAGGAGCGGCGCCAGCCATTTAGGAAAGTTTTAAGGTCGGCAAGCAACGTATCTTCAGAAGATTTGAGCGCCTGTACTAGTGACTACCATGCAATTTTTAGCTTGGCTTTACTAGGAGTAGCACCAGAAGGTCCGGGAAGGATTTAAAGGACCAGGAATAGACCGAAAAGTCGAAAAGGGATAGAAATCCTCAGAATAGGGTCCCGGGGGTAATAAACTTGAAAAAGGATGTCAGGGTTTGTTGGACCGGGCCATTAGGGGCAAAACGGCCAATCGGGCCGGAAAGCTGCCAGGACAGACTCAAAATGTCTCGGAAGAAGACTTGAGATTTGAAAACATTATTTAAAATATTCCCAAAGGCTACTGGTTTGATACCCAAAGCCAATGTGGTCAGAAAATGTGACTACCCACCAGGGGCAAAACGGTCATTTCGCACCAGGTTTGCCGTAACTAACTCAGAATGATTCGGAAAGATAATGAAAGGTTGAGCATACTATAAGAAGCATTCTCGAGAGGTTACCGGTTTGATACCCAGAGCCGGTGTGGTTCCCTGGGCATTCGTATGCCTAGGGGCAAAATGGTCATCTTGACTAGAAAGTCTCGGAATTGGCCCGAAACTAACTAGAAGGCACCTAATCATACCGGATTGCCTTTAAGACGATCTTGGACATGTGGAATTATCATTCTGAGGACTAAGGAACTTTCTCGAAAAACGTGTCGAAAATGGCCCTAGGGGCAATTTGGTCATTTTTCACCGAAGTGGGCTAGCGGGCACCAGTGTTGACCTGGGTTTTGAGTGTTTCTGCCACTCTGATAGCGGTCCCGTGATACAAGGGTTTGTTGACAATTCCCTATATCGACCTGTTTACAAGTACTTTCGCTACTCTGACGATTGCGATGTTTATGAGTACTTCCGCTACTCTGACGGTTCGCGATCATTCCTGAGACTACCTGATCTCGGGAAGCTGCTAAATGGACTTAGCGCCTGAGGAATCAACTTTCTCAAAAGGCATGCCGAAATAGACATTTCTGCATTGGCGAGCTAGCAGGCGCCAAAGGTGGACCATTCCACCATCTTGGGGACTTGGGGTCTCATCCCGATCGACGAGATTGAAGGGACTTACCGTTTCGAAGAATTCACTAAGAAACGTGCTGGATTGGAGGGTCTTACCACCTTGAGGAATCAAATTTCTTGAAAAGGTGCGCCGGATTTAATTAGAATTGGAATTAGAATTGAAAATGGAATTGAAAAGGGGATTTACCGTCTTTGGAAAGACGTGCCTGTTAGAATTGGACTGAACATTACCCCCCAAGGGCATTTTAGTCATTTTGCCTCTATTCGAGCCCGACAAGCCTGCAAAGCGGTTTGATTGATGGGACTAGACTTGGAAAGTTTATTTAGATTGGAATATGTCCATATTGACTTGAGTACAAGTCCGGATGGACTGCAGACTGCCGAACGGGCAAAAATGGGGTGCTTACAGGTACATTGTTCCTAGGCCTAATGATCATCCTGTCATTGGAACGAAATGGGTTTTTAGAAATAAAATGGATGAATCCAAAGTTGTAGTGAGGAACAAGGTAAGACTTGTTACTCAAGGGTATAGCCAAGAGGAAGGCATTGATTTTGATGAAACATATGCTTCGGTAGCAAGATTAGAGGCCATTAGATTGTTACTTGCATTCTCATGTTTTAAAGATTTCAAATTATATCAAATAGATGTTAAAAGTGCTTTTCTACATGGTTTTATTACCGAAGAAGTATATGTTGAGTAACCCCCCGAATTTGAAGATCCAAAGTTTCCAAACCATGTTTTCAAATTAACAAAAATTTTATATGGTTTGAAGCAAGCCCTAAGGGCTTATTATGAAATATTGAGCAAGTTTTTGATTGAAAAAGGTTTTTCAAGAGGAATTATAGACACCACTCTTTTTATCAAAATAAAAAACAATGACATGCTTTTGATACAAATATATGTAGATGATATTCTATTTGGTGCTACTAATGAGTCGTTTTGCAAGGAATTTGCTAAGTGTATGCAAGGAAAATTCGAAATGAGCATGATGGGCGAACTTAATTATTTCCTCGGTCTTCAAATCAAGCAATCAAAGGAAGGCATCTTTATCAACCAAGCCAAGTATATTAAGGACTTGATCAAGAAATTTGGCATGAAAGATACAAAGCCTATAAGTACTCCAATGAGTACTACAGCAAAATTGGATAGCGATGAGAAAGGTAAGTCAGCAGACACTAAGCTTTATAGAAGCATGATAAGTTTTTTATTATATCTAACTGCTAGTAGGTCGATATAATGTTTAGTATTTGCTTGTTTACTCGATGTCAATCAAATCCTAAAGAATCTCATGTGATTGCTGTGAAAAGAATTTTTCGTTATCTTAAGCACACACCTAATCTTAGATTATGATATCCAAAAGGTACATCTTTTGATTTGACTGCTTATACTGACGCTAACTATGCGGGGAGTAGAGTTGATTGGAAGAGCACAAGTGGCTCTTGCTAACTCCTAAGCAACATGATTGTGTCTTGGTATAGCAAAAAATAAAATTTGGTTGCTCTCTCCACAGCTGAGACTGAATATGTAGCAGCTGGTAGTTGTTGTACTCAAGTGTTATGGATTAAACAACATTTAGAAGATTATGATATCTTGTTTGATCATGTTCCTATTAAATGTGACAATACTAGTGCTATAAACTTGACTAAGAACCTCATTCAACACTCTCGCACAAAACACATTAAAATTAGATATCATTTCATACAAGACCATGTGCAAAAGGGTGATATTGAACTTGATTTTGCAAGAACAAACATACAATTAGCTGATATTTTTACAAAACCATTGAGTGAAGACAGGTTTTGCATGAAAAGAAGAGAATTGGGAATGAGTGATCCCATATCTTATTTTTTGTAAAAATTGAGTGATATTCACATTATTTATATTTTATATGTAATCTTCATATTATTTGTGAATAAATTGTTGATTGATTATATGAATTATATTGCTTGCTCTCATAATTCATTGCATGACTAATAATAAAACATATTCTCACTCCCTATTAGAAAACTATCTCTTAGATTCACCTGCACTCAATATGACTCAGTCTGGTTGCATATGTTGACACACCATTTTCCATGTGTCAAAATATCACGACAGTGGACTCAAAAATGATTTGTTGACACGTATGTGTCGATATATCAAGTTCATGTGTCGACACATGAGTCGGATCTATATATTTTATAATAGCCCACTTCACAAACACTTTTATGCACATTTGAACTTTCCCTCTCAAAGCTCTGTTCCTCTCCCACTCACTCTGTTTGCACCAAAACTCAACCGTCACCTACGAATCATCACAAACCCTCCTTCAATCACTTTAAAAACATTAATCAATCCCTACTCAATATCTTTGTAAACCCTAATCGAATCCTTTCCAACTTCTCACAACAATCATTGATCTCACAATGGCACTCAAACCCACTAAATCGAAGAAGATTTCAAAAGCCCTGGTTGTATCTACAACCCATACTTCGAAAGGCCAGAAGAGGAAATCCAAGGGAGAATCAAGCAAGGATGGAGGGAAGAAAAAGAAAGTAAGAAGGGAGAACCGGCATCCTCAACAGCCCTGGAAAGGCATGAACTTTATTTCAATGAGGATAAAGCACAGGAAAGATACAATTCTAGTTTTTCTCTCATAAAAGTATATAATGGTAGATGGGTGGACTATAATTTCTTCGATCATTACAAAGTTGAATTAAGTACAAAATTGGCAAATTTGGGATGGAAATCTATAACTGTTTTAAGGGATGATGTTTATCCTGACTTAGTTGCCCATTTTTATGGCAATGCTGAAAGAGATTATGGAGAAGTCTCCATCATAAGTTATGTCAAGGGTGTCACTTTTACTCTAGACAGAGATGTGATAAGGCACATTATTGGAATTAGACTTGGTGGAGAAGTTTATAGAGATAATGTTTTAAGAAAAGATCAACTGAAAATTCTTTATGGAAAGGAAGTGGATGAATGTTTACAACCTCTTGCCATTGATTTGCCTCTTGAATTGAGGTTGGTTCATCACTTTAGCTGCACAATTTTCGCTCCCAAGACTGGAAAGTATGAATATGTTTCTGAGAAAGAAGTGTTTTTCTTGTAGGTATATCTGACTGACTCTCGGATTGATTTGTCTTTGTTTATTTTGGATCATATGTACAAGGCTATCATCTCTAGAATCAGTTTACCTTATGAAATTTTCTTGACTAAAGTTTTCAAGCACTTTGATATTAACTTGAGCAATGAGAAAAGAGGACTCCCAAGGCCATCAGTGATGAATATAATGAAAAGACTATCAAGAGAATGGGGTACACTCTGAAAAACAATCAGTAGACTCCTAAGAAATCTGATGGTGTCAGTGCTTCAAGAGAAAAAGCTCCCTCTAGGAGCAACTCTAGGTAGAGGAGTACCAAGAGAAGATTGCATCAAGAACTTAAAGGAAGTGAAGATGCAATGACTGATTTCATGGATCAGGTTTTGGAATCTCTCGACAAACTGAATAAGAAAGCAAACCTGACTGCCACAAAGATGTTTTTTGTAGAAAAGGAAAGTCAGAGAATTGAAAAAGCAAGTACAAATGTTGAGAAATGGGAAAGAAAAATTGATAAAGGAAGAAAAAGAAGATGAGGAAGAAGAGGAAGAAGTAGGAGAAGAAGAAAATTAAAGAAATGAAGAAGAGGGAGATGCAGAGAAAGAGGCTGAAGAAAAAAGAGAAGGTAGGGAGGTAAAGGTAGAAGTAGCAGAGCAAAGTCAAGAGGATGACTCATCTACCATATAATCTGATGCTCATCCTTCCACTTTTGGTCACCAGTATGGGCTCAGGGACAGACTTGAAAAAAAGTTCTCCAACACCCCTGATGACCCCCTTGTCCTAACCCCCTCACCACCAGCCTCTCCTCACTGACCTCTCATCTCCATACCTCTCTCCCTCTCCATTTTTTGTTTACTTCTTTCATTTTGCACTTGCATAGTCTGTTAAAGGATAGAATGTCATTCTCCAAGACCAAAATTCTCTTGTGCTTTTTTGTGATTATCATTTGTACTACCTTTTTGAATGAAATATGACCATGTTATTGTGTCAGCTCGATGCTTTGATGGTTGGTTGCTTTGTTTACTTCCCTAGTTATACACTTTATCTTATTATTAGATTTTTTGGTATTGTACCTATCTTTGTTTTCAATTTATTTTTCTCTTCTTGATGAATTGACAAAAAGGGAAAAAAGAATTGAAGTAAAATGAGAAGAAGAACTAAACTGCGAAGAATGAAAATAATGAATGATTGTTGAATGATGAACATTGCATGATATAGCCTATGAAACCTTATAGAGCACGTTCTTAGGGGGAGTAATATGATAAAAGAATTCTTTTTCCCTTAACCCATTAACTTGTTTTAGCATTGTCTAATACTTTTTGAAAGTTGAGATTTGTTTTTTTTTTCTAATCAAAAAAACAAAAAGATACTTTTGTCTTGGAAATATCAATTGCAAACACAAAGGGGGGAGTTTTCTTTAGTAATAAATTTGATTCTATTCATTCCATTTTATCTTATAATGCCTGTTTTTGTAAATGTTTTGTCATCATTAAAAAGGGGGAGATTGTTGACTCTATGCATTGATTTTGATGATAACTAAATTTTGTATTAGTTTACTAATATATTTAATTAGCGTGCAAATTAATAATGATTATAATTTAGACTTAAAGTTTAACTTAAAGTCTAATTCATATCAAAATGGATGCACAACATTTACAAGTTCAAGCAATCTACCAAAAGTCAAGTATTGCACCAAAACAGAGCAATTGTACCCATTTAAACTTCAAACAGATGATTTGTATTTGAAAAGATTGAAGGTACTCAAAGGAAGACTTTATTAAATATGAAAAGACTAAATGAAGATGACTTAAATTCAAAGAGATTGAAGGTGTTCAAAAAGAGAATTCGTCATGTCTACAAAATCTCTACAAAAGAATTCAAATGAAGACTTTATCATGGATATGAAGATTCAATATTATCGATATGCATTGAGAGTATTCAAGACTAGACTTCATCAAGCTTCTAATAAAGTGATCCTAAAGAAGAAGAAATCGGCATAATGTATATGAAGCTCTACAAGGATAAAAAAAATATTAGCAGCAAATGGAAAGAGCTTAGCAATGAAGAAGAGAAGTTCGGCATTGATGAAAAGGAATTTGGCAGCTCGGCAACAGAGAAAATATAATCATAAAAAACAAATTCAACCCAAAGTAAATGAAAGACATCTTTGAAGGATTGAAGACTTTGATCTATCATCATACTCCAAAGAGAAAACTCCTTCAAGATCTTAAGCGTGTCTGAAAAACATCCCCAAATTATTTGAAGCTAAACTGATCAAGAAAAGCATGAAGGACAGTTTCTGGGTGATGTGTCAACATATGGGTTTGATGTGTCGACACATGTAGATAGTAGACAAATTTTGAGAAATGCAGACTTGATGTGTCGACACCTGGGGACCAACGGCTATATTTTTAAACGTTATATTGAAGTGTGCGCACATTTAATGAAGCTTCAACAACCTCCAACAGGTGAAATTAATTCAGGGCTTTATATATAAGTTTCCAAATGCATTTATGAACAAGAAATACAACATCCACTGATTGATTGAGCAGAAAAATCTAAAAATTCTCTTTGTCTTCAAGTTGGTAGTTAGTAAGCTATTCAATTCTCATTCACTCTTCATAAAGAGCTTGTATTTCATTTGTATATCTTTCATATACTTGCAAGTGAGAGTTGGAGTGTTCTTTTGTAAAAGAAAAACACTTGTAAGTTGAAGTGAATCTTTGACAAAACCACTTGGTAGCTGAAAGAACTTGGGAAGAAGTTCTTGTATAAAAGTGAGCTGAGCACTTTGTAAATCAGCATCTACTTTGTAATTGGAGATTGCATAGTGGAAGGAAACTTCAAGGGGATCTTGGGGTGAGGATGTAGACCACGAATTATGGTTGAACCTTGGTAATTCTTGGTGTGCTTTTCTGTGCCCTGTTTTCATTTCATTATTGTCTACATTGCATTACATATATTTTGAACTACTGTTTTATTGATTAGATTAACTTTAATTGATCTTAATTGCTTTAATTCTTAATAAACCCAATTCACCCCCCTCTTGGGTTATTTTTGGGCCAACAAAGTAATTTTTAAAAATATGCCAAAATTCCCTCAATTTGTTTTCAAAACATTCCAAAAATCTTTCAAAATTCCATGTCCAAAATATTTTCAAAATCTCTCAAGTTCTATTTTAAGTTAAAATTCTTGAATCCAAACTTTCAAAAACCTTCCAAGACCCCTGTGACTCTCCTTCCAATCGAGCCCTCGCTCAAACTACAAATAACCTGATTCTAGCCAAATGAGATATATAGGCAACCTAAAATAGTGCAGTCATAACCTTTTCAAGTCAAATGTTCCTTTTTTGAAAGTTTCCATATTTTAAATTTTCTGTCTCAAGTCATTTCAAAAACCTTCTATTTTTCAAATATCATTTTTTTTTAAAAAAACATGCGTCATGCATCATTCATCCCAAAAGTGTGACCAAACTCTATTTTTAAAATTCTAAAGTGGATACAAGTAGACATTTAGTAACCGGCAATATAAGTGAATGAATTAAGGGTGAATAGACATGTAAATACCAAAAGGGTGAGGTAGAGTCATAACTTAGGATATCTTCTTTACAAGTGACCAACCTCCAGACCATAAATTTCTAGTTTCAAAGAACAACCCAGAGTCACATTTTCAAAAAGGCTTTTAAAACATTTTCAAAAGGTTGCTAAACAAACCTATTTTTTAAAACCTCTTAAGAGGACATTTTCAATTTTTTTTTTAAAAACCTAAGTCTAATATTTGGATTACGCTAAGCTTTAAGTGATTTAACACATATTTAATTATGTTAAGTGGCGACTTCAAATTTTTTCAAAAAGCCCTATTTCAAACCAATTTCAAGTTCAAACCTCGTCGCACTTGTCATTCTAGGAGGGTAAATTCTAATAGAGAGCGTACCGTGCTTTTTCGCAAGTCAAGAGGGCTTTTGTAAAAATTGGGATGCGACAACATTCAGCTCCTTTTCCAATCTTTTAACACAACCCACCAAGTACCCAGCACCCACGCACACATCAAATTGCTCTGTTATTCTTTCCTCCACATGGAATACAGTAAGAGCACTATCTTTTCTCAGGTAGTGCTCAAAGATGATGAAGAATTGTTGAAGAGAATATCACAAGACTTGAAAGCTTTACATGAAGATTTGAGGAAGTCTTGGATCAATGGAAGAGTTGATTAAAGAATTCCACCCAATAATTAATATTAATTAAATTCATTTTGAAGAGATTGAAGATGTTCTTGATGACCAACAATCATTGAAGAAGATGTTTCAAGGTTTAGAAGCTTCAATTAGATGATTTTTAAAGAACTTGAAGGCTTGGAAGAAGTTTGGTAGAAGACTAGCAAAAGTGGGTCTTTCTGACCAAAGGAATCAATACTTGCATTTTAGGGATTGACACCTTGAGACAGTAGCATTGGATAAGAATTCGAAGAATAGAAGAGTCGACACCTCTATTCCAAGAGTCGACATATTGGTTCAGAATGCAAAGTCATAAAAGGAGGTCCAAAAGGGTTGACACCTCCATTCTAGGGGTCAACACATTTGAACAAAGCCTGGATGAAGTTTAGTGAAAGTTAGAGAAGTCGACACCTGCATTCTAGCGGATGAACTTCAAACAGAATGTTGAAGAAAACTTGCAATAGAGCTGCAAGGGTAGACACATCAATTCTAGGGGTCGACACCTAAACCCTAATAGTTGAATTTTTGAACGTTCTGACAGGTCGAAAACGCATTTTATACTTTCCCAACCATCACCAACGGCTAGACTCAACGTAAAGCTATAAGTACAAGATTCTCACAACATTTATATAAAATATTACAATATTATAAGTGTTGAATCAAAGATCAAAGCTGCAATTCTTTGAGCCTTAATGATATATTCCTTTTGTTGAGTACTTGGTGTCATTTACTGAGTTTACACCTGCTTATTTACTCTTTGTGAGAGATACTCATTATATAAACGTCATTTATTTCACTTGGGTGGGTTTGTAAACTTGTAAGTTTAAGTGTTTTTAGGAAAAATACTTATAAGTTTGAGTGAATCTTGGACAAAATCACTTGGATCTTGAGAGTTTAGGAAGAACTCTTATAAAAGTGAGCTGGTCACTTGAGCAACTAGTAACTAGCAACTACTATGTAAATAGTTTTTTATATAATGGAGGCGACTTTTAAGGAGATCTTGAGAGAGAGAACATAAGTCACATATTGTGATCCAACGTCGGTAAATCCTTGTGTGTTCATTTTGCTCTGTTTTTCACTCTTTGCACCATATTCTTGATTGTTTTGTTTATACATTGATTAGTTACTGTTCTATTGCTATAATAGTTTTTTTTAATTGCATTATTTACTCTTAATTTTGAAAAACTCAATTCACTCCTCTCTTGGGTTGCATATTCGGGCCAATTATGTATTGAAAAATTTTTAAATTAAGAGGGGGTGTTGGAAATTGTAATCCAAAACCTTCGAGATCATAATTATATTGGGTGGCATATTATCTATCGGATAAGTGTATAGATGTATTAGAATGCGAAATGTTATTTAGGAATTTGAGACATATATTCACTAGAATTTTTCTTATTGTCCTATATAAAGAACATTACGTAGTGATTGTAAGTAAAGAAAACATATAATAGAAAATATACATTAAATTGAAGAAAGTTTATTGAGCTTCCACTGCCCCAACAGTACCAAGCATTTGGAGCACTTGTAGTTAACTTGTTGCAAGAACAGGAAGGTCCCATGATAAAACCCCTCACACCCCTTGATATTTGTGATAAGTACATGCTTAGTTTGACTCATGGAAGGGATTTTAGATACGTGAGATTGGAGCATATTGGGGATATATATAAATTCTTTAGTTGCACCATCACTAATATAAGGCTCGTTTGATTTGGCTTATAAGCTACTTTTTTGACTTAGCTCTTTTTGTTTATAAGTAAAAAAGTCAAGATTTTAAAGCTTTTTAACTTTTTTTTTTTTGCTTTTCTACATATCTTATCTTGTTAAAAGTAAAAAAACTAAAAAAAACCTAACTTTTTTGCTTACAAGTCAAAAAAACAAAATAAAAAAAATTACAAAAAAGCTAAACCAAACGGGTACTAAGTGCCAACTGAGTGAGATGAGTCAATATAATATTGTGGTTGGAGTCCCATTCTATTCTTTCTGTCAATATTGAACATGTGCTGTATGCATGCATGCATGGATGGACTATTGGACTGTTAATCAAATGTATGGAGTTAATATAATTTAATCTACAGGATTTTCTTGTGCTGCTGGAAGGGAAAAAAACGGATTCAGATTCAAGATTTTATGGTGGCATACCTTGTTTACCCTTCATACGAGTGATTCAGCTTCAAGATTAATTTTTTAGGATTTAGAGAAGGATTTTAGGAATGTGATTAATCTTTTAAATTGGGATACATTTTTTTTCAAGTTTGCTAAAATAATGCTACTTGGTTCTCTAAAATTTGAAATTGTTTAGAATTTGAAGATTCACTATTTGGAGGCTACAATTTTATATATAATATTATAGAACATAGACAGATATGAGTTTTGCTAAACATGCATTATATAGTTATAAAAAGCGTGGTTATAAAAGCGTTAGAAAATATTTTTTAAAAAAAAACTATGGTTCTAATGCTTTGTACAACAAGCATGCAAAATGCATGCTGTACTATTGGGCTAATTGTTGACATTTGGGTATATATATACATATATGTATACATATGTAATTTCTTCAGATGCCCTAAGTAGTTGGAAAGGGGACACGATTTACATCTTATTTCCTTCTTTATAATGTGACAGGCTCTTCTACTCATCCATGCATAATTTGCTTTCTTGGCAAATATGCCATTTCAAAATTTGAAAACATTACTTATGTGCATGACAACGGAGCTCAGTTTTCTAAAATGTTCTTCGAAATACAAATTATTTTAGATTAATTTTACCTTCAATTCTAAAGCCACGTAAGTTTTTCATCTTTACTTTTCAAAAATTGTCGACCCTCTACCAATTTTGGTCATCTGTAGTCCTATACCAATAAGGGTACAAAAATTTCAGTCTTCAAAAAAACAAAAATTACAAAAATGATATGAGAATGACATTATTAATTTTTTCTAATTAAAAATTATTTATTCTAATATATAAAGAGAGAACCCTTATTAGTGTCTTCGAAGCAATTATTTTAATAACTACTACTACAATTATTTATGATTTCAAACTTTGCCTATTTTCTTGAATTATTGATATTAAAAAAAATTATTTTAATAATTTAATTAATTATGACAATGATTATCATCTCCAACAATAATGAAAAATTGTGTGCGTATTACTTGTGGCCATCCTCCAGTAATATTTTATTTTAGAGGGAAAGGCCGGGGTTTTGAGGTGATTTTAAGCGCTATTTTGGTCAAGGTGTCGTGGAGTTCTCAACCATCTGGACTGATTCTGGAGAAAACCAAGAAAGAGTAAGAATAAAGGGACTGGTATTTTGAGGTTGAAACTCCTGAGAAAGCTGGGAAGAAAATGAAAAAGAAAATAACCAAACAATAATTCCAGCAATGCAAACACATCAACGCATCAGCAACACCCAGAGCAAATCCCGTATTCTTTTCTCTTCTTCTCTCGCCCTTCTCCCTCGGTTCTTTTTCAGATATCGATCACTGACAGACCTTATACGCAAACTTCTTTTTCTGTGATTTGCTTTGCCTTTGCTTTTCTCTGTCTTACTTCTTGTCAGGACCAGCAAAGCCTTCATGTAGGTAGCAAGAACTCTAATCTCTCCTCTATCTCCCTCTTTCTCTTTATATATACTGATATATACATGTATTTATGCATCTACTTCTATTTCTATAAATGCTAGTGTATTGACTTTTACCTTCTATTTTCGCTTTTATGATTTTGATTATTCTTGTAGGTGACACCTGATGAAGAATGCTATCTGGGTCTTGGAGTTCATGCCCAGATCTCGTTATCTGTTGAACTAGCCGAATAGCTGTGGATATTTGTTAACCTGAAGAGAAAAAGAAAGGAGGTGAGTATGCATCTTATTTTTTTTCCCTTTTATTTGTTAAATCACATAAATAAGTAAAAGATTATTAAGTTCAATTTTAACATTGTCATAGAATTGTGGACATTATCTTATTCGCACTTGTTATTTGTGGGTTTCCATTTTAAGTTAAATAACGACATTTTGTTTGTGTTAAGTGGACACTTGAAAGACAAACTAGGGTTTTTATTTTGGTTGATCGTTGGGAAATTTAAATTTATGTTTCAACCTTCTTGATAGGGGTTTCTACGTTTGGGAATTTTCATGTATTGCGTCTGATTCCTTGTTTTCAGATGAGAAAGGGATTCATCCACTTAGGCTGGAACTGACATCAATTACATAGAGCATATGTGCCGGTTCTTGACTGTGGAGAGGATAGGAAGCCTACATCGTGGATTAGATTCTCTGTTGATTGCTGCCTTAAAATTGGTTTAATGCAAATGAGTTTCTGCACTTTATCTGATAGCATTTCGTCATTGAATATGTGTCTTCTGCTCTGAGAGTGGCCAGTATTGGGTCCTTCAGTCATGTGAATTTTTTTTTGGTTTTGTCATATACTTAATAGGCTCCCACGGAAGCCATCCAAGGCAGCAGAAAATTGTGATGGGGAACTTCTAACACCTCTTCAATTGCTTCTGCTAGTTCACAAAGCAGTGATCTAACAAGTAGTTGGTCTGGGAACTTGAATGCTACGTCTCTTCCAGGTCTTAATTCTACTTCATATTCAGGAATAGGTCATGTGTAATCTATTAGAGGATGAGCAAGGGAACATCGTGTTCTTACCATTACTTGGGTTGGGGATCTATGGTTGTTAGTTGTATGTATCTGGTTCCTTTGGATTGTGGGCTGTTCAAAAGTTTTCCCATTTGCTCCATTGCTGTTCCTGTTTTTGTAAGATAGAGAACTTTGTCTGAGACTAGGATTTAGTCAAGTTGTGAGATGAATTTACATCCTGTTCGAGTAACCCAATCCTTGTTGTGATGACTTTCTCAACTGTTTTTTCCCCATCTGGTGTATCAAGATATATTATTTGCCATGAATAGAGTTGAATGGAATTGAATGTTTTCTTCTTCGTCTTCTTCCGTTTTTATTTGAAAAACAGGAAAGCTCTATTCTTGAGTCCATTTTATGAATATGCAAGGGAGATTTTTAACTGATTGTAATTTCTTTGGAGCAATATGAGAAGTTTTTATTGGTCATGAAAAAAGGGAAAATAAAGGAAGAAGATACATGATCTCAGATGACCTAGACCCCTGAATTCACAGGATATAGAATTAACCATTCAAATATAGAATACCAGGGGTGGTATTTCATACCCGGAAGGTCTGAATTGACCTCCTCAATCCAACTGTCAGATTTAAATTCCCATTTCTTATTCCGTTTTCTCCCCATTAGCTTACCATATATGAGACATTTTGTTCAGAAATTTAATTACATGATACGTGTAATCCATCCACTATCCTATCGGATTAGGAGCAAAGAAACATAGCATTGGAACAAATTATATTTATTTATTGATCTAATTATTGTTACATTATTGTAGTATTGGAACTAAGACGCACGCTATCGCTGTAACGCATCAGCCACCAGCCCAATGGCCGCAAAATCCCAATCCGCATACAATGGCCAATACCAAGTCGCTGCCCTTTCTTTGTTTCATTTCTCAGCAGGTGGAACCACTAGCCACTGCTCATGGTACTCAATACCCAACTATAAATACATATATATATATATATATATATGGCACAAAGATCGATCTCACACTCATTTGAACTCTCTCTGGCAGATCTCCGATCAAGTAACCCTGTGCCTCCACTACACCTTCGATTATTGTTTTTAGGCGAGACCTCAATTGACAAATTTTGTCGCCCCGCATCTATCAAGATGAGTTTTTGGGATTTCTCATGTCCCAAGCATTGAGAAATCAGAGATTTGAAAGTTTGGTTCTCTTTCATTGCCTTTTTTTCTTTCTTTCTTTTTCTTTTTAATCTCTTCATCCAAATAGAGCACATTTGAATGTATATGCTTGGAAAATGATTTTTTATTTTCTCATAGTAATTGATTTATATCGTAGAATTGCTGCTCGTGTTATGTCAGACTTTAGCAAATACCAACTCATATTCGTATATGTCCATATTCATGCATCTACAAACACTTATATTATTTTCATCTTTATGTTTCTTTCTTAACTGCGTAAACTATCTTTATTGTTCGTCATCTGGTTCCATGCTTAAAATGCTGTGATCTCTTGCAAAAATTTGACACTAATGCTGCTTTTGCCATGATAGTAGAGTTGTAGGATCATTTGATACCTGGTAGGAGTGGATGAGTTCTTGAGTCTGGTTTTCGTTTTTATCTAATTATGGTTATAACCACTTGTCCCTCTGGAATTTAACAAATTATTGTGCCTATTTCCCTTTTATTCTTTTTTCCTTGAGCATAAGTTGAGTTGGGTCAGCTGAGATTAATTTCAGAGCTCGTAGAACCAATGTTAGAATGCTTTGCTTATTCTGTAGTGTTCTGTTGTATGTTAGCTAGATATTTGTATTATTGCTATTCTTTTCAATTATGTCCTTATTGCTAATTATTTGGTTGTTCATGAAGGACTAAATTTTCACATGCACGGAACCATCTGCGGACAAAATATTGATGTGGAATAAAAGTTAATCCAACAATGCAAGGTTTCAAAGCTAAATTTAGGGTAGCAGCCCTGGTTATTATTTCCATATGGATTGGTTTTGCGGCTCTCTATGGTTTGGTAAAACCAATTTCAAATGGTTGTATCATGACCTATATGTACCCTCAATATATTCCAATCTCCTCGCCTGCAAACGTATCATCCTCAAAGTATGGGTTGTATTTGTACCATGAAGGATGGAAGGAGATTGATTTTAATGAGCATGTTAAGAAGCTTAGTGGTGTTCCTGTCCTTTTTATTCCTGGCAACGGTGGTAGTTACAAGCAGGCAAGCCTTTTTATCTGTTACCTTTATTCATGTGAGTTGTGTTCCTATCTTGCTTACTTCATGTTTGCCTTGATCGAGATTTCACATTTGAATTTATGAAATGATAAACAAATTAAAGACCAAGCATGAACAGTAATATTGCTACTTTTCTTCCATTACAATTATGAGATATTAGTAGGCCAAGGTATCATACTTATGGTGGTTTTATGTAAGTTCACTTATGGGAACATGACGAGAATTGACAAGCTCGCTTTGTTAATTAGTTATTTGTGGAGCTCAATCACGTAGTAAAAGTGTGCTCTTAAATGGTAGACAAATGAAAGATGATTATTTTGAAAAAATCTTTGCTCTCCAAAGAGAAGTTAATTGATATGTTGAATTGACCTCAATGTATGGATACTTTGTAGAGTCACTCTTCATACCAATACTTCTATTAGTAACTCCAGTTGGAAGGCTAACTTTGTAAAACATATTATAGGTATAAATGTCCAACTCCCCTCAGTATAGGGACACTTAGGTGTCTCATTACTCTTCCATACCGCTCCTCTTCCTCACACGCTTAGCTCTGTGTGGTAGCCCACCGAGGCGACACATGCACTAAGTCAACTCATTCACCGAAGATAGTGCGAAGAGCGCCTTCTCTAAGTTATTCGAGTTAAGATACCGAGTGGTCCTCACTTATAGATGACCTCAGGACATTTTCTCCGTGGCATTCATCCATGGCTTTGCGCTTGGTACCTTCTCACATGGTCACGGAATTTTTTCGTCGTGCGCATCTCCACACTTAGCATAATTCTCCACACAAGTATGTCTCCATAACTCAGGTTGAGAGCAGGATCTAGGGACCTCCACGCAGGACTATAAGGAGAACAAGTGGATTGGAGGCTAGACTTGAGGGGTCGCTGAGGGGCCTCGCCCCTCTAGCTGGTCTTAGAGAGAGAGGGATCTCTACCAAGTCAAACAAATGACAAGCGCAATTAACGCACACCGAACTTTGAGCCGCCTGAATCACTGCCACCTACAGAGGCGCAGAGTTGACATTCAGAATGTCGGTCTTCGAGAAGTTCTCATACTTGAGGAGCCAATGACCAATGGGCCTCCGTCGCAGGTCTGAGGAGCCAATCACCAAAGATCTCGATGGTTGAAAAATCAATCTTTGAGGGCCTTCCTTACCTATATAAAGGGAATCCTCCTTCTCCATCAAAAGACATTCATTTCACATTGAATGTTTACCACCAACCTCTCTCAAAGTCTCTCCAGCTCACTGGGGACACTGTCACTCTCTCTCTTCCTAAGACCCGCTTCAATTTTCTCTTCTTCACCTTCGGTGGTCCTTCGCCGAAGACAGTGCCTGTCGTAACTTCTCAGAGGGTCTCCCTCTACCAGGTTTGACCACTCACCCCTCACACGGTACAACACACATACCAATTTATTTGATGGCCCATGATAATGTTGTGTCAATAGGAGGTATGAATATTTTGATTTTTTACTAGCTACTTTAGCTAGTACCGTTAATTAACTATGATACTAGATCATTATGAATTGACTATCATGGTTCGTATATGCGTGTGTTGAGTTTCATAATGAGTGTGTACTAGGATGGTATTGGACATATAGCAGAGGACCCTAAATATGACTAGTACTTTTGGGTGTAGAATGGACCTGTGCCAAGTGATATTGGAGCCAACTCCGGGCACTGCCATGTGGCTTGAGGACACTGTAGTGCTGGTCCCATGCAAAGGTGTGGGTCCTCCTTGCAAGAGCGCTATGGATTAAAGGGGAGACTATCATGGTTGTGCTTTTATGTTGAGTTCTACATTTAGCATGTATTGGAGCATTTGTTGAGTGACTTGAGTCCTACATTGGGTGTGCAGTGGGATGGTACTGAGCATGTATGTGGATCCGGGGAACCTAAATGTAACTAATTCTTTTGGGTGTGGAATGTGTGTATTTGATGAAAGTGGAGGGGTTGGATCAGGGGTGCACAAAAGAACCAAAAAACTTAAGAACTGAGCCAACCCGACCTCCACTTTTATTAGGATATAGTTTCTTTGATTTTGGGGGATTTTTTTGGAAAGCAAAGCTATATATAATTACAGTATCTTTGTTTAGGAGTGTTTTCCTCTTGGCTTTTGTCTAACCTATTATAATTGTGTTTGAAGAAATATTTTTGTCCAAATCCCTGTGGTCTAGCCTGGCTATGCCTAGACATTCCTAACTTCATTGCAGTGACACAAACTTTTAGGTGGAGAGGGTTTGGGATCAGGGACAAAAGAATGCACACTATGTTGCATAGACTCAAGTACAGATGTTGGGTGCGGATATGTGTCTAATTGTCTATTTCTTAAGATGGAATTTTGTTACAAATTAAAATAATGTATTTTATGCATAAAAATGGTGGTTTAATGCATAATTTTATAATAAACTCAATTACTTATATATGCTTGTTAGATGCATGTCTAAATAGTCCTGACAGACACATATCCTATACCCCTATCCGAGTTTCTAATACATGTATTTTATGAATTTAGAAGAGTCGATGCAGCATACATATAAGCCCTGCTTTCTTTAACCTTATTCAAAATTAGACTAGATTTCTTATTCCATTCTTGGTTTGTTGTGGAGTTGGCCCTGGATTACGTTGATGTTTCATCTAGTTCATCGCGTTGTTTACAAATTTGATTACAAATCTCGATGATGTAGGTACAAGGGGCTATAGTACCGCTTGACAAGTAACATCATCACTCCACAATCTCCTTCACATGGTTTGGTTGCACATGTTAGCCTTGAAATGTGATATATGGACCAATTGAATTTCAGTGCATGTCTTGGTTGCTCCCCTTCTGGGTTGAGCCGTGCTATGTCATCCAAGGTTTACGTATATGGGTCCTTATCCTCTGTTCTAGTCGCCGAAAGACTTGTGGCATTCTTTGTTCACCTAGGCAAGCTGGCCTTCCTCGATGGGTCGAACAGATCTCCAAGTGCATCCTCTCTCCACTCCCGCCAACACATTTAACTCCTCCCTCTGCCAAACCAATGAGCTCTCCACTTGAGCATGCCCTTACTATGCCTTGTAGTCCATATTTCTAGTGGCAACTTGATGCGTTCATGTTGATGCTGCCATATTGGGTCGTTTGACTGCCACTTCGGGGCCCACATGTGGGACCTCTAGGGTCATGTGGCTTAGTGGCTAGAGTTGGGAGCTCATTAAGGTGATTGTTCCTCTTGTCCTTGAGTATTTTGCATCTTGGCCAGTGTCAGAGAGAGACCCCTTGATGAAGGCAATCAACACCACGATGAAGATACGCGGCTTCCTATGTACCTCGTCATTTTTAGGAGCACACCCTATTGCCCCTGCAACTTGAGACCTTTGAGGATTCAGCTCCACTAATTGTTGAGTTCATTCCATTAATGGAGTGTGTAGACCCAGCCACGTGTGGTGAGCTGGTATCCACAGTGTTACTCCACTATGTAAAGTGAAACTTCTACTTTAATTTCATCTCCAAGCAAGCAATCACTTTTTCTGACTTGGAGATTTTGGTTTATATCTGCCAGACCTTTAATATCGCCACACTCTCTCTCTGTCTGTGAAAAATGCCTTTGGTCTCATCTATCTCACTTTCGGTGCTATAGTGCCTCCTTAATGCCTTTCCCAAAAATGCTCCCTTAGCTGTCTTACTCACCTTTACTGATTTAAAACAGTATAATTTCTGCATTCTCATGATACGTGTCGTGCAAGTACTTTAGGTTAAAGATGTAAACCCTTTTCTCCTTTAGCTATATTTCTAGTTACTAGAGTAGTAGAGTGAGATCTTTTGACAAGTTGTTGGCATTTATGTCATTTCCTGTAACAGAAATCCACGGTTTTCTTTGCTTTCTATTTGTTCTCTTGGTGCCTCACCTTGAGTTGCATCATTTCTCAATCTTGTTCTTCCATTTGTTCTGTTTCATGAATCTGGCTAGATTTATCAATCATCTCCATTTGTTGGTAACAATATACGTGTGCATTTAGTTCCCATGGCTTTTCCATCTGTCTGTCTGTGTGTTGTCACTTTTTTTCTTTTCCCATTTTTGTTCTTCTTCAAGTGAAGTGGCTACCTATGGTGATTGTCCCGACTTTTGGGATTCTCTACTGCGGTAAAATCAATTGTCAATTGGTGATTTATTAGACCAAATTTCATCTGTGTGTAATCCGTAAGGAATTTGGATCTGCTTATCCGTTACAATCTTGTTTTGTTAGATCCGATTCCAGTGTGGATGAGCTAATTAATGTAAACATATCTGTATATATTTATATTGAGACTTATATTGTATAACTTACAAATAAGAAAAGACTACAATTCGTATTACAGCAAGGGGCCTTTTATATGGATACTAGAAACTTCTGCAAACACAGACACTCCACTCAATATGGAAACCATGTATGACTCAAACTCTAGGAAAAATAGGTAGTTTCTAGACAAATAATAGGCTAGATTACAGCCCAATAAAAAACCCTTGACCAACTTAAGGTAAAGCTTAAAAAATAGGAAACTCTAACCAAAGTGGAAACTAATGAACATAGTAATTCCTAAAAATAAAAATTTAAAGCAAACGTGACTTTCTGAAATCCTTCAACATGCAACTAAACAAGTAGCCCTAACTAAGTAACTAATAAACTTACGGATACACTTGTACTAAAAAGTAATGCCTTGTGATCATGTTTTTTTCATCTCGTTTCTCATGCTTCAATGATGTAATTATGTATACAGTACATTGTGTGATGTATTAAGAGTACCTAAACTGTCCAAATTGTTGCTCCTTGTCACTCTTTTCGCTCTTTCGTCCTCACAGGTAAGATCATTAGCAGCAGAATCTGATAGGGCATATCAAGGAGGCCCACTTGAGCGTACATTTTACCAAGAAGCTTCCCTAACTCTCGAAGAGGGAGGAGTAAACATGGATGCAGCTGGCTTTGGTTTACCCAACCAGTATATTTCAAAGTTGGAATGGTTTGCTGTGGATCTTGAAGGTGAACATTCTGCAATGGATGGTCAGATACTGGAAGAACACACGGAATATGTAGTATATGCCATTCACAGGGTATCATTTCTATTGTTTTGTGTAAAATACACGGAATATCATATGGAGGTTGAATTATATACCATATTGGAATTAATGGCCTGGAGTATTTGTGATGCAATATGAAGGCACTTAAAATCATGATCTTTCCCTAACAAGTTTTGATTGCTGTTCAACAATAGTTCTCACGGTGCTTTGTTATGGAATGTTTTGAACGGAATGATGATTTGTGCACTTTAGTTATGAAAGCCTTATTTATTTAGATAGTGTTAAGTAAGTAAATTAATTTTCTTTTCTTTTCCCTTCATTTGCTGAAGTTCCGAGCAGGTTGTAAGAACCAAAGAGAGGAAAAGTCCTTCCTTTCCATTTCTTTCCTCTAAATGTTTCAAAGGGTGTAAATAGAGGGAGTTACAGAGGGGGTCTAGGGCTTTGTTCCCGAAAGTCTGTGAAGACGATGGCTAGATGATGAAGATGTAAAAGCTTGTGGCTTGGTTTGCATGATCCAAGGGCTAGGGCTTCATAATTCAAGCACAGAGAGAAAGACAGTGAATCTGTCGGGGCTTCGTAGGGAGAGCACGAAGATGATGAAGCAGAGGGCAGACGGGTTTTGAACAAACACGAAGATAAGGAATCAAAGGGTTTTGCTTGGTGGGAGACTAAAGCCACTATCGAGCTAGGGTACCGTTGACAGTGAACAACAATATCTCTGGCAAAATTCAACTGAAGTTGTGTACAGTGTACTCTTCGAACCGTTAAATTTTCGATCTGCCTAATTAATGTGTCTCTAGTCACGTGCCGAAGATTATGGGTCTGTTGAATGGTCTTCAATAACTATGGTATGCCAATTAATGGACAAGACAAGAGAATAGTCACCAAGAGCTAGCAAACATGAAAGATTTTCAAAGGTCGAGATGTATCCTTCATATCAGCAGCAAGACGATCAATGTGTTTGAAGCTTTTGACGCTGATGATTGAGTGTTGATTCTTGAAAGAGGTATAGGTTTGCAAAGAGCTATCACCCTGATTGGAGCAGAAGTAAGATGGGTTGACAGTTTTTTGGTGAAGGCCTCTCGAAATGCAGGTATGTTTGGTTTCCTTGGTAGCTTGAGAGGGGGCTGTTGGAAGGTGGAGATCTGTTGTTACCAGAATAGTGGGGGAAGGTTTTTGGAGCTAAAGGCATCTTCGCCTAAGGTGAGAGAAAGGGTTTGTTTGCGGAAGATGAGTTTGGCCATGGGTGGACTGATCTTGCTAGAGTTCTTCGTCATTTTGATCCTGGGAGAGTTTCTTCAAAGCCTTCGGCGTCATCTTCCCCCACCTCGTATCTTCAAGCAGCCAACATTCAGGACTGGCCACAAAAGGACATTAGGGTTTGCAAAGGGGTGAATGGGTCTTGCGATATGAAAATTGATTTACTTTCGTGTCGAGAGAGGATGGAATATCTAGACAGATGCCTTGTGGGTTGCCTTGGAAATAGAGAGGAGTCGATGGCGGAAGCCTTTGTGATGAGGGAGTGGGCTCTGACAGCTTGGAATTCTCCTGCTGGAGTGGAGGCCTATTCAGTTCTCATTCTGGTTCTGGCTGTTCACCTTCACTAATGATTTGATTTTCGATCCTCTACCGACCTTGCCAAGATCAATTCAAGTAGAAAAGAGGGAAGGGAAGGTGCCATTTTGGGGCTTTCTATCTTTTTGTCTTCTCATCCAAAGTGGAGGCAAGGAGGATTCTGGAGCAGAGTTGGATTTTCAAAGGTTAATCTTTGCTTTTAGACTGGTGGACACCGTCTGGTGGGTGTTATCGGTCAGAGGAAAACCTTGATTCAGTCTAGATTAGGGTTATGGGCTTGCCGACGCATCTATGGAGTGTATCAGTGTTTCTAGCCATTGGTCAGAGGTGTGGGGGATTTCTGGAGGTGGACGAAGACACTAGAAAGAGACGCCATTTTTGTTGGGCTCATATCAGAGTCAAAGGGAACGGTATAAGGATTCCGACTACGGTGAAGTTAGGGTTTGGGAGGACAGTGGTTGAAATTTTCATGTGGTCGGAAGTTGGACCTCGGGTGTGTCTCCGGCAAGGCTTGGATGTATTGTGCAAGGCGATTGGGCAGCCGAGATAGATAAGGAGGAGGAGCATGCTTCGTTGGGTGCGCAGACGAGGGGGAGATGGAAAGGAACAGTGCCACCATGAAGGGCATGTGACGTGGTCCAACATAATAGGTTGTTTTCAAATTTGGGGTGGAATCCATTTGGCCCTTGCAAACCTTGTTGGACCGAGCCTGCCCTAAGGAGGTATGGGGTCTCAGATTGCTTCACAAATAGAGATGGGCTTGTTCAAGTGGGCAAGTCAGACAAAGGCCTGGGGCGGTTCACTTAACTAATTTGGGCCCTGTAAGTAAAGGAGTTGGGCCTATTCAAGAGGGTAGGCCAGTCAAAAGGTCAGTAGTGGAGCATTTAAAAAATTCAGGCTTTAGCAATAGAGCTCTTAGGATGAAGGTTGTGGTGGGTAGTGATATCGGGCCCAGTGATGACAAGCTAGTGGGCAATGGCTACGGATTAGGCCTTAAGGCGTTGGGCGTATACCTTGGCCGAGACAGGTTCGGTTCTGGCCCGCCAATGGAACGGTTTTGGAGCCCAGTCTCCTTTGCGACGTCAATGGTGCACAAGCTGGGCCTTCCTCGTCCTCCTCTGGTTCTCTTCTAAGTAAGACTGCCATCTCAGGCTGTTTGTGAAGGAGATCTTCTATGGAGGTGCAGGATCTAGACGAGCGAAGCTATGGTAAGGCAACAACAGAGCATTCTAACGGGGATTTTGAGGACTTTGGTCAAGCATACTAGGTGGCTGGTGTCAGGGGAGGTGTGGAGCAGTGGGGAAATGGTAGTGCAAGTGTTAGGCAGTTCAGCAATGAGGAAGAGCTTCATGATCTGATTTGTGCTGGTAAAGGGGGTTTGGCTCATTGTGAGTTGGTCGATCTTATTTTTTGCCAACCCTTAGCAATCGCTGATTCTTTTGGAGCCCCGTTGGAAATTGGGTGCTTGGAGAAAGACTGTCCAGAACAATCAAAAATTTCAGATTGGGTGATGAAGCGCATCAATAGGTTTAGTAAATTCTTGGGGGTTTCCTTTGTGGGTTTTGAACATGAGGCGATGCAACTCTTTGGGTCCATAGAAGAAAGATGGCGGAGTAGTGCTGTAAAGAGAGGATGAAATAGAGCTGCGAAGGTAAGATCTGTTAGGGATTTATATTAAAAAACTTGTTATGTGTAATGACTTTAGTATTTATTAATAAATTAGTTATTTCATTTTAATGAGAATCTGTATGAGCAATGTTTGTCTTACATTATTTATTTAATGATTGTACATGTGTGTCTCTTATTCTATATAGTAGATGATTTAGTATGTACAGTACGGCCTACACACGAAATATCAGATCATCGGTTTTTATAAAATATAAACTTATCGTTCACAGTCTTAGATGGAACCGGACACGCCGTTAGTAGGACTGTAGCACAAGATTTTAATAGATCTGTCTTGACTATGGAAAATGGTATAATTCTAATTCATTGTACTAGTATACTTTATGTGTATTGAATAGGGTCGTGTTGAGATAATTATTTTTATACTGATTATATAAAACAACTAATACCTCATGCTCATTATGAGTGCTTATACTCTTAATTTTAATATCATAAATAGACACGTGCATTTAATGTTTATTGTTTTGATTCACAGAAGAGAGATTCTTTGTGGGTCAATAAACTCAGTGAGTTAGATTATAATATTACGTGTATGGTGAATATTAATTATTAATGGAATCTACGTCCGGGTATGGGGATTGATGATACTCTCTTGAGGAAATTTATAAGTTTTGATTATGTTAAACCCTGTAAGTGGATTATGAATCTCACATATCAAATAAATTAAATGGAAGGTCTCAAATAATTAAATAAGTTTATTAAATTTAATTGTTAGTAATGTAATTTAATAGATGAGTATTTGTGATCTTAACGTGGGGAGATAAATAAGTATTTAATAATATGAAACTTGAAATATAATTTCTAGTATGACAGATAGTGCAATTATAATTCATTAGTGGTATAAATTATAATTTACGTAATTAGGAATTAATCCTAGCTGGGTTAGGAATCTTTATTTGCATAAGAAGCCCTAATCATATTAATCCTATGGTCCCTATTATAGCCTCTATATATACGTACTTTAAGAACAGTTAAGGTCATACTTGCTCATAATTGAGATATATACGTTTTTGTGAGGAAGAGAAACCCAGCAACTGTGAGCCCACTCTCTCTAAAGCAAGGTGTGTACAAGGAATATAGCAAAAGTCTGAATGTTGAGTTCAAGCAATTGATTCGTGTTTGTTGCTGTTGCTTACTGCTCGAGATCAAAGCAGAAGGATTTCGAAATTCATACCTGCTACTTTTCAGTATCAAACCAGAGAGATCTCAAAAGTATAATTCTAATCATATAGATTTGTCTTTGCTAATCAGATTAGATTTCTTTGATATTATGCGTATGCACTATAGTCGGGTTATGAAAAATTTTACAGTCCGCAACAAGATCAAATATGAAACTTCGGAATTTGATTTGTACCATTAATTATGAGGAGAGGAATGGGGGTGTGGAGGAGAGTGGGGGTAGCTAGCCCATAGTAACCTCTTACTGTTTCTCATGAAGATCAAAATTATTAATTAGAACATGTGAGAATTGAATGCGGGAGAAAAACGTGCTGTAATTAAATCCATGTTAAAGGATTAGAGTCTCGATGTGGTGTGCATTCAAGAAACGAAGACGGAAGATTTGAATGATAGGGTGGGGAGGAGCATTTGGGGTGGTCGTTTTGTGGGTTGGGAGTGTGTCAAGGCTCTTGGGAATGCTGGTGGAATTCTTTTACTGTGGGATTGACGGGTTCTGGATAGCGAGCTTGAGGTTTTCTTTGCTTCTTGTTTGTTCAAAGGGGTTTAGGAGGATTTTTGGTGGGTCTTCTTAGGGGTGGATGGGCCGACAGAAGACTTTTATAGGGAGGAATTATGGAAGGAGTGGCTTTTTGTTGGGAGGCCCCAGAGTGTTGGGGGGAGACTTCAATGTTGTTCGTTACCCTGTGGAAAGGTTGGGGTGCACTCGGTTGTCTAGATCGATGAGAGACTTTTATGATTTTATAAATGATCTCGGGCTTATGGACCTTCTCCTCATAGGTGGTTAATATACTTGGCCTAATACTTAGGCAGTGTCTTCCCTATCTAGAATTGATATTTTATTGGTTTCGGCTGAATGGGAAGATCACTTTTCAAAAGTCTCTCAAAGGTTTACTCCTGAAGCTAGTTTCTGATCATTTTCCCGTCCTTCTACATTGTGGCGGGATTAGGAATGGAAAAAGTCTATTTAGATTTGAAAATATGTGGCTTCAAGTGGACAACTTTGTGAATAAAGTTCAAAATTGGTGGGATAACTACATGATTGTGGGATCTCCGAGTCTAGCTCTAGCCAAGAAGTTGATATTATTGAAGTAAGATCTCAAACATTGGAATAGATTCGAATTTGGTAACTTGGGAGTCCAAAAAGCTAAAGTTCTTAGTGATATTAAGGCTCTTGATGGGCTGGAGGAGGCTAGAGATCTTTTAGAAGTGGAGAGAGTTAAAAGAGTGTGCAAGAAAGAAGAGTTCAGTGTTATTACGAAGATGGAGACTAGTTGGAGGTAGAAATCTCGTCAGCTTTGGCTTCAAGATGGGGGTAGAAATACTCGTTTTTTTCATAAGATGACAAATGCGTGTAGGAGATGCAACCTTATAGAGCAGATTTAGGTGGGGGGATTTAGTACTAACTTCTGAGGAGGGCATTAGGGACAGGATTGTTGCTTTCTATAAGGATCTTTTCTCTGATTCTTCGAGTTGGAGACCTGGGTTTGATGGGGTGAATTTGAGTCCGATATTTGGCAAGGAGATGTCTTGGTTAGAGAGACCGTTTTGTGAAGAGGAGATAGTCACAACTTTGAGCTCTCTTAATTGTGATAAAGCGCCAGGGCCTGACGGGATGATGTTAGTTTTTTTTCAAAAATGTTGAGGAGTGGTCAAGGAGGAGGTGATGGGTACGTTTGCTTATTTTTTGTCTTTGAGAAAAGTCTCAACGCATCTTTTGTGGTTTTTATGCCAAAGAAGGGAGGTGCAACCAACATTAGAGATTTTTGGCCTATCAATTTGGTTAGGGGGCATACAAATTAGCTAAGGTGTTAGCAACCCGTTTGAAAGAAATGGTGGGGAAGGTAGTCTCATAATCTCAAGATGCTTTTGTTGGTGGTAGACAGATTTTGAATGCGCTGTTGATGGCCAATGATTGTTTAGATTCTAGACTTAGAAGTGGGAAACTGGGGTTGAATTGCAAGTTAGACATTGAAAAGGCCTATGATTATATTAACTAGAGCTTCCTTTTGAGAGTCTTGGAGAAGATGGGGCTTAGAAGTACATGGAGAAAGTGGATTTACTTCTGTGTGTCACCTGTGAGGTTATCGGTTCTGGTCAATAGCTCTTCGACAGGTTTCTTTCAGTTCTAGAGAGGTTTGCGTTAGGGAGATCCTCTATTCCCTTTACTCTTTATTTTAGGAATCCGCTATCCCCTTTGCTCTTTATTTTAAGAATGGAAGTCCTGAGCAGCATATTGAAGAAAACAGTTGGAAGCAATTTTATTAAAGGCTTCGAGGTGGGCGGTTAAGTGCTTTCAGTCTCATATTTGCTTTACACAGATGATACTCTAATTTTTTGTGGGGCCAATACTCAATAGTTGGGTTTCTTGAGATATGTTTTGCTTTGTTTTAAGGTAGTGTTTAGTTTGAAAGTAAACATCGGAAAGTCTTCTCTAATTCTAGTAGGGGATGTGCTAAATGTGAAAGATCTTGCTTCCATTTTGGGATGTAAGATGGAGGGATTGCCTTTTGTCTATCTGGGTTTGTCCTTGGGCTTATCCTACAACGCTAAGACGATGTGGGATGGAATTATTGAGAGATCCGAATGTAGGTTGGCAAGTTAGAAAATGCAGTACTTACCTAAAGGAGGGAGACTTACATTAATAAAAAGCACTCTTTCGAGTCGACCTACCTATTTTATGTCTCTCTTTACCATTCCAGTATCAGTTGCTAAAAGGCTTGAGAAGTTGGAAAGAGATTTTTTTTGGGGGGCCGTTGGGGATGAGTTCAAATATCACCTTATTGACTGGGATATTGTGTGTCCTTTTGTTAGAGAAGGTGGTTTGGGTATCTGTCATTTTGTTATTTTCAACCAAGCTCTTTTGAGTAAGTGGTTGTGGAGATTTGCGTGTGATAAGAATAAGTTTTGGAGGGAAGTGGCTTCTAAATATGTAGGTGATTAGGGAGGTTGGTCTACCTTGTAAGTGTCTGCGTCACACAGAAAAGCCTTATGGAAGGGTAATTGAAATATGGAGCGTTGCTCTGTTTTTTGGAACCAAACGTCTTTCGTGGTGAGTAATGGTTACAGAATCTGTTTTTGGAGCCACCGGTGGTGTAGGGAGGGAATGCCTAGAGGTGTTTTTTCCTAATCTTGCTAGGATTGCTAACAATAGACCTGTGACAGTGGGCGATTATCTTGTTTGCGACAGTAGAATTATTTTTTGGGATATTGCTTTTAGAAGAGAGCTTAATGATTGGAAAGTGGAGGATATGGTGGCTCTTCTAGAAGTGCTTTATGGTCTTCAAATTGATGGAGTGGGTGATGACTCCCTGAGGTGGTTGAGTTTTGATGGAGGAGCTTTCCAAGTGAAGTCTTTATTTTGGATGCTCCAAGGTATTCACGGCGTTTCTTTTCCTTGGAAGGGAATTTGGGCTTCTAAGGCTCCATCCAAGGTGGCTTTCCTTACTTGGACGGCGTCTCATGGAAAGATCCTCACTATTGATAACCTCATCAGAAGGTGGCATATCTATGTCAATTGGTGTTGTATGCGCAAGGTGAATGATGAGTCAGTGGATCACCTTCTTATTCATTATGATGTGGCATCCGAGGTTTGGGCTTTGATTTTGAGATGGTTCGGTATCGAGTGGGTCCTTCCCAAGACTGTTTTGAATTTGTTACTCTCTTGGAGAGGTGCAAGAGTTGGGAGGAGAAGGAAGAAGGCTTGGGTGATGGTGCCTCTTGCTTTGATGTGGATCATATGGTGTGAGCAGAATAGAAGGACTTTTGAGTGAGTGGAGACTTTTGTTCTTCAAATTAAAAGTAGATACTGTATAGCTGGTTCAAGGGTTCTATTGATCTATCCTTGAATCAATTCTTAGATTTTGTGAAATTTTGTGATTAATTTTTGTATAGATGGTATATGTTGCGTTTTGGCTCTTCATGTTTGGGTGGCACTTCCTTGTGATCTTTTTACCTTCATATATTTACTTATCAAAAAAAAAAAAAAAAACATATTGGTAAGTTTATCTAGTACTTTTCAACCACAAGTAACGTTTCATCTGGAGTTTGTCTGGTGTTGCTAGAGCATTTGCATTTTTTTATGAAGCTGTGTTTGGTTTTTATTTTGATCCTTTTTTGTTTTTGGTTGGGAGTAGTTTTATTTTTATTTGTATTTTTTAAAGTATTTTTGGTCTGGTAGTTTGAAGTGGTTATGGCTTCAAGTGATTTTATTGTTTTATCCTTGTGATTAAATCAAAAGAGAGTGTAGAGACCTAGGATTATTTTTTTGACCATAGGGGCAGCTTAGCATAAAGAAAACGTGACAGATCCTCACCAAACCAGGGTGTTGCTCTATGTTACCTAGAACGCAGATTGTTCCAGTACGTGGAATGGGAACGGGAACGTGGTACGCCACTTGTTCTAAAATATGGTACGTTAGAGATTGACTTCTATAAGGTATATTATTAGAATTAAAGTATTTCTAGAAGAATTTTCTTTAATAATCATACATTTAATAAAAAATAATTTATGTTTTTTTTAAATTAATAATCTAAAAACACATTCTAGGAGTATTATGACCCATTTTCTTGCATATTGTTAAATCAAAATTTTATTCTTTCTATATTTTTGTTCATTATAATTGATTTTTTTTTCCTCCGTTAGGTAACCTTTAAAGATATAAATAAAAAAAAAGTTTGGGATCGCTTTGGATTGCTAGATTCACCGTTTTGGAATGTTAGAGTACCATGTTTCGGAACGCTATTCCAAAAACGTAATTTGCTAGGGTAGTAAAGTATTATGGTAACATAGATGTTACTTTTTTATAATAGTATAGATGCTGGAATCTCTGCATGGAAAAACTTAAGCAAAATACTTTGATGCTCAGTGTCAGAGATTCATGCCCTCACGTTCAATTGAGCTGTGTAATGAGAAGTCCACTGTGTGTTGGACTTGTGTTGGTCACATATCGGCCGTGAAAATAAAGAAACTCTGAGCTAGTTTTTGACATGTGCCTCACATACCCGATTTGGAGTTTGTATCCAACATGGACATAAATTCTGTATGATTGTCCATATATAAAATAAATATTTGTTACTGGCTGATGCTAACTTTTTTAATTAACCTTTTCTTGTATCAATAATTGTATACTCTCCAACTTGTTAGTAACGCCTTTATTTGATTTTCACTTATTTTACTCTTGCAACTAATGATCACAAGTTTATGCTTAAAGATTCTAGACCAATATAAAGATTCTCATGATGCTCAAGTGAAAGAAGGAGCTGCTGTCTCTGGGAGTCTGCCGAAAAGTGTGATATTGGTTGGTCATTCTATGGGTGGTTTTGTTGCTAGAGCTGCAATTATAAGCCCACTGTTAAGAAAGTCAGCTGTTGAAACGGTTCTCACACTTTCAAGCCCGCACCAGTAAGCTTTGTGGTTTATTCAGTAGTTTCATTATGCTATTTTTCTATATCTGTTGACAAAGTATTGAGAGAGTTACTTTACCAGGTCGCCTCCTGTGGCGCTGCAGCCATACTTGGGTCACTATTATGCACGTGTCAATAATGAATGGAGAAAGGGATATGAAGTCCAAACTTCTCGAACTGGACATTATGTTGCTGATCCTCCACTCACTAAAATTGTTGTTGTCTCCATCTCTGGTGGTATTCATGACTACCAGGTAGTTTTCTCTGATCTTGTACTGAGATTATCCATGTGGATGTTCTAAATTTGCTTGTTGGAGTATTGACAAAAATAATTGCTAAAACCATTTTCCAGCTATCTTGGTCCCATTGCATGTGCAGATTGCCTTCTAAAAGCATTGGAATTACTTTCGATCTATCTTTATGTATTAAAAAAAAAGGGAACCTTTTGGTTAGTTCCTGTAGGTTGCTTCTAAAATCAAGATCAGTGTATAGAGAAATTTTTGTTTCCTTGTTTTATGTTTCAATTTAGTAACAACTGCTGTCTCTTATTAGGCAAACCATTACAATAATAAAAGAGCCATAGTAGATTGCTCAGAGGATGGTGGGATCTTCATATTTTGCTCAGAGGATTGCTTTGTGGATGAGTGCAATTATGGTCACAGTAGGAGAGAGGTTGTGGATCTATTAACTTCTGTAGAGGTGGAGATTATTTGGATTCCTGGATGCCCAAATGTTTGAGATGGCTTCTTGGCTAAGAAAGGAGTAATTACACTGCTACCATATGGAGGCAGTTTTGTGGTGTTTATGGAGTCTAAGGATTGTAGGGTTTGTTGGGTGTCTCCAGGTCCTGGTGTTGTTAGTTCTCTTTTCTTAGGCTGGAAGGATTTCTCATCTTTGTCTGCCATTCTACATCTTTAAATATATCTGTTTTTTTATTATATTTCTCAGCTGTTGTAAAATGAGGGAAAATGGAAAAAAGGAACAAGCAATCGACGTGCAATTTTGACTTAATATTACCTAATTGCGTTATGCTATTCGCTGATGATATAGTTTTAATAAAATAATGTAATGGAGATGGATTTGTAGTATGTGGGTGACCTTGGGTTATGAATGTATACTCTTTGGGAAGTATGATAATCACTCAACAATTACTGAACCAGTTAGAGATCAGAAGGGAGAGAGCTAACGGCAGTCATCAGCTAGGGAGACTATGGACAACTAGTTGTATGATGTCCTATTTATTGAAGGGAAGCTTCTTTATATAAGTGGTGGGGCATTGGAGGGGGAGGACCTGTGAGGGTTTGATGGCTCGTCCTTGTAAGCTGGCCAGTTGGAGATCAACTCGATAGCCGAGATCCTCTGGAGGTTGGTGCGGATCCGGATCAGCAATATAAAGTTGACCTGTGTTAAATTCTTTTTTTATTTTTTATTTGTCTTCTCCTTTGTAATGTCTTTGTCTTGGCATATTTTAATGAAGATGGAGATTTTTTTCTTGGAAGAAGAGTCGGCGGGCAAGTCCCTTTGAAAAAATGACTAACGCCTTGACAAACCTACTAACTCTATCCTCCAATGCATAAGTATCTGGTTGTTCTGCTGGGGTCATGGCTGGCGGAGATGCTATGACCGTGTGATACCCCAAGATGTAAGTCCTTGGGCTTTACTCAGGAGTGAAGGAGTGGAGATACACACCTAATAGGAGAATGCCTGAGCGTGACAGAGATTCCTTTGTGGAGACACTCTCTTATGGAAAGCCCCTTGGCTAAAGTCTGGTAAGGGGGCTGGCTGGCTGGCTGGCTGGCTGGCTGGAGATGCTATGACCATGTTTTATCTTTGTGGGCCAAAGTCTGGTAAAAACTATGAAGGTTATTAGGGTTCATAATGATTGAAGATTTACCAATTAAAAAGAAGCATTTGGGGGACTGCTAGGGATTGTTTTTGTTACCGTGGACAATACTTGAATATTTTGACTTATTTTATGTGCAACAATTGCAGGATTGATAAAGGGATGAATTGGGCATGTGAAAAGGGTTTCTTAAGGTTAAACAAAGGTCATTCAGATTTGCTCATTGGGACTTTAGAGGTCAATGGTGCAGAAGAGTAAGAGAAAAAAGGAAAAAGAAGGAGAAAGAAGAAGATACCCAAAGCATTACGCCTAGGGTTAGGGTTGCATCCCACAATTCGAAAGAAGCTTCAAAATCTCTGAAAACTTTTCTGAGATTTAGCTCTACTGAGTTAGAAGCATTAAATGACTTTATATAGACTCCTAAGAATCTTTTTTATAGGATTTTTGCTCCTAACTTTGAAAGTGCGTATGCGATTTTTTTATGGGCTTCTAGCGTTAGGTTATGGCTGTTTTGTCTGTGACAAAACGTCTTTTCTGAAAAGAGCTTCAACTCTTTTTCACTTTGGAATAGTTACGAAAAAGCTAGAAGCTGTAACTTGAAGTTCTTTTTAGGAAAGATGTTTCTTTTTTTTATTTTATTTTTAATACTTATTAGAAGTGTTTGATAAGCTATTAGGGAAGCCAGAAGCTAACCCTTACAAAGCTTATTAGTATTGCTTATTATTATTTACTAATAAAATAGTATTTTATTATAATATTTACTTGTTGAAAGTCAAATATTTATGGTTTATAAGGGTGAACATGTTATTGTTAATTTTCCTCAAGGACAGAGTAGGAAATTCAAACATATGAAAAAACGCCAGAATAACCTATCCTGTATAGGACCCATGGGTGATCACTATAGTTCATGTTCAGAAAATTCTAAGAACACAAGTATACCCCGGCGTATGAAATATTGTAAACTGAACCATAGCATAAGGATCATAAAATAACAACTCTTTAAGGCTCAAACTGAGTATGTAAGGCCCCGAGTGAGACCACTTTCCACGTTAGACTGTTTCCTTCCGTGAACTTCTTTTGATACGTTTGAGGGACAAACCCCTAGCGACGGGACGGAGTCAAACCTTTGATCACAATCATAGGTGGGGGTGCCACTATGACTGGGCTAACTCCTACAACTTTTTATGGCCTTGATCAGTATGACTTGTTCATAATTGGATTCTAGATTCTACAACTTATCTCGATGTGGCAATCAATAGTAGATAGTCTGGTTGATAGAAGAGGAACTCCCAAGGTAACTTCAATCCTTTGAAATTTGAACTAGAAAATCTGCTTCTTCTAGAATCATCTACTCCTGCAAAGAACAAATTTACTACAATTTCAGTTACACTTTCAAACTCTGCAAGGATGCTGTTAATCTCTGGCCTCGAATTAACTTCCCCATTGACAAAAATTAAATCCATCAACTAGTAAGCAGATATATTTCAACCTCAGAATGCTATGGAATTGTGTTTCCTACCAAAATACTCTTATATCATAGTGATATATGATTTTGAAACGACCTTCTGAAACATGGTACATTCACGTTCTAAAACCATGAAAATCTAATGATGCAATGCGATCACAACTTTTTTTCCCTATTTATTTCCTTAAAGATCACCTAATGAAGGAAAAAAATTATATATAATGAACAAAAATCTAGGGAGAATGGAGTTTTGACTGAACAATATGCAAAAATATCAGCCATAATGCTACAAGAAACCTATTTTTGGATGATTAATTTGAAATAAATAGACTATAATTTATAATTTATTGAATGTCTAATTATTTAAGAAAATTTTCCTAGAAGTACCATAAATTTTCATGGTTTAATACATAAGCCTACCCCTGTCGCATCACAATTTAGAGGATGTGGCGTATTACGTTCGCGTTCCCGTTCCACGGACCTGAACGATGTGTGTTCCAAGTAACATTGCTATAGAATTTAAGATTTTAAACTACTTCTCACACTGAACAAACTATATAAGATTTAACGACTAGGTCAAATAAGTCGTTATTGAGTTTTGCATTCACAGAACTTTGAAAAGTTTAGGAGTAGTGAGCCTCAATTGGATTAATGAGAAACCAAAAAATGGGAGTTCAATCAGTCGATGCATTTTGAGCAGGTTTTCTTTGAATATTGACTATGAAGTGATAGAAGATTTTTTTACTCCTTTTGATGGATAAATAAACACAAAATACAACCATCTACAGGCAACTTATGAACTAAAAGAAGATCTAAAAGTTTACTGACTCACCTAGATTAGTTTGCCCTTGATACAATGCCAGAATGTAGTGATAGAAGGGAGAAAAAAGAAGTGCAAAAGGAGGTAGAAGAGAAATAATGGGAACACTTTGACGTGATCGTGCAAACCATTACAGGATTGTAATGAAATTACGAGACCCCAAATTATGAATAAGCTGGCTAGGTGGATACACGTTGACTCCTCTGCTCTAAAGTTCAGCTCTCTGTTCTCGTTCTTTTGTTATTATCCCGCAAAGCTGTGAATTTACACGAGTATAATTGCATCTTCGGATCTCTATGGATGTTTGAGTTTCATCTTTCTTTTTTGATCGCGGTGTCCTGCTTTCCTTTGGTTGACAGAACACTTTTTTATTTTGTTTTTTGAGTGACAATCATATTTAACTTGATTTGATGCCAACTCTTTTGCTTTTTGAAATTAGGTGAGGACAAAGTTAGAATCTCTTAATGGTATTGTGCCTCCTAGCCATGGTTTTGTTATTAGCAGCACAGCCATGAAGAATGTATGGTTGTCAATGGAACACCAGGTTATTTTGTGGTGTAATCAACTTGTAGTGCAGGTAAGTATAATTTCTTTTGACCCCATTTTAAATTCCATCATAGACTGTTCTGAGTTCCTATATACTTATCTCAGGTGTCCCACACTTTACTTAGTCTGATAGACCCTGAAACGGGTCAACCATTTTCTCATACACAAAAAAGAGTTGCAGTATTCACAAAGATGCTTCATAGTGGGATACCACAAAGTTTTAATTGGCTGAGGCAATCACTGTTATCTCAGCAGGCAACCCGTGATGCTGTTCAAGGTGGAAAAGAAGTTACTGGTATCATCAATTTCCAATCTCTTTCTATGTTGAGAAAGCTTATGCCTTGTTCTATATCGTATGCATAATTATCTTGTGCATTATAAAAGCTAACCTGTTGAAGAAGTTTTTTTTTATGACATCTTGGAATCCATACTCCAGCTAGTTTGAAATTTCGGAGCATAGGTTGAACTTTGGCCTTTTTTGAACTGTGCATGCTAGTGATTTGTACTCTGTTCAAGAATATCAGTGAGTAGCTATGACTAGGTGACTTGTGGTTTTTAACCCTCAAACACTACTTTGAGCCTTTCAATCCTTCCTTCTTAACCTTTCATCCCCTGTAGCAAAACAGTATTCTGTGGTGTCGGACTCCTTGAACAACTGTTCTTGTAGCATTTCATGCTGTTACTACTATAATGTCAAGCTTCGAATAGTTCCATGAAGTTTCCAATCTGGCTGTTCAAAAGAGTTTGAGGGCTCTGCCGTAAGTAACCAGAGTGAATGGGTCCTAATCTAGCTCACAAAGTGATGAGTTGAGTTTTTTTTTTCTTTTTTGACGAGTTGAGTTGAAATCCAGTCAAATCTGCTGATTATTTACGAATTTAGTTTTGCTAAATAATTTTATGCCATGTGTACAGCACATGACTGAGTGTTATTGTCAAGTGCTAGCCCAAAGGGTTCAAAAGTGGGAAACTTGAACATTTAAGATACATGAAATTCGTTTTGACCCCATTTTACAACATTTTAAGGTTTTCAGTACGTTGCAATCAATTTATAACCTGCTTCACCATAATATTGAATTTGATGTTGGGTTTTAAGTGCTTGTTAGCAGAAAATACTCTGTTATTGGGTTTTTAATATGGCATAAATGGTAAAGCAAATAAAATAAGAAATAGCAAACCCAACTAATAGTCCCCTGGGGTATGTTAGTACAATGAAATATTGGGAAAATGTTCTCTCAGACTTAGAATAAAATAAAATAAAATACAAATAATGAGAGAGATTTTCTTAATCTTCATGTCCATAACTCTTTCGCATATGATGTTGCTGATTTCTTTTGTGGGGCTTGGCGCATATGCAATAGGCAAAACTCTTCAGAGATGTGCATTCTTTGTGGTGACTTGGTGATTCCAATGGAGAGAAATGCTGTATCTCTGCAGATGTGAGTCAATCCTGGGGGAAAACTTATCAGGAGTTTAGAGATGTCCCATCTAATTGTTAAATAGATTGGTTGGAATCTTCTTCTTTTTAAATATCATGAAGCTAAATCCTTTGCCTTACTGAAAACTCCTTTGAACTGTCTTGTAATTTTTTTTTTTAATAAATATGTCCCAACATAAAGTGCAAATCTGTTACGTGGTTTGGAGGTAAAGACCTATAGCTGCAGAACTCTTGGTTCTGGCCTAATATTAACATACCAATTACATCGTAATTTTATGGAATCTTTACAGGTCATTTCTTTGCTTTTTTTGTTAACAAGAAGCTGTTTGTTTTCTCAGCCTCCACTTTCCTTCACCTCTTTCCTTTTAAACGTTGGGAACTACATAGTCTAGAAAAGATACCAATTTAAACTGTGATACTTGCAGGATCTCGTAGGCATACTCTTCCTTCTTGTCCCAGTAATGTTCATTGGACTGATGATGGCCTTGAAAGGGACCTATATATTCAGACGAGCACTGTCACTGTTTTAGCAATGGATGGTAGAAGGCGGTGGTTAGACATTGAGAAACTGGTTAGCTTGGTCAACGTTGTTTTTCCATAGTTTAAAATTACATAAACTCAATTCATTTATTTTTATCTTGTTCCTAAGGTTGGATGCTCAACTACCTTAGGAGCTTCTTTAATCTCATTCCTCTGTTTTTTCATGGTTCATATGTTTGGGCAATGTTTGAAACGACAGTGTGGGTTGAACTTGGTCTATGTCTACACAATTTTAAATTTGGATTCAGGACAAATTTCATCTTTTTGGAAATGGAATATATTCAGGAGAATTCCTTGTAGTTTTGTTTTTGCAGCCTTTTAAGTGTTGGTTTATTTTGCATTATTTTTTTGCTACTTTGCTTTGGTTCATGCATTTCCAAGTAAGATTATACTGCTCACAGTTTGATTTGAATGCTTAGGGTTCCAATGGAAAAAACCACTTTGTCCTTGTTACAAATCTTGCCCCATGTTCTGGGATTAGACTTCATCTTTGGCATGAGAAAGGAAAATCTGCTTCAGATTTGCCTGTTAGTAAAAGGGTTCTAGAAGTGACACAAAAAATGGTGCACATTCCGTCCGGACCAGCACCAAGGCAGGTACAAAATATTGTAGTTGTTATGTCTACTTTTGGAGAGTACTTAAATTCTTGTTGCTGTTTGCCTCAGCTTCAGTGTATGTGATTTTTGTCACTCTAGATAGGGGAAGTTTATACTGATTTGTAAAGTTGTTAATCTTAATTGCTATCTGGGTCTGGTTGGAGTACCAGATTTAGTAAGTTGGTTGGTTTTTCATGCTCTTATAGCTGATTTTGCTGTTTTTTTCAGATTGAACCAGGTAGTCAGACCGAGCAAGCTCCTCCATCAGCTGTATTCTTGTTGGCTCCTGGGGATATGCGTGGTTTCAGATTCTTGACTATCTCAGTTGCACCTCGTCCGGTATTATTTCCTTAGTCTTGTCTCCCATATGTTCTCCATTTAATGGTACCACATGTATACATGCATCAGAAGGCTTCGTGAAACCTTGGCTGCTTGTTTTGGTGTATATCAGATAAATTCTTGCACAAATACACACCGTAGTGAGTTTTCTAAAGCAATCTCAGAAACCAGGCAATGCATTTCTTTGAAAACTTTGTTGGTAGCATGTGATTTCTCCTTAGTATTGCAAGTGAGATTGAGAAAAATGAGAAATCTAATTGTGATAGAACCTCTTTCTTAAAGAGAACGGATATTCATTGATGTTTTTATTATTGGTTTCCTCTTTTTTCCCCTTGTTCGTTTTTTTTTTCCATTTTTTTTATGTTTGAATATTTTGTTTGTTGTGCCCTTCCTTACATTTGACCTATACTTAAAATCACTTTTTGGGGAATTTTCTAGTTTCAAAGATTTACAATCCATTTGTTTTGCCATAAATTACTTTAGTCAGGCCAATATATTTCTTAGAGGGATTTTACATGAAGATTTGAGTTTCCCCCCATTTTTTGGTGTTTGGTTAAATGTTGGAAATTATCAATTCATGAAGCGTTATTTCAGATCTTCGAACACTTAACAAGGGAACAATTTTAGTGGAAGACATACCTATACCTTCTAGTTTCCCATCATAATTGTTGGTACATGTATTTAGATCTCCAAAATGGCATGCCATATCATCACCATGTCACCATCTCCACATACTTGGGAACCATGTGTTAGCCTTATTTGACACATGGACTGAACACGTATCCATATGTTACCATCTAGACTAGACTGTACTGGCCCAGGCCAACATATGCTGTGCCTTAGCCTCGAGTTGCTCTGTGACCTCTAGAGGCACCTCCTTGTCCATTTGCACAGACACTCTTGAAGCACCCTTGACTCAATCGAAGGAACATCTGGTTGAGCACGTCACCCCTCCCACTCATGCTGACATGCTCAGTGCCCTCGGTTTGGTGATTGACACTCCACCAAGCATGTTTCTCCTATGCCTAGTGCTTTATTTAATAGTTTATCTCCAATTACCTTCAAAAGGCACCCTAATGCTCTCGTGCCACCCTTGGTATTGAGTACGGTCTACAAACCCCCTGGATTAGTGCTGTAATTATGGGATGCTCAGTCAAGCCTATGGCCTTTGCATGGATCACTGGAGTGTTATGGCTTAGTGGCTAGTGTAAAGGGTTTGTTAAAGTGCCTTGTCCCCATCCTCCCTGAGGGGCTTGCACCTTGGCCTCTGTGTGTGTGTGTGTGTGTGTGTGTGTGTGTGTGTGTGTGTGTGTGTGTGTGTGTGTGTGTGTGAGAGAGAGAGAGAGAGAGAGAGAGAGAGAGAGAGAGAGAATGAGAGAGAGATCTCCCTAATTAAGACAATTTCAAACCACGACGAACACGTGGCGTGCTTTGTACTGTACCTCCCTGTTCTTGAGGAGCAAGCCAACCACGATTGTTGTGCTATTGCCTTATTTGGCGCCACTACTAGTAGTGACTGTCATGGTTGTTAAGCCAAGCAGAGGAAGTCTCTTGTCCTTTCGTCATTCAGACATGTGACCTAGTGAGCTAGTCTCCATTGCTCGACCCTGCTATAAATATCTATCCACCTCTAAGCATGCACAAACAAGGTTTTCCCACTTCGGCAAGCTTAGAGGCTCTAGTTCACCCCTCTCTCTCTCTCTCTCTCTCTCTCTCTCTCTCCAATTAAGACCATCTCAACTTTTCCTCATGTCACCTAGGGGTGCACAAATGAACCGAAATACCCGAGAACCGACTCAACTTGGCTTGTTTGGGTCAGTTTGGTTCGGGTCTGTCAAAGGATCGGATCGGTTCGGTTCGATTCGGTTTGGGGTCTAAAAAATGTCAAACCGATCTACTCGATTCGATTGTTGTTTCTATATTTTTTGGACCCGAACCAAACCGAGAACTGACCCGACCCAAACCAACCCAAGAATCAGACCGAGACCCGATCTTTATATCTCATAAAAGTCTACATATATTTTATATATGTTATTAAATCATTATTATTTGTACTTAATTATTATTGAATTGTGTTTATATATCATTTCTTTATTTTTTGAAAAATTAAGTATGCAAGACCAATTCTATTATTTTATTTTGTTTGATAAATAAATTAAATAATATTCAATAAAAGTGGAACCAACTTGAACCAACCCAATCTGGACCCGAACCAACTTGAGGCATGGAACCGAACCGACTCGGGTTGGTTCGGTTATATTAAATGATTGATTCGGTTCTGGGTTTAAAATTCTGGAAACGATTAAGATTAGGTTGGTTCTGAGTCTAGCATGGACCTGACCCATGCACACCCCAAATGTCACCTCCAGTGGTCCTCCCATTTGAGTGCCTCCCATACTTCCCAGAGAGATTCTTCAGCTGGGTTACTCACCATCACCATCCACCAATCACAAATGACCAAAAAGACTTGAAAGTAGCACAAGTGTCTGGGATGTTGGACTTCAATTTGAAATGAATCCATCCAACCAACCAAGATACCACTGGTTGAAATCAAGGAAACTCAGAGGAACCTCCTGCCTAACATCGGCCTCAACTCATCAAATCAAGCTACACCTTGTAAAAAAAAAGTACCAACAATAATCGACACTAAAGAAATTCACAACCTCATGGGGTACACTCAAAAAAACCGTGAGATCTAATAAAAGTCAAATCTGAAACAACCTAACTTTGGCTTGGAGGCTGAAGAAATTGTTGTGGGTCGCAAAATATGCATTGTCGGAGCTATAATGTCATTGCCAGCGACCACCACTATTGTCAGATTTTGGTGACTGCTCACCATCGTTGTTGAGAAATGGTCACTAGAGATTGACGAACAATAGACCGCTAGGTTCTCACTCTCTTCCCTCCCTCCCCCCCCAACCTTTTCTTGGATGAAGATGGTCAGGTAAAGACTCAAACGTACCAAAGTTGAATTTTTTGATTAATCATTATTCATTGATAAGTCATTTTCCTAATTTTTTCATTATTCATTGATCTTTGCTTGTTGATAGAGGCTCTCACTTTCTCATCTTGCTCTTGTTCAATGTGATAAGCATCCCTTAGTTATTTTTGAAAAGACACATTATGATTTTCCGGTTATCAGACTGTTTCAGGCAGGCCTCCACCTGCTGCTTCTATGGCAGTTGGACAATTCTTCAGTCCAAAAGAAGGGGAGCTAGAGTTCTCTCCACAGTTGTTGCTTCTCTCAACTTTTTCTCCAGAGGTCAGTACTTCAATAAATCAGCTAATTTACTTTGTGTTAATCTTGAAGATGTGTGCTCTAATATGGAATTATAGTTTCACTCATCTGCTGACTTCTTCATTACTTAAATGTTGCACAGGACATGATATTGAAGGAGGACCATCCTCTTGCTTTCAACATGTCATTCACTATTAGCTTAGGTCTTTTGCCTGTTAAACTGTCTCTGCGAACTACAGGATGTGGAATAAAAAAATCTGCACTCCCCGATGAAGAGGCTGGAGATGTGGGAAATAGTAGTAAGGCTTTCTTTATGTATTTATTTTCCATGAAGCCAACCTGATTTCAGATAGGGTTTATACAAGGTGTAGCCTGTTGAATACATTTTTGTGTTTGTGGAATGTAAAGAGCGTAAGCAACCTCATTAAGTTTTTTCTGTGGTTGATCTTGTATACCTTGAGCATATTTGGGTTGCAGCCCCTTCTTTTTGTGTCTCTTTAGTGAAATTATACTTCTCAGGGAAAAAAAAGAAGGAAATTATGGTTTTCTGACGGTCAGGTTTTCCATACCCTGATGACATTGGCTTCTTGTGGAGAACTGTTGAAACATTGAAAAGATGGTTTAAAAAAAAATTTACATATGAATTCCAGTTGTTGTGTGGCCATAGTTTTACCAAGTTGTTTTAAACTAATATTGACACAATAATAAACCTCTCAGTTGATGCCAGTTTCTTGAAAGAGAGGATTGGGACTCAGAAGTGAAAATCTAGGTCCCTGATCTCTTGATATTTTGGACAGTTGGGGTATCAGTATTCCTCAATGTCAGTTTTGAGTATAAAAATCATGGTCTCTGGATTTCCTTATCGTCAGTATTTTATTTTTTATTTTTTTCTGCTGATGCCAGCTCTTTCCTGGTAATGCAGGACTTTGCAAACTGCGCTGTTTCCCACCTGTAGCACTTGCTTGGGATACTACATCAGGTCTTCACATATTTCCAAATTTGTTTTCTGAGACACTTGTTGTGGATTCCTCACCAGCACTTTGGAGTTCAACTCCGGGGTCTGAGAAGACTTCCCTTTTGTTACTGGTATTGTCATCTAATTTTTGAGAAGTTTCATGTCATGTAATAACATTATGATATTCAACTTTTACACTCAAGTTTCATTCCTTCAATGTTAATAATTAGTCGTTTGATTTCTGCATCCTCTGCAGGTGGACCCACACTGTTCATATAAAGCGAGTGTAGCTGTCTCCGTCACTGCTGCTGCTAAAAGATTCATTCTTTTGTACAGTTCAGAGGTGAAGATTTTCAACATGTCTGATATGGTTACAATATCTGCATTTTCAGCATTAAGTTTGTTTAATGGGGTCCTTATGCATTTGACACTATGGGTTGCTTCATGCTTCTATCTGTTCCGTCAAAGTTTCTTTTCTCTATGCGTAATGTTATTCAATAAGAATCCGATGCTCTTTAATTTTGGGAAATCTCTTATTCAGAAGAATGATCTTGCTATGTACACTATCAGAATGAAGCCAAAAGGCATTAGAATCACTGTTTTACCTCTTGCTTCATGTCAGCTTACTCTTATTTGGCCTCCTTAGAGCTTGTTGAAAGGAATCATTTGTATAGTCTGAGCAAAATGTGTGCTTAATGGAATTCTTGACATCAACCAAGTTATTTGTTTTCTGTTTTTGTTCTCTCTTATTTTTTTTATAGAGCTCAAGTGACTAGCAGAAGCAAGTCAACGTCGAGTTCTGTTAAACACACACTCACACACACACCAACATTCCTAGTTGGCCTCCAGGTGTTCTCAAGCTTCCTGGAGTTGTAGCTGCAATGAGTGCATGTACCTGATGATTCCTAAATGTAAACTACACTAGTAAACTGCTACAAAGTCATCAATTGTACTATAGTTTTCAACATTGATGCATGGTGTTCTTTTCTTCACTTCTACATCCTTCTGTTAAGACTGAAACATAGGTTAAATAGTCAGGTTTGTGCATTTCTATATAAACAGTCTTCCTTATTGTGATTAGTAACGTCATCTTATACACTACAGAATAGTGCTGATTTTATTTTTTGTTATGTGCATATGAATACGCACCAGTTGTTAGTCTTGTTCTAAATGCTGCGGAATTTTCTGGATTGTCTTGGATAAGATGCTATAAAGTTTTTAGCTTATCAATTTGTTATTGTTCATTGTATGGGACTGATTTATGCAGATTGTTGGTTTCTCCATTGCTGTTGTCTTTTTTGCTTTAATGCGGCAAGCACATGCATGGGAGCTTGATTTACCAATACCTTCCATGTTGTCAGCTGTAGAATCCAATTTGAGAATGCCATTGCCACTTTTGTTCTTAGCAATTGTACCCCTTTTCATTGCCTCATTCCTTTCCTTTCTAATATCCCAACCACTTCCTCCATTTGTAAGCTTCATCCTTGTCTCACTAATTTGCTATTTATTTGCAAATGGGTCCGTAATCCTTCTGATATTGATCTCCCAAGTGGTCTCCTATGTGGCTGCAGTTGTACATGTTTTCATCAAGAAACGGTTAGTTCTCTCTCTCTCTCTCTCTCTCTGTGTAGCTCATGTCATTTGTTTATGTGAATTATGAGTTATTGGATTTGATTAACAGCATTCATCTGTTGAGAAAAAAGTTCATAATTACAAGATGATAAAAATGAATGTTATGTATGTTATGATATCTGTCTACCTACTGTTGGAATTCCTCCCAAGATGTGTGACACGGTGTTTTCTTCATGATATTCTTAATGAGTGATATATGTGAATATATATGTGATGCATACAATCACTTTACTTTCTGTTTTTCCTTATCGTTTTTGTTTCGTTTTATTTCTTAGTAAGTTTAAACTATTGCTTTCAATATTGCAACATATTGATTTCAACTCAAATCAACTAGCCTTAATCCCAACTAACTGGGTTTTTTGTAAAGCCATATGCTTGTTTATTTCTGACGCAACCATGTCTTTCCTCTCAACGGGGCATTAGTTGGTCTACGTTCCATATAACATTCATTTCTGGTTTCATTATTCTTGTAGGGTGTCTGATTTATCTCAACCCCTTCATTTTCTCAAGTGTCAAACATTATGTACTATTAATTGATCTAGCTTCCATCCTACTGAACTTCTCCTTCAACTTGGCAGAAATTTTATGATCACGTGACTCTCCAGAAGAAATTCTCCATTGCTTCCCATTTTCAATATTTCAATTAATTAAAAATAAAAATAAAAATAATTGCTTTGCATCCCTTCTTTTTATTATTGCCACTAAGGCCTTAGTAGGCTACTGTTTTATGCCACGATGCCCTTTAAGCCTATATGCCAATGGTATTTTAGCAACCATATGGAGATGGTCTATCTCTCAGTTTTTATGCTTATGCAATTTTTCTTAGATGTTCAATGGATATGGAGCTTCAAATCAACTAGATTAGTGTTGGGTGTGGATGAAGTGGCTTGGGTCTATGTAATTGACAATGGAATAATGGGGGTGGAAGGTGTTAGGATTCCTGAAAGGTTGGTTTTTAGAAATCAAGCTCTATCTCAAAAGCAAAGAAGGCAACCTACCCTCTTGGGAATCAAGCCAAATCTCATCCCTATTTGTCTCAAACCATTCCCAATTAGAATCTTTGGTGCTTATGAAAATCCTAGTCTTATCATATGATTGGATCTCAAATTAGTTAAGTCAATATATCAAACTTTACGTTTATTTTAACTTTTCAAAAGTCATGCTAGTAAACGTTATTATCTATGTTGTCCTCGTTGATAGCGTATATTTTGGATATATTTACATCCACCTATATTTCAATTACACTTCAAACTGCCAGTGGACAGGTAGGAGTTATTGTTGTAGAGGAGACACAAGTATTGGGAATAGACATCCATGGAAATTTGCCTACTTGCCACTGGTTTCATGTTCAACAATCTTTGCATATTCCTTTAAAAAGAGGCTTTCTGGTTCTGAACCAGTTCTCTACTCTAAATTGTGGACTGGTTGTTCTGCTACTTTATGTTAAAACTTGGGACCAGAAAGTTAGTACTTTAAAACCCAATGAATATGCTCTATATTCCAAAATGCAAGCTTGCATTAATAATTGGAGAGGAGAATCTAGCTCTAGCCTTCTTATATCAGTTTGTTCTGCATGTCCTATTGCGCAAGGAAGTTGACAAATTCTTAGAGGACAACTAGATATCTCCATGAAATCAGTTATTGATTAATGTTTATTCAGATGTGTATAATTGTAATCAGTTATACTTCTTATCCTTCCTTTACTAGTAATCTCTGCACTTTGTTCCTAACTAAATTCAGCATGTAAGGGGTGATGCCCAATGATCCTTACATTCTTGCCTGTTGTTATTCTATAGTCTGGGGCCTTTGAGCTTGGGGAACAGTAATTTTGTCGCTCTCTTGAAAGCAGACAGGATGCATTTGTCTTCGTATGTATGTGTGTCTGAGAGGGAAAGACTCAAATCAATTGGGGGAGAGAATTCAGTTAATGATGTGGAATGTGAATTCTCATGTTATTGTAGTGTCTTTGTTATGCCTTGTGTTGACGCTTGTTTTCTTTTCTCTTTGGAACCTGTATCTTCGATTTCATAAATATTCTTGCAGCCTGATTTGGTTGCACTTTCTTTTTTTGGGGGAAGGGGTATTAAGTGCTTTTTCGTTTTGTTTTTATCCCCTGTATGAGTTTTCGCCTAAGAAGCATTGACGCGTCAACACGGCGTTTTTCAAAAAATGCAAGACACAAAGGGGCAGGGACATGGCAAAGTTATGTATTTTTTGTATTTTTTCATATGTCATATTTAGAAATATTTTACTCACAGATAATAAAAAAATGTAGAATAACACCAATTGAACTAAAAATCCATATATTATATAGTTTAACCATCAAATTAGGTATAAAATCATGTTGTTTTTTTTTTACGATAAGATTCCAAGTTATTTTCTTTAATCTTGCAACACTCACATGTGTAAGTGATGGAAACGGGTGTCCAACTAAAGTTGGACACGAATGTCCTCAAAGTGTCTGAAGGTTGTTTGATTTTAAAAAAATAATAAAATAACAGGACACGTTTGGACGCATGTCCGACACATGTCGGGGGAGTATCCGATGAGTGTCATGTCCAACATGGGTATTGCACCTTCTTAGGAGTGTCTGTACTTCTTAGATTTTCACATGTTTACATTTTTTGGTGAATCCCCTATGTTAATCAAGAAAACCTGAAATCCATGGTGGGGAAAAGTGTGTGCAAGAAATTCTCTTTCCTTAAATATCGTTGAGCCACTTGCTTCCTTTTTATGGTTGATACTTTGGTAGTCCGTAATAGAATGTTGATGTACCTTTTCTTGTCAGCTAAGATTAGACTATTTTACAGGTGGCAATTGTGGGAAGGAAACTTTTGTTTTGTGTTCCTCCATTGGTTCCTCAATCTGTCTTCTGGTTTTTTATCATTTAAGGTAAGTTCATATTTATAACCCAGTGATCTAATTAGTAGCTCAGTGTTGTATAATTGGGCCAGTATGGATGTTTGTTTTCAAGTTTCCTTCTGCATCTATAGTTATGGATGTTTCTGCATCTCCGTTCTTTTCTTTCTTCCTTCTTTATTTATTCTTCCCCTCCTTTTTGTAGCAAGGGTTGATACTTGACCTTACAAGTTCATTGAACAGGTGGTAAGGGTTTTTAGAGTGAACCCATTACTTATTACCGCATTGGTTGCAATTACCTTGGTGTGCTTTGTTCATCCGGCTCTGGGTCTGTTTATATTGCTCCTATCTCATGCATTGAGCTGTCACAGTGCACTTTCCAGGTAAATTCGAAGCGATACCTCTTCTCTCATTATGTCATTTTTGGATGCAAAAATGGCTGCATAAATCGATTGATGTTCATTGTTCATTGTGTTTCAACTGTATTGGGGATTGTTGATATTCAATTTATTCCTATGGCTTAGATATATGAAGTGAAGAGTTACCTGTATGGTGTACACCAAAAGCAACCTATTACTCTGCCCAGCTCAAGAAGAAAAGAAAAAACACACACAGTCACACAATGACAAAGCAAGTTAAATCATCAAGATTTTCACACAGTCCCTTCAGTAATTGCATTGTCATTTTACTCGCCAAAAATTGAACGTGAGATATCATATGTCCCTTTGTTTACGGAGTTTTGTAAGTTTTCAGCAGGAACACATGTTTCATCAGTGTTTTGTATGTTTTTTTTTCTTCCCTCTGACAGATGTTTTGCTCCTGTGAAATTGAGTAATTTTGTGAGACAGTCTATGAATTTCATCTAAATGATAGATTATATGCAGTTTGATCTCCTAGGAGGTATGAGAGCAAGGAAAGTTATACTTTAGATTAAGTGTATAGTCTTAGGCATCATTACAATATTGAAGTATTTGCTTTTCTTTTTTCTTTTTTGTTCCTCTGTTGCTGTTTGAAGTATGAGTGGATTGCGGTGCTTTGTGATTGATACGGTACTAGTACGCAAGTACTGATTTCACTGCCACAAGGATATTTGGTAGATCCCGTAGTGTCTTCCTTGAATATCCCACTATTAGGACATTGAGCTCCACTGGACAAGTTTTGGGTGGTAGCTGTTTGCAATCCACCAGACATGTTGACACTTTCCTTTGATGTACTGCACTGAAGCATTAAAAATTCAAGTTTCAATGTGGTTGTCTATTTGCATCTGAAATATAAAAATACAAAAACATTCATTTGATCTCATTTTTCAATTTCTTTTCTTTGTTATCACCATAGATGATATTTATGTCAAGGTGACTGGCAATTCTGAAAGTCACTCCTTGTTTCTGTAACAGTTTTTTGACAGCTTCCTTTCGCAGCCATGCCGGAAGCAACGAATCATTTGACTCCAGAAATGAAGGCGACCACAGGTCTGAGCAATTCTCTTTACATGGTGATGGGTCTAGCCAGCATTCCCCATTGGATGATAGTTGTTTGAGCAGCCCTACCTCTGCGAGAAGCTTTGGTGACACCCAGTTAGAGATGTTCCACCACCGGCATGGCTTGCTTATCTTGCATCTTCTTGCAGCACTTATGTCCGTCCCCTCGCTTGTGGCTTGGTTGCAGGTATGGATGACATCCTCATCTGTAATGTGAGTTCTACAATATTTGCATCCTCATGATTCCGGAATACGTCTATTAAAGAAATCTGTCATTGTAATATGTGGGAGTACTGTAGAGTATGAAATGGTGAACCTAGAACAACTCCCAGCAAATAACAAGCTGACATTGCCACTCCTATAAACTGCTAGCACGCATGTGTTGCTCTCAAAGAAAAGAGGAAAAAAAATTAGAAAGAAAAAAATAAAATAAAATGGTGGAAATAATCGACATTGACATTCCTATTTTTACTAACAATCACTTTGATCCATAGATTATTGTCATCGTGAATGTTTTAAATCTGGTCTCATTTTCTGTGGAGAATAAGTCAAAGGGGGTAAATTCATATTATCCATGCATGTGGTCCACTTTTTCGATCATCATTGTTTATGGAACTCTCGGTGCCAGTCATTCTGCACGTGCATGGGAAGTTTTGAAATGAATCTGTTGCTCTTGGACATCTAGTAATCAAGTAGAGATGCATGCACAAACCCAATCCTTTTATCATCCTTTTTTTTTTTTGTTCGACTTTAAGAATAAGACATTATATATGTGGTTGCAATTTCGCCACGACGTCTTAAGCTTCTGGTTAGTGTTTTCACCTAATGCATTTAGCATCTACTAGGTATTCATGTCAGATTTTTGTGCTTGCAGAGAATAGGTATGGGTCAGAGGTTTCCAAGTTTTGTGGATTCAGCTGTTTGTATTGGTGTCATCCTCCACGGTACCTGTGATTCTAAGCCTGAATTCAATTTCTTCTTCTTTCCCTTGCTGGGAATCCCTGGCTGGGAAGTAAAACTGAGCTTCGCCTATCTGCTTGCTGGATGCTATGCCTATCTTTCTGGATTGGCCTTGGCTCCCTACAGAGCGCTCTATGGCATGGCGGCAATTGGGGTTGTTTCCTTTGCTTTCAGGATTATAGAGAGAAGGAATAGGGAGAAGGGAGAAGCATATTTCAGCAGCCGAAAACATTCTCATAGACATTGATGGAGCTTCTGAAACACACCACAATAAAATTTTTGAACCAGCCCTGTTGTGCAATGATCTGTTGTTTGCTTGCTGATAATAGTGAGATGTCATCATGTAACATGGACATGGCTTCAGCCACCCCAGTTTTGCAGTTCAGATTTGCAAGACACCAACATGATTCAACCATACCACCTCTTGTTTAACTATGAAAATATCTGACGAAGGGGTAAAGGCACAGAGAGAGAGTGATTGTGCAACTGATTTCTGAACTTTCTATTCTGGTAATTTTACCAATGAAAAGATCGTCTGTTCCAATTCTATTGCTCAAGGAACTTTGTATGTTTTTCTGTTTTCGTCTATATATCTTGAAAAAGAGGGGAATTCACATCATAGTTAATTCCATACTGGTTAGTGCATTTCGGTGGTCAGTGCATTTCTGCCTACCGTTGTAGATTTACCCTTATAAATATTATATATTGACAAATGCATATATTTGTAAATTTTAATATGCATAATATGGCATTACTTATATTAAATATTGCTCACTGCCGCATTATTTGACATAAATATACTTGACGTTAACATGGTATTATTTATAAATACCATTATTAACAAATAAAGTTGATGACACTTGCAAAACAAAAATCAAAGCCTTTATTTTAAAATAGAGATTAAATCTAATTATTTAGCAATGAGAAACAAAAAAGAAATGAAATAATAATAACATGAGTGAAGTCATATACATGTGTGTATATATTTGTTTAGATAATAGAGTAAATTACAGTAACTTCCCTTGGGGTATTGACAATAATAGACAAATCTCCTATCATCATATGTTTAAAAAATGACAGTGACATCTTTTCTGCTTCGATTGTTGGTAACAAATTCTCCCTTCGGTCAACTAATTTATACTAAATATCTATTTTGCCCTTCCAAAAGACACCTAAGAAATTTGAAAAAAAAAAAAAAATTTGTACTTCTCTGGCAGATCATCTCTCTTCTACTTGTCAAGAGCCGACCATCTTTGGGCCACCACCTCCTCCTCCCTCGAACCTTCCTCCCTTGGCCACTAACCGCAGTTGTTAGGCAATCGTTAGCCACCATTTTCTCTCCTCCGGCAAAAGGTTAAGCCACCAGCAAATACGTGCCCAACTCCACCTTCACCATACCCCTAATACTTCACTTCTGCCACCATCATCAAACCACCGCATCTTTCCTCCTCCCTATTTCTCTTCACACACACAGTACGCACGCATAACCTCATCACCACCACCTCTCTTCCTCTCTCACCAAACACCAGCCACCACCACCACATTGGAATCGCCAATGACCACCACTATACCATCAGCAGCCATTGGCCATCACCACTATATCATACCCATCGCAAAAATTGATCACCACTACTACACCAACCTGTCACCGCTTCGACAAACCCACACAATCCGTTTCCTCTATAAATTCAATTTAAGCATCATTCAATTTGGTACACAAAATCAAATTAGACAATTCAATTAAAAGCAGAAAAATACGAGAAACAGAATCACCAAGACTGACGGAGTGACTAGCCTTGCAGTGTCCAAAAACAAAACAATTGCCTCCTCCTCGCAAGCCTTTGTATCACATGGCATATAATGGTCTGCCTAGGCACGAAAGAGTAGTTCAATTAACTTGTGTTAATCTTGTGGACAGGGCTTGTGTTAATCTGAAACAATTTATTCATATTAAGCCAAGTTCAATGCTCAAATTTGAAACTACCAGTTTCCTTAAGCCGCAGCATGAACATGCATGCTTGAGTTCAAGTGCCTTGTCAATGAGGGAGGTTCTTGTTCTAAAGGTAGGTCATACTTCAGTAAACTTGCAAAACAAAAACAAGGGAACGTTAAGCTAAATGTTTAGACAAGATGCTCTGCTTGACTTCCCTTGAGAAGGTTTGGAGTTCCGATGGATCAAAATGCTATGTATCCCTACAGAATGTTGTTTCGCAACAAGGTATCGAAGAAGCACTATATGATTATAATGATTCCAGAACTTCAGAATCTATGATTTTTTTTTTCCTTCTTTTTAGCACTACGTTTACTTCAAGAACATATATGGATACATTTAAAATAATAATTGCATTCTGGGTTTTTCTCTTTACACAATAGTAACATTTAGTAAAGTATGCTACTCAATATTCCACTGAATCTTTTACATGTTATGTGCAGTTAAAATGTGGAACCATGCAATACGCTACGAAACCGGTGCGAATGTTTACTTTAATTTGAGGGACATTAAAGATGCATCTAACCACAAAAAAGTTTAATATCCAACCACAAAGATTCATAGGAAAAATAAAAGAAATAGCTCCGACTGACGCTTCTTGTTTATCAAATAATGGATGGAATCACTTCAATTTAATGCTGAATCATCAAGGACATGGAGCACAGTAAAATATACTACTCATTATTCCATTGAATGTTCCTCTTTTACATTATGTGCAGTTAATGTGGAACTATGAAATAAGCTATGAGACCGATGCTAAAGTTCAATTTTAGGGACATTCACTGGCGGAGCTATATATAGAGTTGGCACCCCTGGCTTTTGTACAAGCCTTCTATATGTAGTGTAAATGTCTGAAGTTTTTATAAAATTATTTTACTGGCACCCCTCACAATTTATAACCTAAAGCTCTAATCTAATAAATTAAATATAAAATTTTTATATAGTGAACTATGGAGTATATTCATTTTTTTAAGGTGCATCCTAACCCTATAAAATCAATCTTGCGTGGGCTTCTAAATCAACAGTACGTAAGTTTTTAACGTGCACAATCCAACAACTCCCACTAAATACACATAAAAAAGCTACTTGAAAAAACATCGATTTTCACTTTAATAGAAATCTAGTTTTGCATCCTACTATATATCTCAAACTTAAAGTTAAAAATATGTGCAAAAAAACTTAAAATATAGCTTTTGTATAACAATTGTATTAATAGGCAAAAAATTTTGTTTCAAGTTGACACCCCCAAAATAAAATCTTGGCTCTGCCATTGGGGACATTAAAGATTCATGTTTTTAAAGTAAAAAAGTTTACAAAGTAATGTACGTCAAAATATCTTATATTTGAATCACATTCAAATCACAAAACTGTCACAACCTCAATGGAACCTATCACGAAAACAAGTTCTACTTTCATACTCAATTTTCCCTTAATACCATGCATAAACAAGAATATGCATTAAGGTTCATTAAGTAAAGCAGTAAGGAACTGAATGACAACCGATTGCATCCAAAGCTCACTTGTTTCAACCTCATTGTCCTCCCCTTCAGACTCGTCCTCGGACGAAGACGATGCAGATCCTCCTCCCATGCTCGCCTCCCTTCCTAAGACTTTGTTTCCTTCTTTCAGTAAAATGAGGCTCTCCTTGTAGCTATCGACATAAAACGAGTCTTTAGTGCCACAAATTCCTATATTCATACTTGTTTCAGTCCCATAGTTATATGAAACCAGTTCTCCACTTCTAGCTGCCAAGAGTATTTCGCCATTTGTCCGGAGGCCCAATGCCTTTCCTAACCCTCCCTCTATATCAATATTGAAGTAATTACTCCACGACCCTACAATGCCATATTCTTTCATCACCCATATGGAACAACTGTTAGTACATATTCGCCGATCATATTGGAAAATCGAAAGTGATCCCCCAAACATTGCAGTAGACATGTTCACAGGCAGCACACCAGCTAAATTTTCTGGCAGATTCAATTCACCAAATTCCTCACTACCCATATCAAATGACACAATCAAACTGCGAAAAGTTCTATCCCCATTTTTCACACTGAGATGATACGCCACCCAATGGACCACCCCATTAACAAAAGCCTGTGACCAGTAATGCTCATTTATAATACAATATGGAACAACAGCAGTCTTCTTAATGCCTCTCCAGGTACCTGAGCTAAGTGCGAAAACCTCAACCACAGGAGGAACTATGTACCCATCGTCAATCTGAACATAACCCACTCTCACAATTTTATGATCATTAGTGTTAGGATCAAACCCAAACCCAAGAGCAAAAACACAGGGGCCATGGTAATCAAATGAAAAACGAGGAACCGGAAGGACCAGGGACCGTCTGATCGAAGGGTTCCACAGGATTATAATATCAGTGTACCCAAACAAATCATCAGACAAACACAACAGACCATTACAAGAACCCACTACTCTGAAGTAGAATTTTGATTTTCCCTCAAATGGGAATTCAATTCCCGCGTGAGTGTCATCAAGTGTTTCGTTATCGAAGTGGAGAGAGTATATCTCTTTCCTGTGAACCTTAGAGTAATGCCTAACCAGTCTGTGAATGGTGTTGTTGGTGGAAATAGATGTGGTTTGATTGAGGTGCATGGTGATGAAATCAGGGCTTGTGATAAGAGATCGCCATGTTTTGCAAACGCACCTGAACCGTAGCAGGGACTTCACTGGTAGCTTTTTGAGGATTTCAGTCACCAATTCCAAGGGAAGATAGTCAGACATTTTTCTAGAGAGAGGGTGCTTCTGTGGAGACTAGAAAGATTTCAGGAACAAGACGATACCCTTGATTGTGAGAGAACCGAGGATATCTCAGAAGAAGCTGATCAATGAGAATACAAAATACGTCTAGGTGTTTTAGGTTGGTATCGTAACCAAGAGACAAAGGTTTTTTTTTTTTTTTTTGTTTCTTTTTCTGTCTTTTCCCTGAAAGTTTCAGAACAATTCATTTTCATGTTATAACGCTTACATTTTTAAAGGATTAATTACAACATCTCTTCAGCTATTTCTACCACTAAATTTTTTTTAAACTTTAAAACATAACATATTGATTTTGTTAAACTATCAATTTGTATCCATTAACACATTCTATTAACCATATATTACCAATTAATTGTTCACAAAAATATGACATTCTTATTTTTGTTGAATTTGTTTAACAACTTTAACGCGTTTTATATTGCAAATATATTTATATATTATTTTAAAAGGCATTTTAGTCATTAGACATTTATTATAATAAGAGAAAACCAATTGAGATATAAAACTTTACTTTTGCAAATATGTGTAATTCACAGAGTAAGTTTTTCATTTAATTTCCGAATGGATTGTTAAAAAAAAGTATTGATTGATACAAATTAGTAGTTTATGTGGTTAATGTATCACACATTTAGAATTTATGATGCTTTAATGAAACTGCGTCATAATACCAAAGGTGTTTTTATAATTATTGTTTTTTCACAGTTTAGTTTTTTTTTTTATTTTTGAATTTTTGGTAAGTTGATGAGGTATTACTTGTTATTGTACTGTTGTATAACTACTCCACTTGATTCATAAACAAATAGGGGTTACTACACACTATGTGTAAAACTCTTACTTGCTTAGCATCATACTTAGCTTAAAAGCATATTTATGATGCATGATTATCCTTAATCAAGGTGCTTGTTTAGTATGGTTTAATAAGGACTTGCATTGGAGGGATTATCATATTTTTTTAGCAGAATTAATTAGCTTAATTAATTTACTTGTTTAGTTTAATATTAATAATGATTAATTATTATAAGTGTGATTAATTATGCTAATGAAGTGGATTAGTGGTGTGTGGTGAAGTAAGGAGGTACAAGGTGGGAGATTTAATCTCAAGCCACCTAAGTATATGCTTGTGGTGTGTGTGCTTGTAAGGTGTGTGGTTCATTTAATCAAGATGTGTGTGTTTCACCATAGTGAGGTGTGTGCTTCATTGCCAGTATGTTTATATGTGTGACATGTAGAGGAATAGATACAAGTTGTATCTATAGATGTCTTCAAGACAAGAGAAGAGAGATGAGAGGAGCTTTTTAGTATTTTGAGTTTTGATAAGGAAGAAGAGGAGAGAAAGATGAGAGAAAGAAGAGAAGGGAGGAGGCGAAAGGAGAAAGTGCAAAGAAAGACTTGTCTTTTATTTTCTTGAGGTGAGAATCTTATGCTTATGCTTGTGGTGTGTGTGCTTGTAAGGTGTGTGGTTCATTTAATCAAGATGTGTGTGTTTCACCATAGTGAGGTATGTGCTTCATTGCCAGTATGTTTATATGTGTGACATGTAGAGGAATAGATACAAGTTGTATCTATAGATGTCTTCAAGACAAGAGAAGAGAGATGAGAGGAGCTTTTTAGTATTTTGAGTTTTGATAAGGAAGAAGAGGAGAGAAAGATGAGAGAAAGAAGAGAAGGGAGGAGGTGAAAGGAGAAAGTGCAAAGAAAGACTTGTCTTTTATTTTCTTGAGGTGAGAATCTTATGCTTATGCTTGTGTAGTTGTATTTTTGTCGATTCTTGCATACTAGTATATCATTCATGCCATAGAGGTTGAATTGAAGTACAGAGGGGGAAGGGTGATGAGGGTTTTTAAATGGAAACCTTGAAATCTTGTATGTTGTCCATGTTTTTGGTGTGAGGGTCTTGTTTGAGACTTTAGAACTTCATTTTAGGCTTTAGAGGATTTAGTTTTGTATTAAAGTTGCAAGGGAGACCTAAAACCATATTTAAAAAGCTTTATTTTTAGTCCAAGAGGAGGAAAGGGCGCACTGGCGTAGTGGAGGGTACCTATTGGCGCAGTCCACTAGCCAAGGGGCACCGTTGGCGCGCCATTAATGCGCACTGGAGTGATTCCAGTCCATAGCTTTGGTGCACTTTAATAGAATGACCATAACTTTCTCTAGAAAACTCGGATTGGTGCACCGTTTGAAGCGTTGAAAAGTAGACCGGTAGATTTTTCTATTGATATAAAATTTGTACTCTAGCTCCTTGTAAATTGAGAGATATTATAGTTTAAAGTTGACCTTGTATTAATTTGGAAAATGATTTAACATCATATTAACTTCTAATGGATCATTGATATTTTAAATCACTTGTTTAAGGACTCTAAGCCAGAATCTCGCATGTTTTTTATTTTATAAATTATAACATTTATTTCATCAAATTTGATGTGGTGGTGTGTGATAGGTTCTGAAACGGCTCAAAACACTCTAATTCCATCAAATGAGTGATTCCTTTTGGTATAGTAAGTTGGTGTGGAGATTTAAGATGATCTTATTCATATTGAATTGGATACCTTATTATCTATGTTGGTATTGATTGTGGTTTTATTATTAATGTTAATGTTGGTGTTGATTGTGAAAATATAAAATAGTCTTATTTATATTGAATAGATTGTTTATTGTTTGTGCTGTTTATGTTGGTTGTGTGGTGGGATTGTGTGGCTTATCTATATTAGAATTGTTGTCTATATTGATATTGATATTGTTGCCTATGTTGGTGTTGGTGTTAGTGCTTATGTGGTGACATTGGAGTGTTGATATTGGTGTTGGATTATGAGGCAGCATTGCATACAACATATATCGTGTGCATGTCGTGCATTGTATAATTGGGGTTAGATCACAGTGGTCAGTCTTGATAACTTGCTTAATCAATCTTAGCAAGATTATCAAAGAGTATGCCTATGTGGTGAAGTGCCTGTGTGGTGAAGTGCCCGTGTGGTAATGTGTCTAAGTGGTGATAAGTTTATGTGATGGTATTCAACATTGCATCCTAAGAGGCATTGCATTACATGAGACATTCCTCTTTGATTATGGTGGTTTACCTATTAGTAGTGGTTTATTTTTTGGTGGTTGATTTAGTGGATTATGTGTTGGTGATTGACTCGGTTGTTATTTAATATTCATTCTTTATGAGTTTGATTATCTTAATGAGCACATTGATATATATCTCACACCCACACAGATTATTTTGTAGGTGAGATGGAGAGGAGGTCTAGTCTATTGCTATCTCTGTCATTATTGATGTCGAATTGGAGAGCTTCGAGAAGCTCCATTGTTGAGTTGTTGGTTTTGTATATGTTGTGTAGTGGATGATAGTTTGTAAAGTTTATTTATAGTTGGTCTTGTAATTATTGTGAGTTTAATTTGATAGTCTTGTCATGATGTGTGTGGTGGATCTTAGGATGGTTTATTTATATAATGAAGATAGGTATCCTTTTAAGATTTTTATTTTTGACATTATTATGAGGTTTCGCTTATAGGTGATGACCTGTATGATCATGTTCGTCCTAAGATAATATTAATGACATGCGATTAAGAACGGGCATGACATTATGGCTACAAATGCGATCGAGTTGTTCATGAATGATTCGAGCACGATCTTTATATTCGAGCGTATTTTTTTTAGCTCGTTTAATAAACAAGTCAAGAGCATGACCCGACTCACTCGTGAGCATAGGTGTATACATACATACATAATAAGGGGAATAATATTTTATCTCTTGTGATTTGGACTTAACTAACTGTAAAATAGATGAAAACCGTTTAAGTTAGCAGCAATTTTGATATAGGGGCATTTTTGTTATTTTATATCTCTAAAATGAAATATCAAAAAGACTATTTTACTTTTTTATTTCAAAATAAATGGTTATCATTTGTAGGGCATTTTATCATTTCACTATTATCATGATTCTATTTACTTTGTAGATAAATCTAAATCATAAAGGGGTTATATGTTTACTTTTAAATCACAATAGATCATCTGATTTTCGCACACATCACAGTGGGATAAGGTATAATTACCCCTATATAATAACTATTAACTATAATATAAAAATGGATAATGCACCTAAGGTAATGTAACAATGAACAAGGTACCACTCATTTTTTAAAAATTGAACTACACGCTGATTTTGTATACATTCTTCTTTTTAAAAGTTAAAACAATGTTAGTCAACTAATGGATGTTGACTAACTCAAAATATAAATGTTTTATTTTCTTAATTTTCCCTTAAAATATAATTGTCAAAATCTAATTAGTTAAATATGTTAACTAATTATAATAATATGCCAAATAATAGTTCATTAAAATTTGGTTATACCGTATTCACCCTTCCTACGTATTCTCCTTCTTCCGTTAAGGTATGCAGGTGAGTATTTAACGGTCCTAATATGTTCATAAAGGGTTTGTGGGTTATACCTAGATTATTGTAAAAAAAAAAAAAAAAAGAAGATAATAAATCACACCTCCCTCAAGTCACCACAACAACTCTGTCATGCCACCTTTATTTCTGCCTACACCCCCACCGTTATTGTGCCACCACCTCCTTGTTAATTTCTAGTACACCCTTGAACTATAATTTAGTATCATTGAGACTTCCTAAACTCTAAAATGTAATAAATAGACCCTCTGAATTATCAATTTGTATTAATAAACTCATTCTGTTAATAATCCGTTAAGAAAATATATGAAAATTTGTTATTTGATTTGTACATGTTCATAAAAATATGATTGTATACTTAAATTAATCTTTCCTTATTATAATAATTGCTTAGTAACTGAAATATCCCTTAGAATAATATGCAAATATAAGGGCACTATAAGAGGTATTTTCAGTTATTAAAAAAAAGAAAATGTGCTTTGAATACAAATAAACTTTTGTGAATATGTGTAAGTTACATGATAATTTTTCATTTACTCTCCTAACAAATTACTAACAGATTACTAACAGAATGGATTGATTGATACAAATTGATAATTCAAATTTGTTACATTTTAGAGTTTAGAGAGTTTTAGTAATATTGAATCATAGTTCAAGATGTGTATTTACAATTAACACTTATTACTATTTCTTCTTGATTATTGAATAACATAGCAATGAACCGTAGTTTCATAATGGGAAGGGGAAGCGGGAAACATTTAGGCTATGTTTGAATAAAAAATTTGGTGAGAAAAAAAAAAGAAAGAGAAGAGAATACAAAATTAAGTTGTATGTTTGGTTGTTAGCAAAAGTGAATGATAAATGAACATAAAAAGAAAAATAAAATAAAGATTTAAAATCTCTTATTCTGTTCTTTTTTTTTTTCTCACATTTTTCTTTTTCTTTTCTTTTTCGTTGTTAAATCTGGATTCCAAACACAAGAAACACGACTAAAAAATATAAGAAAAACAAGAAGCAAAAAAATAATTAAGAATCAATTGAAAAGCTTAATAGGAATCTTAGTAAGAAATTTTTATAGAACTTTAAAAAAACCTTTAGAAAACTTAGGTTATGTTTGATACAAGGAAATATAATGAAATAGAATGGTCATTCCCACTTTCATTCCAATTCCCTTATTTGATACTGCTATTTGAAGTTAAAATAATTATTCCCTAATAATAACCATTCTCACATTTTGTTGAAATAATCATCTCTCTTTTAAGAGTGCGAATAATCATTCTATTCTATCATAAAATAAGAACATATTTTCTTGAAAAAAAAAAAAAACATATATGCCAATGTTTTTTTTTTTCATTTTAATAATTCAAAATTTTTTTTTAAAAGTTGAAAATATTTTAAATTTTTATTATTATTATTTTATTATATTTATTTTTAAAACAAATCTTCCTCTATTATGTTACACATTAAAAAAATACATTGTTGACCCCACCAAAAACATACTTGACCCCATAGCTTACATAAGCACCCAACACATTGTTTGCGGCATGAGAGAGAGAGAGAGAGAGAGAGAGAGAGAGAGAGAGAGAGAGAATTTTGCTACCTAACTATCATTGTGCTGCGGTTAGTACTAATTTTGCAATCAAAGCTTTCCTATAGTCTTTTTTTTTCTTGATATATTGTTTTCCCCTCTTTTTTGTTGTCAAATTTTTCTTTTAATATTTATAGTTCACGAGAAGTTAAATGTCACTAAACTTTTATTTCAAGGTCTCACCATTGATCACTATGGTTTTTTTTTACTACTAGAGAGCTAAAGTCTTGAGAAGAAGGAGGGTGAGTCGAACCCATAACCACACGATATTGGTGAAGATGCTATTATCTCTTAGCTAACCTTGCTCCTCCAATATTTGTAAAATCAAACTGAATATGTTTTTTTTTTTAATTTAGTTCAGCCTACATGAATAAATGATTATTTAATAATATACATGAAAAATGATATATTTGTGTGATCAAATTGAATATGTTTTTTTTTTGTTGGTTTATTAGTTCAGCCTATATGAATGAATGATTATTTGGTGATATATATGAAAAATGATATATTTCATAGTAGTAATAATGAATTTTTTTTGGCACTATTTTCAAAATCTGAAATTTTATCAATGGCAATTGTAAAAATACATAATTTGCATTTTTCTTTTGCCAAAAACAATAGCATCAATATATTATATTATTTTATGTATATATTAGGATTAGTATTTAAGTTTTCATATGACCTATCAAAAAAATTCTCTAGAGCCCCCACTGCTTGACACCCCCACCACCATCACCACGACCTATACCCCATTGGCCACGAACAATCATTACCACCACCACCACGCTTTGCCACCACTGCCATTGCCACTGCTATTGCCGTTATCATCACCCACCACCACCACTATCACCATGCACCATTGCCACCACCCCTACAAGCTTAAAATGTTTTACCATATATAATATGATTTGAATTTTCATATTATAAACTAAAATTTTATTTCATTCTAGCATTACTATTATTATTTTTTACCAAACAAGAAAATGAAAATGATCATTTCATTCCGCTAAGCTAACAAACAAAGAAATGAGAACGACCATTCCATTCCATTCTTATTTTCTTCGATTATTTTGTACCAAACATAGACATAGTAAAAATCTTTGAGAAATTTAGTGTAGATCCATATGAAGAATTTAATAGATACTTAGCTGAAATTTACAAATACAAATGTATAAAATCAATACTTCAAGGTATCAAACAGTTTCTTCATGATTTTCCAAACGTTTTCCTATCATTTCTCAAGTGTTTTCATAAAGTATATCAAAGGTATTATAAAAATTTCTCAAAAGTTTTCATAATGTTTTTTCAAAATTTCAAAACAAGTTTGGTAACCAACTATGCTATAAACACACACACACACACACACACATAGAGAGAGAGAGAGAGAGAGAGAGACCTACTCTGATGATGGTAAAACTTCAGGAAAACTCTTCGTGTGTAAGAGTGCATCCCAATCTTGACATGTAGCTCCTTCAAGGCTGGTTGCCATGTAATGGTGAATCCATCATTGAATTTGTTTCTTCTACCGGGCTGTCATGCAGAGTCAACTTAACCACCACATGCTCACAGTGGAGCCACCATATTCTCTCTCTGGTGACCTCATCTTATTCTGTGCGAGTGTGTACTGTGTAGTGTTGCTTTCTAAAACACAGTGGAGCTACTTCATTTTTTCCCCCCTCAAAAAACAGAATTCAGAAGGAAACAAATGCGCAACCACAAAATTAAATGCACTTTTCAATCTACAAATTGCCTTTCAAATACATCCAAAAAATATGTATTCGAAATGGCTTTTCCCAATAAACAACTACTATAGAACAATTTTCTTGTAGCAACTTCAGCATTGTCACCCACCAAAACAAAAATAAAAAAGGAAGCTCAACATTGTCACTCAAACTTAACCTAGAGAAACAATGAGTCAACGATGTGAAATAACAAACGACATCTTGGCAACACTATTGCATAGCACAAGAAAATAATTTAGAAACAAGTTGTTGACTCAAAAATGAAATTCATCGTAGCCCCAACAGGTGACTGCAACACACAATCAAGCAGCAGTTTTAAACTTCTAGATGCATGTTTTGGTCTTACCCTTACCCTAAGGAAGAGTCCCTCATTTCCGCTAAAATTATTCTAAACCAACCACTCATTAAATAACTCTGTCATACTACGGAACAGAATGGCAAAATAGTTCCATGTAGCTGCGAAAAGTCTTAATTGAGTTGAGTTTCATTAAGCTGAGTTAAATCATACTTGTGAATATTCCACACCACCCAAAAAAAAAAAATAATAATAAATAACTAGCAAATGTCCAATACGAACATAAATAGCCAGGAAGAACCAATCGAAATAAGCTGTCATTTACCCCACCTAAAATCCAAATATGAACCCAATGTGTCTTATGCAGCATTCAGCGAATGAATGTGTTTTCTTGAACTTGTTCGAAATTTTTAACCAAAGCTTTTATTTTTAATGATTTCAGTCAATTATTTACATTTCCTTTTATCTTAGGGATTTAGTGGTGTATATCTCTTATAGCACAAACTTGTGGATTCAAAGGCCACATTGAACACAGCAAACCAATTCAAATTCTAAGATCTTTTAAATTCCAAGAAAGTAGCATAATGAAAGAATTCCAAGGATACTTTCACCCTTAAACAAATAATTGCTCAAGACCACTGTACAAACAATATGAGTCGCAAATAAGAATTACTTCAACCATTAAAGAATCACAATGTTGACAAGTAAATGGTGTGCTTGGGCACTGAAAAGTCACAACAGAATAAATTCATACGCAAGAGTATAGCTCATACCCCTGAGAACGCAATTAAAGATGAACAAATTCAAGCAAAGGCATTCCACTGATTGAAATGCTTCTAAAACACATGTATGAGTATATGTTAATTGTACCATAGATGTTGTTCCAAGAATCTAATATTGGAGACAAAATTAATTACACTTTCCTCTAAACAGTAGTCCAAGAATTTGCAAAGAAAAATAAAAGAAGAGCAAAAACATAACATTCATGATACCACTTCTTTTCGTTCCACTTTTCCTTGCTTCCTCATTTTGACCCCTTATTTTGATTACCATCTTGACATACAACAATGTTCTTAAATGAATTAGTGAACAATCTCAAATTAACACCAAGACTATCATGAATTCTACAAGAACATATGTCAGTAATTAAAAACAACAAAATGACAGCATTACATATTTGCTATCTTCAACTCCATCCTCCTTTATAGGCTGATAAAATGGTTGCAGCTTTATATTAACATTTATCCAACTTGAATATATGACTAGATCTGGTTCATCCTTGCAAGACTTGCATGCCCCCCCCTAAAGGGGTCTAGGTTTCAGTTCACACACACACCCCAATACACAGAAACATACTAAGCCTCGATTTCCATTTGGAAAATGTAGACCCAACCAAGGAAAAGACTGCATTCATGATAGTACTAATGTTAAACATGTAGTGCCAAAGGAATACGATGTATATAACACAGGCAAATGCAGGCACATAAAAAAGAAGAGTGACTAACAAGTTTGTTATCTTCAATACCATCGACCTCTGCAGGTTGATACAACAGTTGCAGCCATATGCACGCACAGCCCAAATGAATGTGTGACTTAAACTGGTTGATCCTTGCAAGACTTCCCACATTCCCCAATGGAATTCTACCTATCCATTTAACCCATTCCCCAGTACTGAAAGACATAGCAGACTTTCTTGGCACTAGCCAAGATTTCCATTCTGGGATCATGAATAAGTAGTTCAAAATGTGTTCTGAACCCACTCTGCGTGACCCAAGTTACCCAACCAACAAAATGACTATCTTCATGATAAAAATATTTCTTAGTCCACAGTATCAAAACATGAAACATCAACTATATTCTAAATCATACAGCATAACATTCCTCCATATGTAGTAGACAATAGCAATCTACATTTCAGAACTATTAGTCCAATCAAGGAACTGAAATTGTAACCTAGCTTCAACCGGATTTATAGGCAAACATATATGTACATATATATATATATATATGTAGGTACAAACTGAGATGTCGTGAATGTGTCTACCTTACAAGTTGAAAGCACTCTATGAACAATACTATGTATGTTATAAAGAATTATAGCCAAGGCCTCTCCTCCCTGAACAGATTGACTCCACATACCTGTTTATATGTAACTAACTCGAACACATTTGGATGCCCCTATGAGAGCTCAATGAACTGGCTCCCTAATTTGAACTGCTATGTCTTACACTGTCATTTTGATGTGCAAGCAATAGCAGCCAGAATATTGCTTCATCTTCCAAGTCATGCTCCTAATTCATTGTCAAGATTGAGCTTAACCACCTGTTCACAGTGGAGCTATCTTTATTCTCTAGTGAGCTTATCTTAATGTGCGAGTTTATAGCACTCCTTTCTAAAACACAATTTTCTTGGCCTGAGAAAATAGAGGCCCAATTTTTTAAATAATGGAAAGAAATGACGATGTTTATAATGCATGCAATGGCATCAACAATGATCACAATTGATAACAATGCTGCCTTCACATGACCTAGCTTATGAAAATTCATTGAACTTTAATGCTTCAGATCTAAGGCAAGACATCAAAGCAATCATATTCATAACCAAACTGTAATAACATTCACAACCTGATATTCAATTTCAGTGTTATTGACAGAGTGATGGCAATAATCAATGCCATTCGTAAACTTGTGATAGTGTGGAATCTAGTAGTCCTAAAACACAATCATTTAGAGCAACTAAACAAACCTATATCAAACTCACATAAAAAAGACAAAACAAAACAAAAAAACAAAATCCAACCATGGGCAAACTAACCATAAGGAAAAACAAAAATAAATAAAATTAAACAACCAATATCTACATACAAATCATCATTACTGGAAAAAAAACAACAAATCATGGAGATACCATAAACTAGTCTTGCTAGTAATCGTACTTAACCATCCCCAGTTCACCATCAGACACAATTATAGACAATTTCACCTGGGAGAAACCACAAAACAGTATATGACAGTTTACACAAGCAAACAAACAGTACTACAAGGTCATTAGCGATGCTATCAGAACACACTGTGCTCAAGGCATCCACAAGAACCCACCAGAGGGGGATTCTCTTGTATTAGAAACATGAGATATTTGTCCTTACTCTAACAGTAAATAATAGGCCAATGACAAGGATGTTCAAGTGCTTATGTAATCCAAAGAATTAATATAAGTCACAAAGATGAATTATTAAAGAGATTTGCTTTCAAGCAAAAAACAGAATTGGGAAGGAAACAATGGTGCAATTACAAATAGAACTTTTCAATCTACAAAATGCCTTTCAAATGCATCCAAATACGAATTTGACATGGCTTTTCCCAGTAAACAACTTCTATAGAAAACTTCTTTAATTTCATTGCACTAGACCGTGATACCGCATCCTAAAAGGAACCCCAAAAACCGCCTGCGGCTTTCTTACTTCCTTCTTCCCCCAACCAGCTCCTAGCCACTGGGAAACTCAGTTTCTATTATCTGTTTGACCCATGAGTGCCAAGTGGGGTTTTATCGTTTATATTTTGTCATGTAATCAAGTCTTCTAAATACATGTATGACTTAGACGGCGGCTTCTCAATTAACTTTTTGTCCAGTTTGGGCTCACATCCAACTTCATCGACAAAAATCATGGCTGCTGTAGTTTATATAGTGTAAATTTAGATATAGCAATTATATACTTTTTGTGTTCAATACATATTACATATAAAAATAAATGCAGTTTCCCCATGTCCTGCATTTTTAAAAAAATCTGTGTCAGCATGTTAGTGTGTTCGTGTCGTGTCTATGTTGCATATCCGTGTCCGTACTTAGTTGTATTTTATAGTGCTAGGAACCCTCAATATCTAGTAACAAGTTAATGACTCAAAAAGGAAACACATCAAGCCCCATGAGGTGACTGCAACATACAATCAAGAAGGGGTTCTAGACTTCTAGATGCATGTTTTGATCTTGCCCTTACCATAACTAAGGAAATTCCCTCGGTTTTGCTAAAATTATATCCCAAATAACCATTGATTAAATAACACACCAGTCATACTATAGAACGGAATGGAGAAACATGATCCACGTAGATGACCCAAAACAGCTGAGAAAAGTCTTAAATGAGTTGAGGTATTCTGGTGAATATCCCAGACCAGAAGAAAAAAAAAATCCAGTGAATATCCAATAGTAAAATAAATAGTTAGGGACAACCAATCGAAATAAACTCTCATTTAACCCACCCGAAATTCAATTCAATTCGACTTGTCTGATGCAGCATTAAGTTAAAGATGAATGTGTTTTGTAATCATAGAGATTCTTAACTAAAGCTTTTATTTTTAAGGGTTTCAGTTAGCTATTCACATCTCCATTAACCTTAGTGATTTAGTGATCTCTATCTCTTACAGCCCAAACTTGTACATTCAAAGGCCACATTGAATATGATCAACCAACTTAAATTCTAAGACCTAAACAACCCGCACAAGACTAGCATTATTCCAAGGACATTTTCACTCTTAAAAAAATTGGCCAAGACCATATATAGTACAAACAATATGAGCCTCAAATAAGAATAACACGAATTCAACTATTAAAGAATCACAATGGTGACAAGTAAATGGTGTCTCTGGACACTGGCAAGCCACCACAAAATAATTTCATTCACAATAATATAGCAAATAAACTTTGAGAAAGCAATTACAGATAATCAAACTCAAGTGAAGTCATTTCATTGACTGACATGCTCATAAATAGAAGTATTATGAGTACATAAATCACACCACTGATGGAGTTCCAAGAATATAATATTTAAGACACATTAATGAGACTTTCCTCTAAAATATCATCCAGAATAATATATTATTACTAGCAAAGAAAAATTAAACAAGAGCAAACACATAAAATTCATGATACCACTTCTTTTCATTCCACCTTTCCTTGCTTCCTCATTTTGATCCCTTATTTTGATTTCTTGACACACAACATTCTTCTTAAATTAAATAGTAAACAATTTCACATTATCAACAAGACTGTTATGACCCAGGATCTACGTGGTATAATAATGTCTGCTTTGGGCCTTGACCCGCACGGCTTTAAAACACGTTGTACCAAGTAGATGTAAGTGCCTACATATATAAGACTTTACCTTTCCTTTCTCAGGCGATGTAGAATCACAGCACATGACTTGGAGCCAGCCTACCATTACCGTAGCCTGCCAAGATCTGTCCCCATCCACATGCAACTGCCAGGGTCTCACAAAGACTAATAAATTCTATAGGAACATATGTCAGCAACTTAAAAAGACAAAATGACAGTTACAAGTATGTTGTAATCAATCCCATCTTCCTTTATAGGCTGATAAAATGGTGGCACTCATATATCTACAAACATCCAATTCGAAGGTATGACTACGAGTGGTTCATCCTTGTCCCACGCCCCCTAAAGGGGGTCTAGGTTTCAGTTCAACCCATACCCCAAGAATCATGAGAGCAGCCTAAACTTCCATTTGCAAAATATGTTATGTAGTTCCAAACGTCAGATTGATCCCTCACTACCCCACATGACCCAATCAAGAAAAAGACTACATTCATCGTGGTACTAATTTGAACTGTGTAGCATCAAAACATAATACCATCTATATAAAATTGGCGAATGCTGGAAAATAAAAAGGAAGAGTGACTCACAAGTACGTTATCTTCAACATCATCAACCCCTATAGGTCGATACAAGTTATACAACAGTTGCAGCAATACACAGACAAATCGAATGTGTGACTCAAACTGGTTGATACTTGCAAGTCTTCCGACATTCCCTAATGGAGTTCTAGGTTTACATTTAGCACATTCCCCAGTACTCGAAAAACATAGCAAATTTTCTGGACATTATCCATGATTTCCATTCCAGGATCATGAATTCTTAGTTCTAAAAGTTTGCCTGAACCCACCCCGCACATGACCCGACCAAGAAAAAGACTACATTCATGATAGAACTATTTCTCAGTCCACATTATCAAAACACCAAACAGAAACTATATTATAAAAGCAACCATACTACATAACATGCCTCCATATGCAGGGGCGGCGGCACATAGTAGCTGGTGGGGTCAGCTGACCCCATCAGCCAATTAAAACCCGCCCCCAAAAAAAAAATTTAATGTTATACATAAAAAAATACATTGTTGACCCTACCAAAAACATATTTGACCCCATAGCCTACATAAACTCCAAACCCAACACATTGTTTGTGCCATTAAAAAGAGAGAGAGAACTTTGTTGCCTAGCTATCGATGTGCTGCGGTTAGTGCTAATTTCGGATTCGATGCTTCCTTGCAATCTTTTTTTTCTTCACATATTGTTTTCCCCTCTTTTTTGTTTCCAAATTTTTCTTCTAATATTTATGGTTCATGAGAAGTTGAATATCACTGAATTTTTATTTCAGGAGTCCCACCATTGATCACTATGATTTTTTTTTGGCTATATTGGAGAGCTAAAGCCCTGAGTAGGAAGAGGGTGAGTAGAACCCGTAACCACACGGTATTGGTGAAAACGCCATTCCCACTTAGCTAATCTTGTTCCTCGATCATCTGTAGGATCAAACTGAACATGTTTTTTTTTCCTTTTATTAGTTTAGCCTATATGAATGAATGATTGTTTGGTGGTATACATGGGGAATGATATATTTGTGGGATCAAACTGAATATATATATATATATATATATATTTTTTGGCTTATTAGTTCAGCCCATATGAATGAATGATTATTTGGTGATATACACGGGGAAGGATATTCTTTATGGTAGTAATAATGAATTTTTTTGCACCATTTTCAAAATATGAAATTTTATCAATGGCAATTGTAAACATACATATATTTGCATTTTGTTTTTTGCCAAAAACAATAGCTTCAATATATTATATTATTTTACGTATATATTAGAATTAGTATTTAAGTTTTCATATGACCCATCAAAAAATTTTTTTAGAGTCGCCACTGTCCATACGTAGTGGACAATAACAATCGAGACAACAGAACTGTTAGTCCCATAAAGGAACTGAAATTGTCACATAGCTTTAACCAGAGTCATAGGCACACATATATTTATGTAGGTACAGTGATTCAAACTACAACTTAAAATGTTCATACCGGGCTGAGAGAGTCAACACTAGATAATAAACACGAACCCAAATTAAAATCTGATAGAAACAGCAGCAAAAAGGTAGTGCCAATGGGAAACTTCTGGACCAGTAGCTCCTAGTCAATGGGAAAACTCAGTTTCTGTTATCTGTTTGACCCATGAGTGCCATGTGGGGTTTTATCGTTTATATTTAATCACGTAATCAAGTCTTTCAAACACATGTATGACTTAGACAGCGGCTTCTCAATTAACATTTTGTCTAGTTTGGGCTCAAATCCAACTTCATCGACAAAAAGCATGGCTGCCGAAGTAGTGTATAAAGTGTAAATTTAGATATAGCAATTATATACTTTTTATGTTCAATGCATATGACTTATAAACATATATAAAATATATATTTTTCCAGTGCCCCTATCATATCGTGTCCTGCATTTTTTAAAAATCTCTCCGTCGGCATGTTAGTGTCTGTGTCTTGTCGTGTCTATATTGCATATCCATGTACGTCCTTAGTTCTATTTTATAGTGCTATGAACCCTCAAAATCTAGAAACAAGTTAATGACTCAAACATGAAACACATCAAACCCCACAAGGTGACTGCAACATAGAATCAAGAAGTGGGTCTAGACTTCTAGATGTATGTTTTGATCTTGCCCTTACCATAACTAAGGAAATTCCCTCAGATCTGCTAAAACTATATCCCGTATAACCACTGATTAAATAACACACCAGTCATGATACCATGTACATAACATAATACCATGTATATAACATGGGCGAATGCTAGAAAATAAAAAGGAAGAGTGACTCACAAGTTTGTTACCTTCAACATCGTTGACTTCTATAGGCCGATACAAGTTATACAACCGTTGGAGCCATATACACAGCCAAATCGAATGTGTGACTCAAACTGGTTGATCATTGCAAGACTTCCGACATTCCCTAATAGAGTTCTAGGTTACCATTTAACACCTATCCCAGTATTTGGAAAACGTAGGGAATTTTCTTGACAATAGCCACGATTTCCATTCCAGGATCATGAAAACGTAGTTCTAAATGTTTGCCTGAACCCACCCCCACATGACCCAACTAAGAAAAAGACTACATTCGTGACAGAACTATTTCTTAGTCTACATTATCAAAACGCCAAACAGCAACTATATTCTAAAAGCAACCATAGTGCATTAACATTCCTCCACATGTAGTCGACAATAGCAATCTAGACAATATAACATATTATCAATTAGTCTCATAAAGGAACTAAAATTGTCACATAGCTTCAACCGGAGTCATAGGCACACATATAACTATGTAGGTATAGTGATTCAAACTACAACTTAAAATGTTCACACCGGGCTGTGAGAGTGAACACTAGAGAACAAACAAGAACCCAAATTAAAATCTAACAGAAACAGCAGCGAAAAGGTAGTGCTTAACCGAGTTCTGTTCCAGTTCACCCTCAACGGTTTCCTCCTTTTCAGACAAAGCACGTTCATCCCCAGAATCAACTCCATGGCAAGGCCTCACCTGGACACCATTTGCTCCATAAAGCAAGATCAAGCTCTCCGCGTAAGTATCCAAATGGAATGAGTCTCTGCCACCACGAACTCCGAGAGTGTTAGTTCTTTTGTTCCCAGGCTGATAGGGGACCAGCTCCCTGTCCAACCTTTCCACAAGTAATTCACCGAATCACCATTGTTCCTAAATCCAAGCACCCTCGATATACCTCCAGGCAAACGAAGATTAAACTGCTTACTTCAACTCTCAGCCACACCATACTCCTTCACGATCCAGACCTCACAAGCCTTACTAGTACCAGGACCACGATTGTCATAGCGGAACACCGAAATTGTATTCCCATACACAGCAATTGACAAGTTCAGTGGACGCTCACCAACCAACTTCTTCGGTAGCATCATCTCAGCAAAAATCTCGCTTCCCATATCAAAAAGGAGTATCAAATTGCAGAAGCCACCGTTGTTGTTCCCACTATATGCAACCCAGTGAACTGCTCCATTGACAAAAGCTTCAGACCAGAAATATTCAACCAACCTAAACCGGACATTGGCAGCATTCACGTTCTTCCATTTCCCGGTGCTGAGAGCATAAACCTCCACCTTAGGAGGAACCACGTAACCCTCCCTCTCAGTGCCCTGCATATAAGCCACCCTCACAACCTTGTGGTCATTGGTCCGAGGATCGACCCCGAACCCAAGAGCGAACATGTAGGGACCATAGTCCTCGAAACAAACCTTAGGCTTTGGAAGGGTCACACACTTCCAATCGCGGGGTTCCAGAGGATGATAGTATAGTTGTAGCCGAAGCAATCGTCGGAGAGACAAATCAAGCCGTTGCAGCTACCGATGACCCCGAAGTAGTACCCGGAACGGATCTTAAACGGGCATTTGAGCTCGCAAAGCTCGGTGAATGCATCGTCGTCAGAACGGAGAGAGTAGCGCTCGGTTCTCAGGTTGACGGAGAAGTACCTGAGTAGGTGGGTATTGGAGGGAGAGGAGCGATTGAGGTGGGTGACGATGAAATCAGGGGCGGAGATGAGAGAGCACCATGTTTTGCACACGCATCTGAATCGGAGGAGGGACGTCGCGGGCAGTCTCGAGAGGATGTCGGCTAAAGCTCCCTGAGGGAGGTAGTCCGACATTTTTAGAGAGATAGAGAGAGAGAGCGAGATTGGGGCTTTCTGGAGCGATAAAATTAAACCCTCGAGTTTCTGCGTGAGAGTGAAGGAGTGTGACTGTGTGAGTACGTATATAAAGGAAGTAGAGTGACGACCAAGAAAACCAGGACTTTGTCTGTTTGTGATCGGGCAACACTAATCTGAATTGGACCCGATTACCCGAACGGTGTTGGATCTAGGCCATTCTACAACCGGGTTGGTATGGTTACCAACTTATCACGAGAGTCTATCCCAAATCAGAGCGGTTTTTAAATTTATTTATTAAAATCATGTTATTTTGAACTTATTTATCATACTCAAAATAGTCTAAAAGTTATGTTTTGAAATCACAATTTCAGACTTAAAGTTTTGTCTTTAAATCACAACTTTTGATATTTGAAGAATCATAGAGAAATTGTTTTGGGCCTGAATTCATACTTTGAAAACACAACTATAAGTTTAAAGTTGTACTTTTAAAACATAACTTATGAACCAATATTAGTTTAATAAATAAGTTTAAAATAATTTGATTTTATAATATAAGATTTAAAACTACCCTATTTTGTGATAAATTCTATCAGTTACGTAGTGGCTCTGATGAATATTTTGCTAGTGTTCCTCAAAACAAAAAAAAAAAAACAAAAAAAGAGAATATCCAGTTGATGATTCATTTGTCTTATTACTTGTCATTAGAATAATGAGAAATATAATTTCATTTATCATCCAATTTTTTCATTGCTAGGCTCAAAGTGGTGATATTTATGTTAATAGATGCATATGACAACCATTCACTTATGTCCAAAAGTACCAAACTGTGATAAAAATTTAGGTTACGAAAATATTTTAGTTGTGATTATTATTGATTAAAACTCCTAGTTACAAGAAATAGTATTCATCTAGCATCTCAATGCTGAATTTAAGCCTTATTATATACAGCAATATTATATAAATAAAATACTTTTGTAGAATGATAGAACAACTTATGGTCCTTTCATTTCAAATCAAAGCACATAATTTAGGTCACAAGTTCAAAAATTGTTACAGTCACATTATTGTGATAAGCTTTTGTATAAAAATTATGTAAAAATATAATTTTCTTAAAATATTTAATGTTAATAACATCATCCTAGCACAAGTCTTATAGGTCAATTGCCATTTTAGTTGCTTGAAATATACAAACTTGGAAGGTTCAAGCAATTGAGAGAGATAGAAATAAAAATCATACCTACCAAAGCATAAGTTAGTTAAATGAGATGTGACAGGTATCTGGCCTTTATTTTGCATGATTACTAAGGAGGAAAGCACTAATTTAATTAGTTGTGTTTGTTTAGCAGGTTAAGATTATGTGATTGAACTAGTAATCATATGTTCGATTATTATGATCAAAATAGAAAGAGAAAGCAAGAAATGACAGAGAAAATGGAAGTGAAAAACATGGCAAAAACATATAGAAGAAATGGGAAACAGAGACTAACTAATAATCAAATGAGTACTTAAGAGAAATCTTAGTAAGAAATTTTTACAAAACAAAAATAAACTTTAAAATTTAGTAAATATACATATATACATATGTATGAGTACTTAAATTTATGTTATCATAAAGTATAATAAACGTTTGTTAACGAACTTAAGAAAAAACAATGCTTCAAATTGGATTCTCCAAGTTTTCAAATAATTTTTGTGGAGTTTGTTTTACTACTTTCTCCTTGATTTATTTGGAGTAACCCAAAATTTTCTAAAATGTTTTCCAAAAATATCTAGAACAATTTGATCAAGATTTTCAAAATAGTTTCTTAGATATAGTCCAACAGAATTTTTGAATAACTATGATCCAACCTTATCCGCATTCCGTTGCGCAAAAGAGTCATGATAAATAACCTTGATAGAGCCTTTTGTCCCCTATATAGAGGATTAATAATCCCAAGAGTAGGATAAGCAGTTTGGAAATTTGAAATTATTGACCAAGTTTAGGAATGGTAATGAAACGGGCATAGGATGACCCCTTTACCCCGATCCAATCCTGCCAAATAAAAAAATAAAAAAATTTCCTCCTTCCACATCCCCATCCCAAACCCAAGACGGGTTGCAGCCTAAATCCCATCCCCCGACCCTGACATTCTTAATCATCCTCATCCTTGCCCCGTCCCAACCCGTTTATATATCTTTGCACTTCAAACCAAACAAATTCGAATGAAAAATCAATAGATTTGTAGCTTTTACTCATTCATATTCTCTTCACTTCTAGTACTCTTCTAGATCAGTTGTAAGAGAAGAAAAAAAGGATGAGAGGGAAAGACCCATTGTTGAAGTAAAAACAAACTCAAATCGGGTCCTATCCTGTTTAAATTACTCCCAAATCCGTTTCAATAGTGGCGGAAACTTGAAAAATTGGGTTGAATTGCCATCCCCAACCAAGTTACAAAATAATTCACTACTAAATTTGTAATCCTGAACTTGAATGTTTGGGATTTGTTTACCCCTTATCCAATCCCGCTAAATAAACATGACGTTGGTATGTATAGGCAATAAAGTTTTGCCTGTGCATGTTCCGAGTAAGAGCTTTCTTATCTTCCTTTAGTCACTTTCCAACATAAAAATGTTTCCATGCTTTTGGGTTTAAGTCTATTATTAATATATTTTACTTATCGGTCTTTGTTTGGATTATTTCTTAGGGGAAGAAGAAATGATATAGTTGACGAGAGAGAGGCATAACCCAAGAAATGAGAAAGAAGACTACAATATCATATTTCAATGATTTCATCCTCCTATGGATCTTTAAACAACTATAATAGGATTGTTGTGTTGCACTTTTATCTGAGAATGAAAACACTACGCAGGAAATATGGTTTGGAAAACAGTATTATTGTAATGCTTCATTAAAAAGCAAACAAAATATTGCAAGGAATAGAAACTACAAACATATGCATCCAATTGATGCCGGTGATGACGAAAGTGGGGCTGCTGATGAGAGAGTTTCAGTCACGCGCATTGCCCTAGAGTCTTGAATGGTAGCCTTATTAATTGATTGAGGGAGAAGATTAAGCGCTACACTGCTTCAATATTCGTTGACGCATAAACCAATGAAAATTTTAGTTGCCAATGACTACATCATTTACTTCAGAGTGGCCGGCGCTGATACATCCTTCTCTGATAATCTATACTTCTAAAAAAGATATCCTATTCAAGTCAACTGTCATAAATGCTTGTCCTATTATTCTGTAAGTTTATTTTAATTTTTAAAGAGCTTTGCTAGTGTCACTTGTGCAACCGTGAGTGACGCTAGACTTTTTCATTTTTAAATCAAACACATTTAAGACTTTGCTAAGACATATACACATAAAATATATTACAAGTTTAAAAAAAACTTCTAATTTTTGCCGTACCGTGTCCATGTCTATATTCCTTAGATGATAACTGTTGTTTTTTCAATGCACTCAAAGATACAAATACCATGAACTTGCTTTATTAAAATCTAAATACAACACTCATCACCTTGACACAGCCTCTTTGATACTAGATATATGTCATTATTCTGGTGGATTGTGTTCAACTTGCCAAGAACTTTGGCGGTGGCAGAATTGTTGTTATATTTCTTTTGCTTTCACATTGGTGCAGAGGAATTCATGGTTACTTATTATATGGTCTGTTGTGGCCTCAAATCACCAGTAGCAGAGACGACGGATACCAGAGACATAGGGGGGGCCGGGGGGGGGGGGGGGGGGGGGGGGGGGGGGGGCGGCGGGGGCGCGGGGCGGGGGTATGATTCTACATTCATAGTTTATGCATCCGCTTCAAAATGTTAATCAGACACTAAAATAGATGTCCTTAGCAGGCATCGAAGTCTTGATTCTCTTCTGGATATCAAAAGAATTAATCTTCTCTGTGATAGAAGAGTTTCATTAAAACAAAAATGAAGAAGAAAAACAACAGATACAGAAAATTGCTGTCACGTAGGTGGAAAAGCTTATCAGCTCCCCTTTAAAATCAATGGTGAATGTATTATTAGCTTCTCAACCAAAAACTGTCTCAACCAAATCTGATGCTAATTTAAGCAGCCACGTCCAAATCAACTCTTTTAGGCCCACATGCTATGGCAGAAGACTGGGCATTCCGATTCTTCACTGATATCTTCCCATAGTTCTTCATATGCGCAAGTTAGAATGATAAAAAGTTCACTCGCAGAGCAGCTTTAATAGCTGAAGCAGCCCTGGACGAAATTGCTACAGCTTTTAACATACCCTGAATCAAAAATCAGTTTTTGCTGGGAATCCAAAGCAATAGAGTGTAATGACCAAGTTGCAAACTAATTTGTATCATTTTTGGTTACTTGCAATTTGCCAAATTCTTGCAGCAGCATGGTGCCATTTCAGTTTTAATGGATCTGCAATCCCTCGCCTAGCTTGGATCCACAAGCTTCACTTATTAGTTTCTATCTTTTGTCACACTCATCAACAGCGGGCCATCCTGTTATAAACAACTAGAAATATATAAATAACTTATTAGCAGTGACTAGCCTTTTTCCACCTATCAAAAGAAAAACAAATAAATAAAAAGATGCATACACAGTGACAGGAGATTTATATGATACCTCATAGATACTGAGTTTCAATAGAAAAAATCACAATGTTAATATATACCAGCAAGATGATGTACATGCACTAGTGTCATATACGTTGGCAAGATGACTAGCTACCGTGATCATTCATTTTAACATGCTTCTGTCCAAGCTTTCGCTTGATTAATAACAATAGAAGTTGACTCTAGTGTATGGTCAACTGACTGCCCCACCTGGGCAAATAATTCAAAGATGTGACTTCCACTATGATTGTTTTATGGCAAACTACTGAAACTTTTCTCAGATTTATTGCCCATGGCTGTTGTACAAGTCTGTCCCAATTTCAAAATATTCATATTTCATAATATATTTCTTTTATTTAGAGGATAAAATAATATTTACAAGGTGCTATAGACCTGTGTTACCATAATACTCTACTACCCTAGCGAATTACGTTTTTGGAACGACGTTCTGAAACATGGTACTCTGGTGCTCCGAAACAGTGAATTTAGCGATCAAAAGCGATCCCAAACCTTTTTTTCTATTTATATCTTTAAAGGTCACCTAACTGAGAAAAAAATCATTTATAATGAACAAAAATATAGGAAGAATAGAATTTTGGCATAACAATATGCACATAAAAAATGGGCCATAATACTTATAAAATGTGTTTTTAGATGATTAATTTGAAAAAACATAAATTATGTTTTATTAAATATCTGATTATTAAAGAAAATTATTCTACAAGTACCTTAATTCTAATAGTATACTTTATAGAAGTCTACCTCTAGCGTTCCATATTTTAGAACATGTGGCGTACCACGTTCTCGTTCCTGTTCCACATACCGAAACGATCCGTCTTCCAGGTAACATAGCTATAGACTAGAGAGCATTTCACCCATAATATGGGACTTTTATGCCTATTTAAATAGTAAACTCGAGTTATTGACCTCTTTTGTAGGATTAACAATAGTTGTCAGACACTTATCCCATACCCGCATTCTTAACCAAGGTTCGGAGACCAACTCTTAGTATCTGATGAGGGTACTTCATACATTTTAGAAGAGTTCAGATAACATAGATAACACAAGTCAGTCCCCTAAGTATCCGAAATGTGTTCGGTTTAAAAAAAATTGATAATACAATAGGACACGTTTGGACATGTCTATGGCACGTGTCGAGGAGTGTCCGAAGAGTGTCAAGGCCTGACACGGACACAACACCTTAAAAGTGTCCATGCTGCTTAGTTAAAAAGTGATATTTACCTCTACAAGGAGTAGGGCCAAAAAAGCACTAAGAGAACTTAGGACTTATTAGCAGTGACTCTGGGCAATTATGCCACTAGCAGGCCATCGATAGATTATATTATGGTCTAAAACCCATCCCATTACTAGGATATTTACTGAGGTTTTGATCCGTTTACCTAAGAGTGATTGTGTCTCAAGGCTCAGATCCGTCCAACTAAGACTAAAAACTTGGATTAAAAGATGGAGAGAGTTCTAGTTTTGACAGGCCTAGCCATTAGCTACCTAGATCACTCCAAGATTATAGTCTAGTGGTTGTCTAAACCAAGTGAGCGCTACCAATTATTTGTTCATCGATTCACTCAATCTGAAAAAGAGGTGGTGCAGGAGAAACACAAAATGTAAGAATGGGTAATTAGTTCTTAACATAGAGGTTTCTAAGAAATTTGAAACATTGGGTATCTGTTTTTGTGGGTTGCAATCTATTCTAGCCAATAGAGGTAGCTTAGAATATTCTATTTTGGTGTAATCCTGTCCTAGATGGTCACAGTATGGACCCCGCTAAGCTTTAGAATATTTCCAAGTCTTCAAGGTTTTCTAGCATCCATATATAAGGCCACTTGCAGCGAAAAAAAAGAAAAAGTCAGAGTTTTATTGAACAGTTTTCATACTTAAAGAATAAGTCTGGAGTTCTCCTGATTTCAGTGTAGGTCTTAGATCATGAAATGAATATTGGAACTTGGAACACCAGACCATGAAATGACTATTGGAACTTGGAACTCCAGAAAGTGCATGAACAGGTCTCAGGTGACTTTCATTCTGCTTATCAGAGTTTTATTGGAACTTGGAACTGCATTCATTTTTCCCTTTATTTGCGACTGAATGATACTTGAAATGGATATACACTGTTTGATCATATACGTACATACACCTATATATTACGTAAAAAATTTGAGTAACAATATATAAATATACTCTATTTGACAGCACCACAACTCAACCCATGTGTGTATCTTAGCAGTAATCATATCAAACAAATTTCAGGCTGAGCTGAAATTCATGTTCTATATTGAATTTGTAATGCCAAGCATAAATCCTAGCTATTGACTGGCCCAAATGAAAACAAATGACTCCAAGCTCATACACTCATGGCATCAAAGGGAATTAATTGGAGTCTTGAGGTTAGTAAATTTTTTTTACTGTTTTACATTTTAGGTAATTGAAAGAAAGAGAGCAAAAGTAGGGCCTCAGAAAGGCCACTTTCACTACATCAACCTACAAAATACATAAAAAGAGCTGTGGTTGGTTCTTCCAAAACTAGAACTCTCTCCATCACCTTATGCTATTTGAGGATAGTAATATAATTATAACCCTTCAATTCAACTACACACTCCCACCAAACCCTGTAAAATCCCAAAACCACCACCATTTTTCATTTCTAATAAGCCCTCCCACAGTAACAGTCTGCAGACTATCCCTTGAGCTTACAATTGTGTTTAGCTTTAGCCACATGAAGGAGAATGAGTCCAGGCCACCAATTCTGTTCTGTATGGGTGGAGTTTTTGTTATTGTGAAGGGGGTTAAGGATTGATTCGTTAGAAGAAATTGGAAATTCATAGTAGCAATATGGGCCATATGGCATTCAAATTCGAAATTCACTTCACTTCACTTCACTTCATATGGACATGGATTTAAACAAGAAGAAATCTACTCCAATTTTGCCATGGTAAAGATCAACGAAAAAGTCCTATCAAGCAGTTTCTTTGAGAAACAGAATATGCATGCCAACTAATGTTCCAAAAAGAAAATTAAAGTTACCTGGCTGGCTGGCTCTAACTGCAATCATAAAGCTCCTAGGAAAGACGGCACACCAATTCCATAGCAGGAACCATTGAATCCTGTGATTTCTCATAATTCTCCTCCTCACCAGAAATCACCACAGTTGCAAATTCCATCTCTGAAATGATGAAATCGACTCGCATCTCTCACAGTTATATCTCTTTTTGTAATGATGGTGATATATTTTAGTGCTGCATGGCAGTCCCCACAGACCCTCAAATTCTTAGTTACAAGAATGGGCTTGTCGGGGCCTAGACTAAGAATTCCAAATGCAACAGCAAGCTTCTCACTGTGATAAAGAAGAATGCTTTCCTTCTCCTCCTCTTCAACATCTTGGAGAACAAAGCTAGATTCGGAACGATAACCCAACCTTTTCATCTCCATTAGCAGCTCGTCTAATTTCTTGTTTATTTCTGCTAATTGTGGGTGTGACTGATCTCCACCAGAAAATGCATGGACAACCCCGTTTATCTCCACCCAACTGCATCCTGGGATTTTCTTGAAGCCCCAGTTTCTCTGCATGATTCTAACATGTGCAGCATCATCCCACCTCCCAGCAGTGCTGTATATATTCGATAAGAGAACAAAATTTCCAGTACTTTCAGGTCCTAGGCTCTGGATTTTACCTGATACTTCTTCCCCCAGTTCAATATTCTTATGGATCCTACAAGCAGCAAGCAAGGCACTCCATAGATGAACATCAGGATCAAATGGCATCCTTTTGATGAAATTCTGGGCCTCGTCCAAGAGTCCAGTGCGCCCCAAAAGATCGACCATGCATATGTAGTGTTCCATCCTTGGGACAACGTAAAAATCTTGATTCATAGCAACAAACCACTTTTTGCCTTCAGCAACAAGTCCAGAATGACTGCAAGCAGATAAGAGACAAATGAAAGTGACATCATCTGGCTTTAAGCCTGCAGTCTGCATATCATGGAACAACAAAACAGCTTTCATCCCGAGCCCATGAATTCCATAACCGAAAATCATAGTGTTCCACGATACAATATCCCTCTTATTCATCCGATTGAAAACTAGTCTAGCCATATCAACCTTACCACACTTAGAATACATGTCAATAAGAGCATTACAAACCAAAGTATCTGTTGTAAATCCACGTACAATTGAGTAACTGTGAGTGCAAGTCCCGTGTTGTAGAGCAGCCAAATGTGAACAAGCAGGCAAGAAGCCAATCACGGTTTCCAAATCTGGCTCAATCCCAGACAACTGCATCTTGTGGAAAATAACCAGAGCCTCATCAGACTTACCACTCTGCACACACCCTGATATTATAGCACCATAAGAAACAAAATCTTTTGAATCCATTTCTTTGAATAACCTTACTGCATCATCTATAACCCCACACTTTGCATACATTGAAAGGAGCGTGTTGCCCACCATTATATTCAAACCAGAGCCTGATTTTATAGTGTAACCATGTACCCGTCTCCCTCTGCTCAGATCAGTCAACTTTGCACAAGCACGCAGTACACTACCCAGTATAACTGTTGAGTGATGTATGCCATCCCAGAACAGCATTTGGTCATATAATTCCAAAGCCTCACCCGCAAAATCACATGAAACATACACTCCGATCATAGCACTCCACATCACCTCATTTTTCACGTCCGTCATATAAAAAATCCTCCTTGCATACACCAGGCATTGACACTTGCCATACATGTCCAAAAGCCCGGTTGCAACCACCACATCACTATAAAAATTCTTTCTCACACAGTAACCATGCACGGTTTTCCCCTGGCTCAACTTTTTTGCTTCGCCAATTGCAGGAAGAACTGCCACAACTGTAGAAGGGTTGGGACCCAATCCCGCTTCCTGCATTTGAACAAACAAACTTATCGTCTCATTGTACAAACCATGAAGAGACGAACCCGCAACCATTGCATTCCATGCTACAACATCTCTATTAGACATATTATCAAACACGTTCCGTGCCTCAATTAAACACCCACATTTAGCATACAAGTCAACCAAAGCAGTGCAAACATAAACATCCGAGTCCAGCCCAAGTCTCCTCGCATGATCATGAATCTCCTTTCCTTCTTCGATGGCCTGTAAACCAGAGCACGCTTTCAAAACAAAAGGGAACGTGTATTTAGTGGGCGTGACACCGAATTTGAACATTTCGTAGTACAAATCGATGGCTCGGTCAAAGGGTCCATTCCAAGCATAAGCTCTGATGATCTGGTTCCACAATATAACATTGTTTTTCCTTTCTGGGTTCGGAATTGTATCGAAGACCCGACGAGCGAGCTCGACTTCGTTACATGCAATATAGAGACGAGTCAGTTTGTCCAATGCAACGGCACTGTTGTGGTAGGTGGCGGTGTTGCCATGCTTGAGGAATTGTTGATGAACCACCTTGCCTTCTCTGAGTGATTTTGATTCAATGCAGGCTTCAAGCAGCTGCAGGTAGTGAGTGCAGACATGGGTTGTACAACTTCGTTTACTGCTGGTACTGGTAGGGACCAAAGGAGTGCATAGTCGTCTGACACGGCTTGCGCATGACATCCCCCCTCAGCTGCTCAAATGTGGAGGTTTGGTTCATTTGATGGATCAACTACTAATGGCCTGTTTGGTATACCATTTTGAGAAATTAGTTCTAACTTATTTTATAGGAGAGGAAGCTACTTATTAAAAGATATACTGATATAGGGTTATGCAAATCTTGTTCTTTATTATTGTTATCAATTAAACTAGACGTGTGCATTGCACGGAAATAACATTTTTTCAAATTCACAATGAAAATATATAACGAATTAATTCATAAAAAATTTATAATTTAAATCATGCATCACAATTTAGTAGTTGAATTTTAATAGTTGTTCAAAAGAACTTAAGTTGTTCAATTTTAGTGAACTATTCTATGGATAAAAACTAAATATATCTTATTAATTATGAAGTAGTTGAATAAAACTCAAAAACTCATATTCATGATCTCAACTATTATTTTAAATGAAAATTAAAAAAGATCTTAAGTATACAATAAAAAATTATTTGGTGGATCTCGATGTCAACTCTTATTTTAAATATAAATTAAATGGAATAGATAACTTAATCAAAAACTTAATATGTTTCATTTTAAAATAGGGAACTCATACATATCTATAAAACAATTAATATAGAATTTCATTGCTTATAGTTCTTTTTAAAACTGGACTTATGTAACAAATAGAAAACTTAATAGAATAAGCGTCTCTATTACTACTATGACATGGCATTTTTAAAGTATGAAAATATAGAGAGTGCCACTTAAGCGCTATTTAGAAGAATGGTAAAATATAGGGGTGAACACAATTTATATATATATATATATATATATTTATGTGATTGGTATGAAAACCCCAAGTGGTTGGGTACTGAAGGCTTGGGCTTGGGATTTGTTCTTTGCAAGGTCTCAAATTTGAAACTTCTTTTGTGCTATCAATCTAAGATCATTGACCCAGTAATTACTCAATTTGTGTGGAACAGGGGGACTATATAATTCTGAGATTAATCGTGGTCTGAACAAGTTGGCTTGAACACTCAATCATGAAAATAAAGAAAATTAAGTTGGTATGAAGTGTATTACACAATAAAGTTATGAACATTGTTCTGTTATTTATTTATTTATTTATTTTCTTGAAGAAAGTCAGACTCTAATGCAGTCTATTGAAAGGAGAAACGAAGATTTATTTTTTGTAAATTCTTTTGAAAGCAAGTCGCAAGAGATTTATATCTTTTGTATTTTTTAGTCTTGGCGTGAACGACAATTTGTAAAAAGAGAAATAAGGACTTGACTTAAAAATGGTGGAACACCAACTTAATATTGATTTTATACATCAGAAGTGGTGGTGTCCGTTATTTCCTTCAACGCTTCTCAACAGGAAAACACCCTATTGTGTGGTAAGTAATTATATATATTTTCATTTTTTATTTTGATGATAAGGTTTTTGAGTCAAGGAGCTGATAGCATTTATGAATCTGAAACCTTTGAGAGCACACGGAGCCCAAATCTTAGCCACCAAACCAATCCGATTTTGCTAAGGAGTGGATAAAGTTCATTTAAATAGGATGTTTGAAATTAGCCTCCACTCTTAAAGATTTCACATAACAAGTCGGTTATTCCTCTTTATTAGACCATAAATTATACTACATAAATATTTTCGGTGGGAATTTGAGTACATGAGATCAAGATCAATAAAGCAACCAATTACCACTTCGACTAACTTGCACCTTTTTTTTTTCTTTGTTTTTTTTTTAATAAATTCGGATTACAAACACAATATTAAAGTTCTGCTTGGAACTCAAATTTTTAATAAAAAAAATATGAAGGAAACATAAACAAAAATATTCTTGTTCACTTTTTCATTACATTTTTTTTTTTTACTTTTTTTACCAAAAATTTAATTTCCAAACAAAGGGTAAGGAACTGATTGCCATATAATAGTGGGGACAAGAGCATGTGAGAAATTAGTTTCTCCCATTTTTCTTTTTCTTGTCGTTTTGTCTCTGCTGTTGGGTGACAATAAGTAACCACCACTTTTATCATCTTTTTATCACACATTGAGTAAGAAATTAAATATATACAACTCCAGTTGCCATACGATTGAAATAAATCTTAACGTCCTCTTAAATTGAAGATAACAATCTGAAAAGGAACAATAGTGAAAGCAACGGTGAAAGGATGAAGATAAAGATAAAGATGAAGAGTGATTGTATGTTAGTGTAAACTTGTAAGGAAAAAAATTAAATTCAAGGATAACAATGAAGCACGAACGTGAGAGGGTGACTATGAAAAGTGATCGTGTTGGTAATGAGGGGTATACAAATAAACTGAACAAATCATGAATCGAACCAATTCAGCCTCTATGGGTCGTTTTGGTACGAATTTATCAAAATTTGATTCGGTTGTAGATCTAAAAACAAAAAAAATCAACTTATAATCAAGATCGAGTCACATCTGTGCTAGGATTGATTTTGGGTCTAGCACAAACCCAATCTATGCACACCCTTATTGGTATCTGTCACGAATGTTGTAGTATGGAAAACTGCAGTAGTTGTAGAATTATCTAAAATTGAGAGTTTACATATTTGCCCTTGGTAATACAAATATTGAAACAAATTTTTTTTTTTTAAATACTGAATAACTGATTTTGCTTGCGGCAATTCAAGAAGAGTTGATATTGAGACAGCTTTGATTTGAGGGAGACACCAAAGTATGTGATTCCTTTATATGTTAGTATAGATACTACCTATTGATAAATAAAGTCTAATGGATAATGTTGTAATTTTAGACAAACTCACAATCTTTATTTGTTAGTTTTGTTTGACGTTAAGGGAAATTGTGGATTAAATAAGTTAACATCATCTGTTTAATATGACTCACAAACACATCGCCTAGTGGGATAAGAAGCTTGTAAGATTATGAACATTAAGATCTGAAAGAGAGTCGAGCCCCGCAATAGCATGTATATAACATTAAGAAAACCAGCTACTCCTAAATTCCTACTCATCAAACAGCTGAAATTTTCTTAAATGCAACGAGGAAACTATCATGATGCACACGCAAGTTCCAACTTATTTTGCTTCAAGATTTATTGGGAACTCCCAAGATCACAACAAAGCTAATCAACTTGATAAATGGAAATATTCCAGGGAAGAAGTTATCTGGAATTTGATTTCAAAACTCTACCAAAATTTATTTTTGGCTGAACAGTTCCTGGAGCAGTCTCTAGAACAAATAATATCATCCCCAGACTATGGTGCCGGAGAAACGGATATTGTGCGGCAATTTGATTCCAGAATTTGCCAGGGTTATTTTTTTGACAGAGGAATTGCAGTCACCAATTCATTTCTACATAGAAGGAACATCACCGCCCTCATCACCTCAATGAATGGGTTTTGCATTATAGAGTAAGGTCTAATCTAATTCCCAAAAAATCTTCCCATTTCTCAAAATTCTTTTTAGGAGTTTCTTGATATGTTTAACCGCGCCAAAACTTTGATCATTTCGTTACAATGCAATGAAATTACGGCAAGCATACGGTTGATAATTGTAGTTTAATATGGTGAATCGGAGTATTGATTCTCTTGAAAATCAAGTTAAATATAAGCTATAACAGTCATGGAACACTAAGCTTCCTAGAATTAATTTGCAACCAACAAAATGCATCTAAATGAAAGTACAACCGAAAATGTGTTTGACGAAGAGATTTGGTTTGTTAAACTGCTTTAAAGCAATTAAAACTAAGTTTAAATGTGAAGAGAAGGGTGTTGGATCCAATTGATCCAAACAACCAAGTTCATCAAGCCTTTAATGAAGGAGTTTGTAACTCAAATCAAAAGTCTCATCGTGGACATTTGATTTGGAAGATTTTGACCATAGAATAATAAATTTACTAGCAATTGAGCCCAGAATTAAAGTCAATTGAGGAATCAAAAGTTTATACCATGAATTTGTACAATCTTAATACCAATTCAACGATTGTACATTGAAATTACCACAAAATTAGTCAAGAACCTAGGTTTTCTTAAAGATCTAAGTATTAATTGCTATGAATTAGATGAAATGATAGATATAACATTAAAACCCAATTTTACCTCCATTAACAACTTGAAGACCTTGATTGATTTTCACAATTGCATCCAAGAGTGAATTTAGCTACTCATTTCCATAAGATAATGCAAGTTGAATTGAAGAAAGAATTAAACCACTACACAATGAATTCTATTGAAATTGTAAAGTTTCCCTCTCTAAAAGCGTATATAAACAATAGCAAATTGAAGTACAATTCATCCACAGCATGCTTAGATCCCCAATTGGGTAAAAACTGCCTTTAAAGCCTGTGGAAGCCGTTCGAATGGCTTAACGCCCATTCGAACAGGGAGTTGACGCCCTTTTGCCCTCTCTGAATCTCCATTTTGTTAGCTAAGCTGATTCAAACATGATTCAAATGGGAAAATGAACTCTTTGACTCTCCATTCGAACGCTCATTCAAACAGCTAATCCCCACGTTCGAATGTTGCTGTGGAAAGTTGGCTATTTTTTTTTTGCTTCCTTTAAGCTCATTTTTTGCATAAGACACAACAAAACAGTTTAGTACCAAAATATAACTAATAAGGCAGGAATAAACCTATACTAGGGCTATCAATCCATTAGTTAAGGCATTATGCTTACACTTTTGGAGTGTAATCACACTTCCTAACTAACTTTTTGCTAGTCCCTAGCAAAATCTATAAATTAAAGACAAAGGGATAATCTCCACTTTTGTAGTAGTCACGGATGCATTTAGCCTATGTATCAAGCATTTCAACCCCTAATTTACCTCTAGTGAACGAGTGGTATCTCGTTAGGGTTTTTAGTGATGGTACTCACAAATATCCTTTTGTGATTTGCAATTAAAGACATGAGAATAAAGAGAACATGCATAATTTAACTCAAAGTAACATTTGATATCAATCCCACTTCCTAATACATGTAAGAGTAAACATCAATACATACAAAAGAGAGGTTCAAGTGAGTGGGTGAGAAATCATGCTATATAACTCAAATAAAACACACTCGCACATCCCCGAACCGTAAGCCTCCTTACAAAACCTTACCAGTCATACACTCATAAGAAAGCACCCACATGGTTCTCACAACAGAATGCCCATCATAAGAGTAAATGCATGGGAAAGCCAAAGAGCAGAGCAATTACAGAAATCAAAAGAATTTAAATCTATCAACCTAACATAGCTTCATGAAAGATATTTCATAATTGAGCATTGGATTAAAGAAGTTGACAAATGATGACTTACATTCCATTGAAATCTCATATCAAGCACACTTTAGATCAATTAGGACTTTTTAAGGTAGAAATGTGGCTAAGTAGCATAAAAGGTGGGGAAGAAGAATGATAGAAATAAGTCAAATCATGTGTGATCAAGACATGAATTGAAATAATGGTTAAACATATTCAATTCTCCCTTTCTGATTCCATGATGCATTTCTCAAGTTTTTGCTTATTTTTCCACACTTTTTTTTTTTTTTTTTAAAACTTTGCAACACTTCTTTTCTTGTTTTCATCTTTTGGTTGCCTTTTCATTCAAACTTTTCATGCTTCTCAATTTGGTCTCTTTCTTGAACTTTCCATCAACTTCTTTCTTTTCTTTTCTTTTCTTTCCTTTCACATTGCCTCGTAATACTCTCACATAGGCATTGCTTGCAAGAGGGAAATAATAGCATCTCTCAATGAAGGGAGAATTTTAACACAATCCAAATTGCACACAGGTCAAGAGAAAGAATGGTAACAATGGGGTTCAAAAGAAACAACAACTTTTCAAGAAAGATTCATCGTTTGCAAGAAGAACAAGGGTCTCGAATTATGTCCAAAATATACAATTATAGAACTCAAGAGAGTATAAGTGTCAACGTTCTTAATCAATACTCAACTCATGGACCAAATCCAAGCATAATAAAGTTATTGAAAGAATAGAAGATGGAGAATTAAACCTTGAGTAAATATATTGGCTCCAAAAGATGATAAAGGATCTAAAGTTTGCAATGTAAAATCTCCACTCTTATAAGGATAAAAATGCATAGAATAGTAACCTATGATTGTAAGCACCCCATTTTTGCCCGCTCGGTAATCTTCGGCCCGACCGGGTTCGGTTTCCAACATCACAACACATGCAAGCTCAAGATGAGCCTTTCAATCTCCCATCTAACCAACTGGTCGCTTCTTGGGTCCACAAGGATCTGCTGGAGCCTTAAGCACCATAATTTAAGGCAGTTTTTCGGACCAGGCGGTCCCGGAAACCAATGCCATCTAGGTAGCTTCTTGGGATCGGGCGATCTCGGGGACCAACACCTCATCAAAAATTTCAGACAGTTCACTTCTGGCGCCTGCTAGCCTGCCAATGTAGAATGTCCATCATTCGGTAGTTCTCCGGGACCAGGCGTTCTCGAAGACCAACACCACCCTTCCAGGTAGCTTTTTGGGACCAGGCGTTCTCAGGAACCAACACCACCCATACAGGTAGTTCTCTAAGACCAGGCGTTCTTAGAGACCAACATTGCACAGGTAGTTTTTCGAGACCGGGCGGTCTCGGGAACCAACACCTAGGTCAACACCGGCGCCTGCTAGCCCGACTTGGTGAAAAATGACCAAACCTGCCCCTTGGGCCTCTAAGCACGTTTTGAGAAAGTTCAAAATCCCTCAAAACGATAAGTCCATCCTTCCAAATGTTGTTAAAGCATTAGGCATCCCACACACGCCGTTTGGTCCAAATCCGGTCCTATTCCGACCCACTCCGGTCAAAATGACCGTTTTGCCCTCGAGCGCCTCGGCACGACACAAACCCCGCTGAACATCGACAGACTCTCTCAAAACCATCCCTGAACAGCCCTACATGCCTAACACAATATACCAGACCATTCCTGACCATTTCCAGCCAACTCCGGTTAAAATGACTGTTTTGCCCCTAGAAGCCAAAAATGCTCCGAAACAGCATCGGCCTTGGGATTTCAAGCGGAGGGTTTCACCACACATCCCAGTTTAACCCAAGGAACACCTTACGACACTAAACTCACACGACTCGATAAAAGTTCCCTGGAGCGTCTCACAGACGCTCCGCCTAAAGTGTCTTTTCCCCCGACTCCCTGAATATAACGCATCATCAACCGACTTGAGAAATGCGTAAATCAGGAAATTCTCGAAAGCTCGTCCATAGATCTTTCCATCGATACGGTTCGATCAAATAGATCACTTCCCGAAGCCCTCCATCGTACAGTGCGAAAACTGTAACTTTCAGCAACCCCTGGAGTGTCTCGCAGACGCTCCGCCAATGTTGACTTTTCCTCCGATTTCCTAATCAAAACGCACCGTCAAACGACTTGAGAAATGTGTAAATTTGAGAATTCCGGAAAGTATTTCCAGAGTACTTTCCATCGGCACGGTCTGATCAAATAGATCGCTTCTCGAAGGCCTTGATCACACGAAATGAAAACAGCCACTTTCGAACACTCACGGAGCGTATCGTGGACGCTCAGCAAAAGTGTCCTTTTTGGCACACTTCCCGAGACAATATCACTCACCTCCAAACACAATTCAAACTTTTTGAAAATATGAAAGTTCATCGGAAGCATTAGGAGAACATCCTGAGTGCGATCGATTCCCTTGGAACCTTCCTGATCGACCCAATTATCGAGGCAAAGTTTGGATGAACCTTCCCGGTGATGGAGCGTATGCTACATGAGCTCAAATTTTGATCAGATCGACCAACTTTCGATCAACGGTCGAGATTTAACTAGTACACAGGGTGCCACGTGTTATTATGGCAATGGAACAGTACCTGTGCATGTCCTACATGCACAAGGCCAAAATTTGGCCATGTGCATGTAGCATATGCGCAAGGCCTATTCCAGATTGCCTATAAATAGAGGCCTCCTCCCTTGCATATTCCAGGTCCGAAATTGATACGAAACTCTGCTGAAATCACTCCAGAAACTCGAATCTCTACATATATTCTTCCCCTCCAACACTTAGGCTAGATTCTACCCCTCCCAAGCCTATACGCTCCACATACAAGGCCTCATACACACTTACACACTCCACTCTAGCCTCTTAAGCCCTCTTGAAGTCACTCAAGCTCTAATCAAGACATCCATTGAAGACTACAAGAGTGTTTAAGGCAAAAGGTGGTATTCCTTTTACATTTATGCTCTGCCCCACTCTTCTCTTCTCCCTCATAGCCTACTTAGACTATTCTCTATTTTACTCCCCATCTTCAACCCCCCTTTCTTGCATGCTTAAGCCAAGAGGGCTTCTAGATCATGCCTAGAGGAAAGCAAGTGACAGCCACCGTGTAGGGGGATCTCTCACTAGCCTACTTTAAGATGGTATGGCCTAAGAGCCCCTTGTTTATGTGGTGAAGCCTAAAAGCCTTGTATGTGAATCATGACCCCTTGCATATTATTATTTTGATCATGTCTTATATGCTTGGCTTCATTTTATGTTTATTGCCATATCCCACAATGCATGCATTGCTCTTAATTTCATGACATTTCCAAGTTCTACATGTCATTCAAAAATTGTTCCCAGAGTTGGCCCCTTGAAGTTTTGGATAAGACTTTAGGAGTCATGCCTTAGAAAATCCCTCACAACCCCCTAATTCATACTTTTGCACCATTGTATTTCAACTTGCATGAAAGTTGCTTTCAAACTCTCTAATATTCAAGGTTTCCATTCTCTCAAATTTAGTGGCTAAAATGGCTCCATGGAAATCTCTCTTGAGTGGTCTCCCTTTATATTGGCCATAGGAGCCCTAAATTGTTAGAATGATTCCCTTTTCTCTCTATGATCGCCTAAGAATGATGTTTAAGATCTTTGATTTCTATGGTTCCTATTCTCTCAAGTATAGTGGTTGGAATGACCCCATGGAACCCTCTCTTGAGTGGTCTCCCTTTTGTTGGCCATATGAACCCTCTCTTGATGGAATGGTTTCCTTGAAAAAATAGTTTTCAAAATCCTTCTCAAAAGATGATTTTCAAAAATGCATTCTCTTCATCTTTGCATCAAAAATGATTTTTAAAAAATTGCCATCACTATGTTCATCTTTGAAACCCCTACTCTTGTCAAAATATTGGTTATAATGGCCATAAGGAAACCTTCCTTGGAATGGTCTCCAATCACCAACCATATAAACCATACTCTTGGCTAGAGTCAAAATTTTCATGAAATGATCTTCATAAAGATTGCCAACCAAAGTTCATTATATAACATGTTTTGTTTTTCAAAACTCTTTCCAAGAACGCATTGAATCAACTTTCAAAACCATTCTCCAATCCAACCCTAGGTTAACTTGATCCTAGTTGACCAACCCTAGGTTAACTTGACCCTAGTTATCCAACCCTAGATTAACTTGACCCTAGTTAACTAACCCTAGGTTAACTTGACCCTAGTTGACCAACCCTAGGTTAACTTGACCCTAGTCACCTAACCTTAGGTTAACTTAACCCTAATTACCAAACCCTAGGTTAACTTGACCCTAGTTGACCAACCCTAGGTTAACTTGACCCTAGTTGCCTAAACCTAGGTTAACTTGACCCTAATTCACTCACCTTAGGTTAACTTAACCCTAATTAGCTAACCTTAAGTCCCCTTAACCTTAGGCTAACCCAACCTAGGTTAGTACACTTCAAAGTTCCAACTCTTGAACCCTTTCCTAAATAATCATTTCAATTTTCAAAACTATTCTCGTAACCTATTTTTCCAATACCCCCTGCTCTCATGATTTCAAAAAAAACCAACTCCATAAACTCTTCAAATGCTCTTGCATTCCATCTTCAAAATGTCACAAACCTAAGGTGTCCCTAGCCCTCTCATGGTTAGGAATTCCAAGGACAAGTGATAAATCAAGAACAACCTCCAAGGTTGTCCATATTAGGATTCCAAACCTTTAACCATTTTCAAAAACCATTTTAAAAAATTAATTCATCCAAACATCCTAAAGTCATGCTTCCAAGGTTTCCAAAACAAGACTTCAAAAACACTTTCAAGTTCTCTTGAGACATGTCAAAGCATTTTTCCAAAACTCCCTCAAGGTGATCCAAAATCATTTTCAAAATACTCCACCATCCAATTTCAAGTCAAAACTTCCAAAGACCTCCAAGTGTCTTAAACTTTTCCAAGACCTCAAAGTGTCTTAAACTTTTCTAAGACCACAAAGAGTTTTCAACTTCCAAAGACCTCAAAGTGTCTTGAACTTTTCCAAAGACTTCAATGTGTCTTCAAGCTTTTCAAAGGCCCTAATGCGCCTATTCTCCATCAGGCTGTTGCCCGAACTACGAATGACCTGATTCTCGCCAAATGAGATATGTATGCAACCTAAAATGGTGCAGTCATAACTTTTATTTCAACTCCAATCCCTTTTTCAAAAATTCCAATCAATTCAAAGCCTCAATTTCAAACTCTTTCAAAACCCCCATCATTTTCAAACTCTTTCCAAACTTGCATTATGCATCATCCATCCGAAAAGTGATGACTAAAATCCGTTTTCAAAATTCTAAAGTGGACATTAAGTGAAAAATGGTGACCGTTTATTCTAGTGAGTGAACAAAAGGGTGATTAGACATGTAGGTACCGAAAGGGCGGGGTAGGGTGATGATCTCAGGATATCTTCCCTACACGTAACCAACCCCCGAACCATAGATTTTTGTTTTCAAAAGACCAAAATGGAGTTATTTTTTTTTAAAAAAAAAGGGCTTAAACATTTCAAAAGGTTGCCAAACAACCTATTTTCCTAAAAACCCTCTTTTGAGGGAGTTTTCAAAAACCTTTTCAAAACCTGTAAGTTTAATCTTTGGATTAAGGCTTAGTTTTAGGTGCCCTAACTCACCTTTATCAAGTTAGGTGGCGACTCCCATTTCTTCTAAAAAGCCCTTAGTCAAATCAATTTTCTAATCTAGTCGCACTTGTCCTTCTAGGGGGACGAGTTCTAATGACAGAGTTCCGTGCTTTAAGGTTTCCGAGCTGAAAGGGCCTTGGACACCCAAAAACCGGGGCGCAACAATGATGTTATATCATATGATTGTGCATAAAAATGTAATCCCCTCCACTCATATATGTATGCTGCAACCTCACAATATGTAAAGAGTAAAGGATGAATCAATATTAACTTGAGTAAATATACATGCATAGATAATTATTGTCGTGCCCCGATTTTTTGCACCTGAGGAAAATACACACAAGTGGAAAAAATACAGTACTCTCGTTAGAACTCATCCTTCTAGAAGAATGAGTGTGACTAGGTTTGAATTGAAAATTAATTTTGAATAAGGGCTTTTAGAAAAAGGTTTGGAGTCGTCACCTATTTTCATTAAGATGAGTTAGGTCACCTAAAACTAAGCATAATTCGAAGATTACACTTAGGATTTTTAAAGAGATTTTGAAAACTTCCTCAAGAAAGGGTTTTTAAGAAAATAGGTTGTTTGGCAACCTTTGGAAAGTTTTAAGCTCTTTTTTTAAAAATAACTCCATTTTGGTCTTTAAAAATAATGATCTAGGCTCGGAGGTTGGTTACGTGTAGGGAAGACGTACTAAGCCATCACCCTACCTTATCCTTGCGGTACCTACATGTCTATTCACCCTAGGTTCACTCATTTGAAGTGTTTGATTAATAAATGTCCAAAAACTATCCACTTTAGAAAAGAATTTTGAAAGGATGTTTGACATGATGCATGATATGCAAGTGCAAGAATTTGACTCAATTTTAAAAGTTGATTTGAAAATACTTGATTTGATTTTGAAAGAAGGTGTTTAGAAATTGGAATTGGAGATTTGAAAATAGATCTTAGAATTAGAACTTTGAAATAGAATTGAAAATTTGAAAAAAGTTGTGGAATTAAAAATTTGGAAAAGGTTATGACTGCACCCATGAGGGTTGCCTACGTATCCTTTTGAGCGAATCATGTCAGTTGTAATTCGGACAAGAGTCCAATTGAAAATAAACATTTTAAGGTTTTTGAAAAAGTTTGATTTGAAAAGATTTGATTAGAAAAAAATTTGATTTGAAAAGAGTTTGATTTGAAAAATAATTTGATTTGAACTTGAAATAGAATATTTGAAATTGAAACTTGGACTCAAAATTGACTTTAGATTTGACTTTGATTTGAAAAGAAGGAACTTGGAAGAAGAACTTGGACTTGATTTGGGAAAGATAGAGATTTTGAAAACATTTTGACTTAGATTGAAATTGAAAAACCATCTTGGTTTATAAAAGAGTTTAAGAAAGGAGTTGAAACTTCTTAACTTTAGGGTTAGGGTCAAACTAAGGTTTAGGTATCCTAGGGTTGGAACATATAGTTGAATTAGGAAGGCTTGATTTAGATTTGAAAATTTAGATTTCAGAAAGTTAGATTTAGGAAAGGTTCGAATTAGGAAGGATTTGAATTAAGAAAGTTGGATTTAACGAAGATTCGAGAAGAGATTTGACTTGATTTGAAAATGTTTGATTATTTGATTTGAAAGAGTTTAGAAAACTTAAGATTTAAGAAAGATTGGATTTGGAAATCTTTGAATTAGGAAAGTTTTGAAATAGGAAAGTTCCATTTTAGGAAAATGTCAAATTAGAAAAGTTTCATTTTAGGAAGGTTTTGAATTTGGAAATATTTGAATTTTGGAAAGTTTTCAAATTAGGAAAGTTCACTTTTAAGAAAAAGTTGATTTTGAAAATATTCAAATTTGGAAAGTTAGAATTAAGAAAGATTTGGATTTTGGAAAGTCTTGAATTTAAGAAAGTTTGAATTTTGGAAAGATTTGGAATTTAGAAAGTTTAGAAATTAGGAAAGGTTTAAATTTAGAAAGATTGAAAAGTTTGAAATTAGGAAAGATTTAACAGTTTAAAATTAGGAAATGTTTGAAAATTTGAGTTTTGGTGAGGATGAGAATTAGGAAAGGTTTAGATTAGGAATGATTTGAAATTAGGAAATGTTTGATTTCTATTTTCTAAAATAAAAGATTGGATTTTGTTCCCAAAAAAGATAATTTGATTTTGTTTCCAAAAACAGAGGATTGGATTTGGTTTCCTAAATTGCAAGACTAGATTTGGTTTCCTAAGTTGGAGGATTAGATTTGACACGGATTGGGAAATGTGGAGTTTTAGAAATCTTAGATTTGGAAAGCTATGATTTTGGTGTAGAAAAGAGATTTGGAAATCTAAAATTTGACATAGAAACGGAAAGTGAAAATTAGAGTTCCCTAATCATTGGCTCTAGGTATTGGATTGGACTCCAAGAAAAAGAGTTTTTGGAAAGTAAATCTTTTGAAGGGAGTTTCTAGGAGGGAAACTTGAAGAGCGTTTGTAGAATTTTGAAGAGAGCCTTTTTTTGGAAAGGAGTTTTGAAAATAAGTTTTGGAAAGTGGAACTTTTGGAAAGAAAGTTTTAAGAAGGAGATTTTTGAAAGCGTATTAGGAAGTAGATTGGAAAAGAAGTTTGAAAAGAGATCTGAAAAAGCGATTTGGAAAGGGAATGAAATATGGACTTTTACAAATTTCTAAAAATATCTCACTTTTCTAAAACGACCCTAACCATAAGAAGATTAGAACCATTCTAGGATTGTGGTTTTGAAAATAACAAAGATTTGAAAATATGAACCATATGGGTCTCATTAAATATAACACTTTCCTAAAGCAATTTGAACCATGGAATGTCTAGAATCACTTTAAGATTATGATTTGGACAAAATCGATTTTAGAGTTTACACCTAAAACTCATGTAACACTTTTCTAAAACAATCCTAACCATGGAGTGGCTAGAATCATCTTAAGATTGTGATTTTTGAAAACAAGTTTGAAAGAGAAGATTTTTAATGTAAGTTTTGAAAGAAATTTTGATGCAAGTTTTGAAAACAAGTTTAGAAAATGATTTGGAAGAGATATATGAGAATGATATGCACAATACAAGTAGGGTCATGAACATACAAGGTTGGCTTCATCACATAATCAAGGGGGCCAAATTCACATGGTCTAAGGTTGAATTAGAAGAAAGCCCTCGACACGGTGACTTTCAACCATTCTTCCTACATATGAATTGGGGATTCCCTTGTTTCTAGCATGCAAGAAAGGGGGAGGGGGAGGGGATGGGGGGGAAGAAGATAGGGGATTAAAATAGAAGAAAACCTAAGTGGGTTAGGAGAGAGAAGAGAGAGGGGAATTGCATAAACGTAAATAGAAAACCAACCTTGTGTCTTCTTTGATTTGCTTGCTTTATTTACTTTACATCACTTTGATCTTCGAGATCTTTGAGATTGCAGCACCTTGAGTCTTTAATGGTCGGCTTGGAGGCTCGTATAGGCTTATATTGAGTGTATGTAAGCTAGGGTTAAAGTGCACGGGGGCTAGGGTTTGAAGAGGCCTAAGAGAGCTAGGGTTTGGAGATAGTTTGAGGTCTGTATATCGAGAGACAGAGTTTCTAGAGTTAGATTGCCGACCTTTTTCATGCAGGGGAGACTCTGTATTTATAGACAAAAGATTGACCTGGCACCTGTTGTAGTGGTGCTAGGCTTAAAAATACACTCCTAGTGGCACCAGACCATTTTTTGGCTGGCGCCACTACTTAGGAAACTTTTTAAGGCGGCAAGAAACATATTTTCGATCCTTGATACACAAGGCAGAAGATTTAGGCACCAGTCCTAGTGACTATCATGCAATTTTTGGCTTGGCTCCACTAGGAGTGACTCCGAAAGGTTCAGGAGTGTTCTAGAAGGTCGAGAAGGGTGCAGAAGGCCGAAAATGAGTATAAACCCCTGAAATAGTGTCCTAAGGGTAACGGACTTGAAAAACATGGTCAGAATTGTCGATTGAGCTTTTAGGGGCAAAACGGTCAACTAGATTGGAAAACCACTGGAATGGATTTGGAATGGATCATAAGAGGACTTGAAGGTTGGAAACACTATCCAGAGTGTTCCAAGGGAGTGCTGATTTGATACCCAGAGTCGGTGTGGTTGGAAAAGGCGACCGGCCTACAGGGGCAAAATGGTCATTTTGCACCGTGTTAGCCAAAATTGACTCAGAATGATCCGAAAAGGTATTGAAAGGTCGAGAATACTATTTGAAGCATTCTCGAGAGGTTATCGGTTTGATACCTAGAGCCGGTGTGGTTTTTGGAAGTACTCGGATGCCTAGGGATAAAATGGTCATTTAGCTTCAAGTGGGCCCTACAGGCCCGGAAAGCGACCGGTAGACTAAATTGGAGTTTAGAAGGTGGGTTAGAGTCTGAATATGCATGTGATGTGTGAAAGTGAGCCCGGTCGGATTGGAGATTGCCGAACGGGCAAAAATGGGGTAATTACAATTATCCTTTAATTTAAAATTGCACTCAAATGTTATTATGGTTCTTGAAAATGAATCATCAACACATCCACTATAAGTAATAAGGATTCAATCAAGAGTATATATGGAAAAGTTATGCTAATAACAATGAAATGAAACATAACAGGATCATACAATACTTAAACCTCTACCAAGTGTCACAAGTAGTCGAAAGGTATCCATATAAAGCAACACTTGTGACTATACAATCAATATGTAAAGAGATATGAGATAACTGAAAAGCGATATATATAACAAAGCTCAAACAACATCTACTATATCAAGATCCGAGTTTTAAATACATATGATGAAATGAAATATGCATACAAAATGATATCTAAACTCTATCTCCTAGTAATCATCATCATCTGGAGGAGGCTGCTGTTGTGATCCTAAGTGCCTAGCTATCTCCTCCAACAAGTGGGTCTGATGTTGCTGGTCTTGCCTGAACTTGGTCAACTATGTAGTAATGCCCTCAGAAGCAGCATCCTGAGTGGCTTGACGAGCTATCGTGGTTGCCTGCCAGTCAGCACGGGCAGTCTGCTGAATCGTTGTGCTTTGCTGCTGAAGCTGGACGATGGTCTGAGACTACTTTAGCATCAGCTTACTCTGCAGTTGAAGAATCTCCATCACTATCTGAATAGTGGGCCTCATTGAGCCTACTACTTTGGATGTTGTAGCTGCTAAGCTTGTTGCTCCCCCTGGGGTTGTACCTAAGCTTGAGCTTGAGCTTAAGCTAGCTGAGCTGGCTGCTATTGCTGGACTCTTTTCTGAATCCCCTTTAGCTGCCCCTCAGATCAGTGCTCGGTTAAAAGGACAATGGGCTTCTGGGGAGATGTGATGATGGCCATGGCCATCGGTCAAAAAGAATGCTCCCTTGAGTGGTGATGGCCATGGTAACGACAAGAATGGTCATGAACATATAATAGGGTAGGTCTATCGATCTACCCGTACCAATAGCCCAAAGGAACTGAGCCCTAAATCGGCTGACGTCGGTGACTCGACCTAGTGGGAAGATGGAATGACAAGTAAAAACAAAGGGAGGCCTACACCTAACAACAAGTGCCTATTTAGGCACCTATGTGGATATCCATCTCTCCCCTGGAAAGCACACCTCAGCTACAATGACATCATGATCAGGGGCCCCTTCTCTTGAGTAAGAAATTTGGGGATCAACTATCCTGGGCAGCTAAAAGAATGTGGTAAAGGAGTCTAGGGTAATCTCTACCTGGCTGCCTCTCACCCATGATCGAATGGTCTCATGCTCTGGAGTACTAGAGGAATATGAGATGTTGGCCATAAATTCAATGACCAGTGTAGCTCTACACTGACCTCTGAATCTGGCCAACCCGAGCCACTATCTTTGAGTGAGCTCGTCCTGCTACCTATAAGGGTCTTTCGTAAAGTAAGTAAGAGTCCATCATCTCTCAAGTACGATGCCTTTCTGGCTCCATAACTCATCCAATGTTGTTTGGGCCTCATGCTTAATGAACCTTAACTCATCAGAAGGTGGGGGCCCGTGGCCTCGACCTTTACCACCCCTACTCGGAATAATAACCTAACTAGAACCAAGTCCTCTACTCACCATGGGTGAGAACAGATACAAGCTAAAGTACCTCTAAAGCCTCTTGAGTCTAAAAAGCAATGAAAATATAAGAAAGGGGACAAAGGAGTACCTAAGGTAGGCTGAAAGGATAGTGCTCGAAAGGTCGGGTGAGTGTAAGCACCCCATTTTTGCCCGCTTGATAATCTTTGGTCCAACCCGATTCACATTCAAGCCGACACAGATATATTCAAGTCCAAATCAACTTTTCGAACTCAATCCAATCAATCAATCGCTTTGCGGGCTCAGACAAAATGGCCAAAATGCCTTTGTGGCATCGCTCGGTCCAATTTCAATTGGCACGTCTTCTTGGAGACAATAAGTCCATATTTTAATCTCAAATTCAATTTCAATTCCAATTCTAATTCAAATCAAATCTAGCATACCTTTCGAGAAAATTGATCCCTTAGACGATAAGAGCATCCAATTAGGCACGTTTTTAATGAAAACTCCTCAGAACGGCAAGTCCTTTCAAACCCGTCGATTGGGACAGAACCCAAGTCCCCGAGATGGTAGAACGGTCCACCTTTGGTGCTTGCTAGCCAGCCAATAAAGAATGTCTATTATTCAGCACGTATTTCAAGAAAGTTGATTATTCAAATGATAAGTCCACCAAGCAGTTTCTCGAGATTAGGCAATCTTTGAAATGAACGCGAACTTTCAGAGTGGCAAAAACACTCATAAACATCGCAACCGTCAGAATGGCGGAAACACTCGTAAACATGTTGACATTGGGAATTGCCAACAAACCACCTATGTCACGCGACTAAACTCACCTCTTGGCCATAACACGTTTACCAAAGGACGAGATACCTTTGGAAACCAACTTATCACAGACCATCAGAGTGGTGAAAACACTCAAAACTCAGGCCAACACCAGTGCCTGTTAGCCTATTCCCGTAAAAAATGATAAAACTGTCCCTCAGGCCTTTCTGGCACGCTTATCCAGAAAGTACCTAAGTCCTCAAAGTGGTAAGTCCATGCTTTCAAGGTCATCCCAAAGACGATCCGGTATGTTCAAATGCCTTCCAGTCGATTCTGGACTAATTTTAGGACCATCCGGTCAAAATGACCATTTTGCTTGTAGGCATTCGAGCGCCCCCCGATATCACACCAGCTCTGGGTATCAAACCGGTCACCTTTCAAGAATGCTTCTAATAGTATTCCCGACCTTTCAATATTTTTTCGAATCATTTCGAGTCAATTCCGGCAATCTTGGTGCAAAATGACCGTTTTGCCCCTGGTGGGCCGGTTGCCTTTTTCAACCACACCAGTTATAAGTATCAAGCCGACACTCCATTGGAACACTCTAGATAGTGTTTCCAACCTTCAAGTCCTCTAATGAGTCATTCCGAGTCCATTCCGTTGGCTTTTTGGTCTAATTGACCATTTTGTCCCTAATAGCTCGATCGATAATTCCGACCTTGTTTTTAAAATCTGTTAACCCTGGGACCCTATTTCAAGGGTTTTTTTTACCCATTTCCAAGCTTCCAGACCATTCTTGGCCTTCCAGACATTTTCGGACCTCTCGGAGTTACTCCTAGCGAAGCCAAGCCAAAAATTACATGGTAGTCAGTAATACAGACGCCCAAATCTTTTGCCTTTCATATTAAAGTTTGAAAGATACGTTACTTGCTGATCTTAAGGCTTTCCTAAGTGGCTGGTGCCACTAGCAGTGGTGCCAAGCAAAAAATTGGCCTGGTGCCACTCCTAGTGGCGCTAGAAGGAAATTTAGCCTGGCGCCATTGCAATAGGCGCCAGGTTAGTCTTGTGTCTATAAATATAGTGCCTCCCCCTACGTGAAAAGGGTCAGAAATCTAACTCCAAAAACTCTATTTTTCAATATACAGACCTCGAACTCTCTCCAAACCCTAGTCTTCTTAGGCCTCTTCGAACCCTAGCCCCCATACACTCTAACTCCAGCATACATATACTCAATACACTCTTATACGAGTCTCTGAGCCGACCATTGAAGACTCAAGGTGTTGCAATCTCAAAGCTCTCGAAGATCAAAGCAAAACAAAGCAAATAAAATAAAGAAGACACAAGGTTGGTTTTCTTTATATTTATGCAATTCTATCCTCTCTCTTCTTTCTCTTAACCCATTTGGGTTTTCTTCTATTTTAATCCCCTATCTTCTTCCTCCCTTTTTTACATGCTTGAAATAAGGGTTTTCTTGGTTCATGTGTAGGAAGAATGGTTAAAAGTCACCGTGTCGGGGGCTTTTTTTGAATTCAACCTTAGACCATGTGGATTCGGCCCCCTTAATTATGTGGTGAAGCCTAAACTTTATATGTTCATGACCCTACTTGCATTGTGCATGTCATACTCATACATCTTTTCAAAATCATTTTCTAAGCTTGTTTTCAAAACTTGCATCAAAATCTTTTACAAAACTTGCATTAAAATCTTCTCTTTCAAACTTATTTTCAAAAATCACAATCTTAAAATGATTCTAGCTACTCCATGGTTTAGGTTATTTTAGGAAAGTGTTACGTAAGTTTTGAGTGTAAACCCTAAATTATTTTTGTCCAAATCACAATCCTAAGGTGATTCTAGCCATTCCATGGCTAGGGTTGCATTAGGAAAGTATTATATTTAAAGTAACCAACATGGTCCATATTTCCAAATCCTTCTTGTTTTCAAAATCACAACCCTAGAGTGGTTCTAATCTTCATGGTTAGAATCGTTTTATGAAAGTGAGACATTCAAAAAGTTTTTCAAAAATTCTATATTCAAACCCCTTTCAAAGTTGCTTTCCAAAATACTTTCTAAAACCTCTTTCCCAAAAACTCCTTTTAAAAAACTATTTTCCGAAAAACTCTTTTCAAACTCCTTTCCAAAAGTTCTCTAAAAAAATTTACTTTCTAAAAACTTTCTTCAAGTTTCTTTTCTAGAAACTCTCTTCAAAAGATTTACTTTCCAAAATCTCATTGTCTTGGAGTCCAAGTCAAGTCCTAGGTCCCATGGTTAGGAAACTCTAATTTTCTTACTAAAAAACATGACTTTCACTTTTGTTTCAAATCAAAGTTTCCAAAAAACTATTTTTTTTTTACATCAAATCTTAGGTTTCCGAAATCTATTTTTTCCACTAAAATCATAGGTTTCCAAAACTCTTTTTGGAAATAAAATCAAATCTTCAACTTTAGAAAATATGAATAAAATCTTTCTTAGTTCAAACGTTTCCTAATTCCAACCTTTCTAAATTTCGAAGCTTTCTAAATTCCAAATTTTTCCAAAATTCTAAAGCTTTCTAAATCTCAAATCTTTCTTAAATCAAAATTTTCAAATTCAAATCTTTCCAAAATCAACTCTTTCTTAAAAAGAAAACTTTCCTAATTCAAAACTTTCCTAATTCAAGACTTTCTTAAAATGAAAATTTCTTAAAATCAAAGCTTTCCTAATTTGGCGCTTTCCTAAAATGAAACTTTTTTACTTTGAAACATTCCTAATTCAAAACTTTTCAAAGTCCAATCTTTCTGAAAATCCTACCTTTCCAAATCATTCCAAGTTAAGTGTTTTCAAATCAAATCAATTTCTTTTCAAATCTTTCTTAAATCCAACTTTCCTAATTCGAACATTTTCTAATTTGAACCTTTCATAAATCCAGCTTTCTAAAATTAAACTTTTCAAGTCTAAATCAAACTTTCTTAATTCAACTACGTGTTCCAATCTTAGATAACCTAAACCCTAGGAGGCCTAAATCCTAGTTTAACCCCCAACCCTAAAGTTAGGAAGCTTCAACCCTTTTCCAAAACTCCTTTTTAAACCAAGATGGTTTTCCAATTTTAATCTAAGTCCAAAATATTTTCAAAACTCAATTTCCTCTTTCTTAAATCAAGTCTACGTTCTTCTTCCAAGTTCCATCTTTTCAAATCAAAGTCAATTCTAAATCCTAATTTCAATTTCAAATCTTCTATTCCAAGATCAAATCAAATCTCTTTTTTCGAATCAAATCTGTTTTTCAAATCAAACTCTTTTTGAATTAGATCCTTTTAAATCAAACTTTCCAAAACCTCAAAGTATGTATTTTCAATCAGACTCTTGTCCAAACTATGACTGACTTGATTCCCAAAAAGGGATACGTAGGCAACCCTCATGGGTGCGGTCATAGCCTTTTTTAAATTTTCAATTCCATGATCTATTTCAAGTTTCAAATTCTAAAATCTATTTTCAAATCTCCAATTTTAACTTCTAAAAATCCTCTTTTTAAAATCAAATCAAGTCTTTTCAAATCTATTTCGAAAATCAAAATCAAGTTCTTTTCAAATCTATTTTCAAAAATCAAATCAAGTTCTTGCACTTGCATATCATGCATCATGTCAACTTCTTTCTAAAAGTTCTTTTTAAAAATGGATAGTTTTGGACATTTATTAATCAAAGATTCCAAATGAGTGAACCTAGGGTGAATAGACATGTAGGTAATGTAAGGGCGGGGCAGGGCGATGGCTTAGTGCGTCTTCCTTACATCTAACCTACCTCCAAACCTAGAATCACTGTTTTCAAAGACCAAAATGGAGTTATTTTCAAAAAAAGGCTTACATATTTTAAAAGGTTGCCAAGCAACCTACTTTCTTAAAAACCCTCTCTTGAGGAAGTTTTCAAAATCTTTTCCAAAACCCTAAGTGTAATATTTGGATTGTGCTTAGTTTTAGGTAACCTGACTCACCTTAATCAAGTTAGGTGGCGACTCTAAACTTTTTCCAAAAGCCCTTATTCAAAATTAATTTCAAATTCAAATTTGGTTGCACTCGTCCTTCTAGGGGGATGAGTTCTAACGGGAGAGTACTGTATTTTTCGTACTTGTGGGTATTTTTCTCGAGTGCAAAAAGTTAGAGCGCGACAGCTGGCGACTCCATTGGGGAAACTTAGAGGGTTAGGCTAATGTCATGTAGATTCACCCTCACCCATCGGGAGTCTTTGATTAATTTGTCCAATTCTATCCATTTCAAATGTTCAAAATCAAGTGTTTCCAAGTTGTTTTCAAAAACATGTCATTGCTTGTATTCAATTACAATCAATTATTCTATTTTGCATTAAGTTTGTCATTCAAAGTATTAACTTTTGCGTATTTTTGTAGGTGGACCTTTGTTCATATTTGTTTCATGTTATATTAACTGCCATGTATGCGTGAATGTATGGAATGGACAGGAGTTGTTGGGCCCTTTCCTTTACTTTTCAAAATTTCACACACCCACTGCACGTGCACAAGCATTTGCATACTTGTATTCTTAGCTGATTATGTCCCTTCTAGTTAGAAGGGGGAACGGTATATTGGTTGTGTGTAAGATGCTGTGTCAGTTTTTTTGCCTATGGTCTCTTGATGGTTCCCCCGCTCGGATCACCAATCGATCATAGCACCACCTCAGGAAGTGGGCCTAGGTTTGAAGATCTAGGAATCGAGCCTTTTTAGGAAGCATTAGTAAGCCCTTAACCTCATGCTCACGTAGACACCATGCATAGTCGAACTCCTGCCAGATTTAAAACATGCGCACTGATTTTAAAACCATGGAGGAAAGGGCGACTAGTTTTACTTTCCTCTATATTTCTTTATTCCTGTTGTTGTAATGACTGAACCCTTACTGTTATAATGCTTGTTTAACTGTTCATGTATGCATATTTACTTTACAATTGCATTATCTCTCCTTATACTCTTTGCATCCATATTCATGCACACAATATTTCATCTCAAGATAAGAGTTCCAAAGTAACTCAAGTCACTGCATTCTCATGCATATGATCAACCCATTGAGAGTGAGACCAAGGTCACTCTCCCTTGCATTAAACTTACTCAAACCCTAAAGGTTCCCATGTAATCCTAAGGATTCATAGCATGCATATTCATTCCATAAAGAGGGGCCCTAATCCCTCTATGCTCACAGAGATAGAGTTTCCAAGAAGATAAGGGGCAATAACGACCCCTCAACCTCAAATCTAAAGAAGACAAATCCGAAGACTCAAGAATAGTTTAGAATTTCAATCGTAAAAGTAGATGGGTGGTAGTCCAAAGGAAAATGTTCCCCTTCCCCTTATTAAAGTGTACTTCGATTCCTTTGTATTTAAACCCAAAAGTTCAATGTACTTCTTTATTTTTCGAGAATGAATGAATGTATGAACGAATATTTCCACTTGATGGTAAAGTATCTACATACAATGGCAAACGCCCTATCTCCAAAAGTGAGTCAAATACATCATATTTAGTCTCCCTCTCAAATAGGGACACCCTGGGGCATGCATTGCATAAAACTCTCTAAAAACCAAAGACTAACTTGCGGTTTGTGTCCTTATTTTTCTTTTTCTTTCTTTTTCATTTACAGAGATTACACTATAACGAGTCAACATTGCTCCCAAGAAAGGTCAACATCCACCTAAAGAGCATCACTTATGGCTGCCAACCCTCAAGAATCATCTTGAGTCTCTCGAGAGGAGGTCAACAAAATAAGGACCCAGATTGATGAAATGTTCAAGCTCATTCAAACCATTGCCATGAAAGATGTTGTTGCAATCCCATTGTCATCCATGACTTCTTCCAAAGGCCCTAAACCAACTAACCCAAGGATCGTGCTTCAATCTGGTAATACTGGAAAGAACAAGAAAGATGCCAAGGGGGCTAATACTGAAGAAGAAAAAATCGTATTGCTCTCGCCTGCTATGAAAAGAATTCCCCTAGACCTTTTAGTTTGAAAATTCAAGGGTTGGAGGACTTATTGTGAAGCCTTCATGGCCATGACTACTTTGGACTTGCATCTTATGATGAGTTGTGTTTCTTCTCGGACCATCCGAGACCTGCCAAATTCAAAATGCTTGACTTTCAGAAGTATGATGACACTGGTAACCCTATTGCTCACCTTTGCCTGTATGCTGGGGCATTGAGTAGTCATGGGAACTATCCGAAACTCCTCATGCAATTGTTCTAACATAGTCTCACTGGGTCTGCTCTACAATGGTTCGTCAGTCTAGACCTAAGGAAGATCACAACTTGGATTGAGCTGGTCAATGCGTTCAAAGCCCAATATCGTCACAACATCGACCTCACTTTCGATTGATGGTCCTTGATGACGATGAGTAAGGTGAGAAAGAAAGCTTTAAGGGCTATGCCCTGAGATGGAGAGAAGTTGCTGCACAAGTTAACCCCCATAAGAAGAAAAGAAGTATGTGCAATTGTTTGTACACATGTTCCAAGGCATATACTATGAGAAACTCTGTACTAGCATGGGGAAAAGCTTTTCTGAGCTCATCATGCAAGGAGAAATGATAGAAAATGGCCTCAAGACAGGGAGGATTATTGACCCCTATGCGAAAACTAGAGATAGTTCTGTTAACATAGCCAAAAAGTGGCTACTACAAGGGGAGTAATCAAGAAGGAAAGCGAGGTGTCTACTATCCTACCCATTCAACCACCCCAATACCATCCCCCAATTCAGTCTCACCCTATCTTACCTATGCCCACACTATACATGCCTACCCAAGCACCCAACTTTGGCCCTACTAGGGCACATCCTAATTTCAATAGGCCTGCCCGACGCTTTTGTAACTTTGATGCCTTAGCTTGCACCCAAACTGAAGCCTAACATAACCTCTTGAAAAACAACGTCCTAAAAACCTATACCGGCCCGTCCATTGCCAAGACCCCTACCCCCCAACTTTAATGGCGCCCTCAACTATGAGTACCATTCAGGTGGCTAAGGGTACGACACCAAGAGTTGCTTTTCCCTCAAACATAAAATCCAAGACTTGATCGACAACAAGACCATTGATTTGCAACTGTTGAACCCTACTCCAACCCCTAATGTGACCACCAACCCTTTGCCGGACTACACAGTCAATGTATACTAGTGGAAATAGAAGACGAGGGAGAGTTGGATAAGACCATGGCTGAGGATTATGAAGAGGATTGGGAGGCTGATGAAGAGAATGACAAGGAGGAAGATCTCCCACCATGCCTGATCTATCTCCATAACCTTAATAAGGTGCCCAATTCTTTTAACTGGCTAGTTGAGGAGCCAATGCTTATAGAGGAGGATCTTGCTGAAGACATGGCTGTTGATGGATGGGGTGCTAAGTTTCTACACCCAAGGTATACCGTGGCTGAACTTCATTTATTAGAGAACCCCTGGCCCATGACTGAGTTCAACTATGAAGACATGGGCTAGGATCTAGAAGAGCCCAATACACTAACAAAGGCATTCGAGTTGGAGGGAGACGAGTTAGCCACCCTGTTTATGAAAAAGCCTGCTATCAAGAACAATAAGGAGGTCAATAAAGTTGACAACTGCACCGTCACTGCCAACATGCCCAGAGTTCTAGAAGAAGCTTTTGCTTGCCTTGCCTTGGCTGGAAGCTGCGACTATGGATGGAGTGTTGAAGATGTGGGCATCGTCCTAAAGCCATGCTAAAAAGGAGTCCCATCAAAAGCATACAAGAGAGGGGTGTTTTAACCCACTTTCTTTCTATCCCTTTACATTTTGTCCTTAAATTAATGTCTACATTTCCATTCCTGTAAAAGAACTATATGCTTTTCATTGACATAATAAAATGATTAAGTTTTTTCATTCAATTGCTATAATCTTATATTTTTCTTGTGAATGGTGAATGTTTCCTACACGAGGGGCATGGTCTATCTTCATGGAGAACCTAACTCGAAGGGTATGGTAGCATGAGTTAGCCACTCGCTGATTGATCAACTTTCTAAAAAGAGAGTGAATGAAGATGAGTGAAGAAACTACCCCAAAAGCAACACTTGCAAGACACTAAAGCTAAGTGATGTGTGGCCAGACTATCAAGATGAAGAGGAGCCAACTTTCATTTTTCCATATAAAAAAAATGTTTATATTCTCTTTGCTTAGCCCACTAGTGCCTTGTAGAAAACGAAAATTTCTTGTCAACATTGATTCAACACCATTTCCCCACACTGGGGCAAATAGATAACTAAAGACTCTACAAGGCATGTCATTCATCCTCCATCGAGTTGACACAATATTAAAGGCTCCATGGATCAAGCAATCTAGTTCAAAATGAAAAGGGGCCCTCATTTCATTTCCCATACAATAAAAAAACAACCTTTGTCAAACCTGTTCAGCCGGTTACCTTTCTTTTCAAGAAAAAAATCCAACCTAGGGATCACTGCCCACAATGGGAGATGCTACGAAAAAGATCCGAGAGAGAGAAGTTGTAGAAATGTTTGTCTCACAAAAAGGAAAAAGGAAAAAAACTGAAAGAAAAAACATAGCAAAAAGAAAGAGTTGCAAAGGGGCAAGAGGCCAAAAAAAAAAAAAAAAAAAAAAAGAAAGAAAAAATATATATGAGAGAAGGCCTGAAGAAAGTCATGTTTGTGCCATCTTGAAAAGCGTATAGAGTGGCTGAAAAAGGAAAAAGTCATTTCCTGGCATATAGTAAAGGCAAGAAGGAAAATCCAAAGGTAATCTTAGGGAATAAAGAAGCCTAATAGAAGCTATAAGTTTGAGCCTTTACCTTTTCTTGTTAAACCCAAAACCATGGCCTATATTATAACCCTATATAAGTCCACTCCGATTGACAACAGATTGTTTGATCTAAATGAGCTGGATGTGTTGCTGAAGCTGAAGAAGGATGCTAACCCTACTAGAAGAATAATCTAGGATGGTATGGATCTAAACTCTGCCGAAAGCGACATCAAAACTTGAGCCTGTATATCCCATTATTTCAAAACCCCATAACCTAGCCTACGTTACGGTCCTAAAGTGAAGTCTACTTAGATTGAAAGACTGGCTGATCATCGCTCTGCTAAAGGTCAGGTAAGCTATTGCCAAAGCCTCGAGGGTTGAGAGTTCAAGCCAAATGATCCCATACAGTAACCCAAGGTAGAAAATTAGAGTCAGTCAAAAGGCTAAGAAGGGTACAAAATGCTATTATCTAGTCAAGGTAAAGTCGAGCCAAAAGGGAGACCATACTGTTGACAAGGAAGGAGTTGTCATTTTAGGGATATATAATTTGATAGTGCCCCATTCATTATATTAATTATTGCATCCCTAACATGTATATGTATTTCTGTAAAAATTTTGGCTTGAGCTTCGCATATATAGGACATAGCTCCCTGTAGAAATAAAAGTCACCAAAGTAGTTTAATATCATCTCATGTAATAAATATATATCATCATCAGTATCCCTGTATATGCATTTGTTCATATACTAAGCTGTGTAAATATCTCTACCTGTCCATGCATCATTACATGCATCTAATTATTTGAAGCACAAATACCCACTCTATGCAGAATTTATAAAAATAAACTACCTAGCAATGCAACTAAATACATGTCTAGGATAGAATACAGGAAACATCTAAGCCAATGTCCAAGGGGCATTCATCACAGATCGAAGTCAATGTCCGGGTCAAAGTCTCTGAAGCTTGGCTCTGGAGGAGGCAGATGACTACCAGAAGCACCAGCATCCTATAGAGAAAAAAAAGCTGGAATCAACAAGGCGAAGGAATAACCAAGCAACGTCAAAACAAAGAGAGGGAAAGGATAACATATCCCGTTGCCTCATATCTGAGCCAGTCGTACCGTCAAGGAAGCTACCTCTACCTAGAAATGGTCCCTTGTAAGCACCCCATTTTTTACCGCTCGACAGTCTACACTCCGTCCAGACTTGTTTTCAAGTCATTGTGGACATATTCCAATCGAAACCAATCCTCTAGGTCCAAATTCCCCCTTTCCATCGCTTCGCGGGCCTGTCAGGCCCAAATAGAGGCAAAATGACCAAAATGCCCTTAGGGGCATTGTCCTTTCTTATTCCAATTCCAATCCCTCTCTCGAGACAGTTTATTCCTCGTGACGGTCCGAGTAGCAAAAACTCGAGACGGTCCGAGTAGAAATACTCACAAAACTACTCACAAAACCGTTAGAGTGGCAGAAACACTCAAAACCCAGGCACGTCTCTTCGGAGACGGTAAGACCCCTTTCCAATCCCTCTCTCGAGACAGTTTATTCCTCGTGACGGTTCCAATCCAGGCACGTCTCTTCGGAGACGATAAGACCCCTTTCCAATCCCTCTCTCGAGACAGTTTATTCCTCGAGACGGTCCGAGTAGCAAAACTACTCACAGAACCGTTAGAGTAGCGGAAATACTCACAGAGCCGTTAGAGTAGCGGAAATACTCAACCGTTAGAGTAGCGGAAATACTCACAGAGCCGTTAGAGTAGCGGAAATACTCAACCGTTAGAGTAGCGAAATACTCACAGAGCCGTTAGAGTAGCGGAAATACTCAACCCGTCCGAGTAGTGGAAATACTCCCAAATCATCAACCTCGTCCAAGTAGCGGAAATACTCAACCTCGTCCGAGTAGCGAAAATACTCACAAATCATCAACCCCGTCTGAGTAGCGGAAATACTCACACCGTTAGAGTGGTGGAAACACTCAAAACCTAGGTCAATACCCGTGTCTGTTAGCTCACTTCGGTGAAAAATGACCAGACTACCCTTAGGACCTTTTTCGAGACTTTTCGGTCAAGAGGACCATTTTGCCCCTAGGCATCCGAACGCCCCGGGAACCACACCGGCTCTGGGTATCAAACCGGTAACCTCCCGAGAATACTTTTTATAGTATTCTCAATCTTCCTTTACTTTTCTGGATCATTCTGAATTAGTTCCGGCCAACCCGGTACAAAATGACCGTTTTGCCCCTGGAGGGCAGGCCTCCTTCTTCGACCACACTGGCTCTGGGTATCAAACCGGTAATGTCCCGAGAATACTTTTTATAGTATCCTCAACCTCCCTTTACCTTTCCGGACCATTTCGAGTCAGTTCCGACAAACCCGGCACAAAATGACCGTTTTGCCCCTAGTGGGCCGGTCTCTTTTTCTGGCCACGCCGGCTCTGGGAGTCAAACTGGCAACTTCTGGGAATATTCTAAATAATGTTTCCAGATCCCAAGTCTTTTTTCGGGACAATCTGAGTTCGTCTCGGCAGCTTTCCAGCCCGATTGACCGTTTTGCCCCTAAAGGCCCGGTCAACCTTTCTGACCCACCTTATCCTCACTTTCCAAGTCAAATACCTCCAGGACACTGTTTTAAGTGTTCCTGCTCCCTTCCGGCCTTTCGGGTCATTCCCGGCTCCTTCAAATCATTCCCGGACTTTCCGGAGTCACTCCTAGTGAAGCCAGGCTAAAGTTTACATGGTAGTCACTAGTACAGGCACCCAAATCTAGTCAAAGATACGTTGCTTGCCGACCTTAAATCTTTCCTAATTGGCTGGCGCCATTAGTAGTGGTGCCAAGCCAAAAATTGGCCTGGCGCCACTCCTAGTGGCGCCAGTGTAAATTTTACCCTGGCGCCACTGCAACAGGCGGTAGGCTTGTCCAACTTCTATAAATACAGAGCCTCGTTCAACGTGAAAGGGGTCTGCAAACTTAACCTAGAAATCACACAATTCGATATACAGAGCTCAAGCACTCCCTAAACCCTAGCCTCCCTAGGTTTTCCCAAACCCTAGCCACCCTACACTAAACCCTAGCCTCCTATACATCCCTATACACCTCTATACACTCATACATTAGCCTTCAACCCACCTTCAAAGACTTGAAGAGCTGCCATCTAAAGCTTGAAGACAACTCTTGAAGACTTTAGGTGAAGATCAAGACAAAGATCGAGGACCGAAGACAGCACGACGCGCAAAATAAACAAGACATACGGTAGGCTCCCTATTTAAATTTCCGCACTTCCCCCCTCTCTCTTCTCTCTCCAACCCACTTGGGTTTTCTCTATTTTAATCCCCCATCTCTTTCCCGCCCTTTCTTTGCATGCTTGAAACAAGGGGACTCCCGGTCCATGTGTAGGATTGGACTATTGGAGAGTCACCGTGTCGGGAGCTTTCTTCTAGTCTAACCAAAGACCACGTGGGTTTGGCCCCCTTGATTATGTGGTGAAGCCTTAACCTTGTATGTTCACGACCCCAAATTGCATTGTGCATATCATAGTCTTGCATCTTTCAAAATTCGTTTTCAAACTCGTTTTCAAAACCGTTTTCAAACTTGTTTTCAAAATTGCATCAAATTCTCTTTTTCAAAAACTTGCTTTCAAAACCACAATTCTAGGGTGATTCTAGCCTTTCCATGGCTAGGGTTGCTTTAGGAAAGTGTTATATTAAAAATGGCCTTTTGGTCTATATTTTCAAACCTTGTTTTCAAAACCACTTTCTTAAAGTGGTTCTAGCCCTCTTATGGCTAGAATCGCTTTAGGAAAGTGAGATGTTTTTACACCTTCTAAAAACTCTCCTTAAAAATCTCTTCCTAAAAATCTCTTTTTCAACATACTTTCCTAAAACTCTTCTCTCCAAAATTGTTTTCAAAAACTCCCTTCCCAAAATCTATTTTTCAAAATTCCCTTTTTTAACTTCTTTCCAAAAACTCCCTCTCTTTAAAATCTCTTTCTAAAAACACTCCCTAGATTCACTTTCCTAAAAACTCTCTCCAAAAACCTTTCTAAAAAACTCTCTTTCTAAAATCTTCCTTCTAGAAATTTTCCCTCTAGGATTTTCTTTCTCAAATCTTCATTTCTAAAAACACACTTTCCAAAAAACTCCTTCTTTCCAAAAATCTTTCCAAAAACTCTCTTTCCAAATTCACTTTCCAAAAACTCCTCCCTAGGATTTCCTTCTAGAAAACCTTCGTTCCCGAAAAATGCGTTTTCCAAAAAACTTTTTCCTTAGAGCCCAAGTCAAGCCCTAGAAACCACGATTAGGAAACCCTAATTTTCTTTCCAAAAACATGATTTTCAAACTTTGCCCTAAACCTAGGTTTCTAAACCTCTTGTTTTCTACATCCAAACCATACACGTTTCCAAAACCTATTTTCTACGCCGAAACTATAATTTTCCAAATCTAGGGTTTCTAGAATCTCCCTTTCCAAATCCTAGCCAAATCCTACCTTTCCTTTAGGAAATCGAATCAAATCTCTCCGTTTAGGGAACTAGATCCCGTCCTCCGTTTTTGGAAACAAAATTAAATCTTTTCTTTTAGAGACCAAATCCAATCCCTTCCCAAATCCAAATCTTTCCTAATTCAAATCCTTCCTAAACTTCCACCTTCCTAAACCATAAGTTTCCTAAAACTTTCAACTTCAACCCTTTCCTAATTCTACCCTTTTCCAAATCTTAACTTTCCAAATCCAAGTTTTCAAAACCTTCCCTAAATTCAAGCCTTTCCTAATTTCAAGACTTTCTAAAATTCAAACTCTAAAACTTTCTAAATCCTAAACTTTCCAAATTTCAAATCTTTTCAAATCCAAAGTTTCCTAAATTCAAAACTTTCTTAAGTTAAATCTTTCTAAACTTCCAAGCTTTCTAAATTCTAAATCTTTCCAAAACTTCAACATCTTTCCAAATCCAAAACTTTCCTACTGTCAAAACTTCCTTATTTTCAAAACCTTTCCTTTTTCAAAACCTTTCTTAAAATGGAGTTTTCTTCATTCAAAACTTTCTAAACTCAAAGCTTTCTAAATTCAAAACTCTCCAATTTTCAAAACTTCCTAATTTCAAAACCTTTCCTAAAACAACACTTTCCTAAGTTGAAACTTTCTTAAACCTAAACCTTTCCTAATTCAAAACTTTCCAAAAGTGAAACTTTTCTAATCCAAATCTTTCCTAAATTCCAAGTTTCCAAATCTTTCCAAATCTTCCAAATCTAACATTCCAATCCAATCTTTCTTAATCTCAAGTCTTTTCTAGGTCTCCTATCTTTCCTAAGTCTAGGTTTTCTTAAACCTTCTCTTTTCCAAAACAAGTCCAAATCAATCTTTCCAAAGCAAGTCCAATCCTCTCAATTCCAATTTCCAATCTCCTCTTCTAATTTCAAATCAAATTCAATGTCCAATGCAAGTTCCTTCTTCAATCCACTCTTCTATTTTCAATCGGACTCCGGTCCGAACTACGACTGACCTGATTCCCCCAAAGGGATACGTAGGCAACCTTCATAGGTGCGGTCATAATTTTTTTCAAACTTTCAATTCCACCCTCATGGGTGCGGTTTCAAAATTCTTTCCAAATCTCAAATTCCAATCTATTTTCAAAATTCCAATTTCAAAATTTCTATTTTCAAATTCCTATTTCCAAATTTCAAACTTTTCAAATTCAATTCCATCTCTTCAAATCTATTTTCAAATCAAAGCAATTTCTTTTTAAATCTATTTTTTAATTCTTTTCTATTGCTTGCATATCATGCATCATGCTAAATTAGTTTTCAAACATTGTTTTTCTAAAGTGAATGGGGTTGAACTATAGTTAGTCGAAGACTCTCATAGGTGAATCTAGGATAGATTGACATGTAGGTACCGAAAGGGCGGGGTAGGGTGATAGCTTAGTGCGTCTTCTCTACACGTAACCAACCTCCGAACCTAGATCACTGTTTTCGCAAGACCAAAAAGGGGTTATTTTTCAAAAAAGGGCTAAATGTTTTCCAAAGGTTGCCAAACAACCTGTTTTCTTAAAAACCCTCTCTCGTGGAGATATTTTCAAATTGTTTTCCAAAAACCCTAAGTGTAGTTTTCGGATTATGCTTAGTTTTTAGGTGACCTAACTCACCTTAATCAAGTTAGGTGGCGACTCCGAACCTTTTTCAAAAGCCCTTTATTCAAACCTGTTTTCAATTCAAACCTAGTCGCACTCATTCTTTTAGGAGGGCGAGTTCTAACGAGAGAGTACAGCATTTTTCCGCTTGGGTGAGTATTCCTCGAGTGCGAAAAATCTGGGCGCAACATCCCTCTCCATTTGGAACTGGTCCCTCTCAGTCTGGTACCGATCCTTCTGATCTCTCACAGTGGTAAACTTAGCCTGGGGCACATATCTTCCGGCTCGATGCCATAAATCCACCACCTCCTGGCCAACGGCGTACCCACCGACTACCACCTCAAACTGAGTAAAAGCACCTACAGAATGAGCTCCAAAGTGTGCAGCGTAATCAGTCTTTGGAAGAAGTAGAAAACCAGCACAGGGCTAACACTCCTGATATGGAATAGGAACTACCTCAACCAAGGCTCCGAACATGTACTCTGGTGGATCCCTTGCTGACCGGAACTTCTCGGGGAACTAATGCGAATGCCTGTCTCCCAGATAAGACTCCCAAGAACCATTGCTAAGAAAGGAAACCCTCGACAAAGACAACGGGACCAAGTACATGGCCGCCTTATAATGAACCGATCTGACGAAGAGCCGCCAAGTCACATCCTTTGCCTCAATGAGCTCTAAGTTAGCCTGAATCATCACAAAGTTAATAATCTCCAACTGCTAGGCTACTCGATCACGAGCCCACTATAAAGCTTGGGGATAAAGATCAGCCTCAATAACCTCAGGACGACAGACTGGCAGGTACTTGTAACTCCACCAGATAAGAAAATGCCAGAAACCAGTCAGACTACCCCAATGGGAGGAAGTCTGGACCCGCATCGATTAAAGGAAGCAACCGAAGGAAAAAGACCCCCAATCCAGCACAGATAAAGCCCCAAGATCAGCTATTATGCTCACCAACTAAAAAGGACGAGCGACTTGTTGTTGTTACCGAAGCAGCTAAAGATGATGTACAAAACAAGTGGCCGCCTCATGATGTCTCACTGGGCAGGTGGTGGCTCAATAGCAAAGGTACTATCATCACGACTAAGCCAAGAGACTGGAAAAACAGAACGCTCAAGAGAAGGCAAGTCCAGCAAAACACACGTGTCGGCTCTACTAACTGACTATAAGGTGATCCGCCGACCGACAAAGGAAAGCCTCGTGATAATAGCCCAATCCAATGGAGTAGGTCCCAACTTGAAGCCCACAAAATGGAAAGTCCCAGTCTCGCCAAACCACCTCTTAATTAGGGGTAGCACTAGATGTCTGTTCAAGCGGTTAGCTTGTAATCCCATGAAGGCCCCAACCCAATCTTTGCCAAGAAGGCCTGGTAAGATAGAGTTGCCCACTGCATAGTGCTGAAGACAAGATGAACAACCCCTCTAAAAGATGTGTGTACTCGTGGAAGAGGCAAATGCTGTCGAGAGTAGACACTAGGATGATAGGCAAGATCTCCCAGTGGAGGAATATCCGATATCTCCAAATCACTAAGATTAGCATCTGTCTGCCTATGTCTAGAGGAGGCCCTCCTATAGCTAGTCACCCGATCGCTAAGGTCCGTTACCTCCTCCTCTGCATCCATCTCCTCCTCAAAGGCCTGCTCAACTGGAGGGAAGGGGTTGACTGGAGGTTTACTCCCCCTTCCGCTCTGACTGGAGGATGCCCGGCTAATAGATCTCTGACTACCTCTGGAATGGCTAGAACTGCCAGTAGAATTCGTGTGAGCCCCCTTTCCAGATCGGTGTCTCCTTTTCGAATCGTCATTACCTGCGTCTGCCATTCTAAAGTTAAATGTAAGAATATCGACACATGATAAGTATAGCTCAAAAGGTAAGTGATAATGAAAGGAAAAAAAATGAAAAAGATTTCAAATAATAGGTCAAAATGAATTTCCTAAATATTTTTTTTTATTTTAAAAGTCAATTTTCAATTTAAAATGAATTTTCTACACATTTTGATTTTAAAATTTCAATTTTGAGTAAAAATAAATTTCCTAAACATCTTAATTTTAAAATGCAATTGTCGAGTCACAATGAATTTTTTACACAGTTTGACTCTGTCAAAAATCCAATTTTCAAGTCAAAAAGAATTTTCTATACATTTTGTCTTCAAACATGCCAAGTTTTGAGTCAAAAAGAATTTCCTATACTTTTGGCTTTAAAAAGATTTCAAATGTTAAGTCAAAATGAATTTTTTACACATTTTGTTTTCAAAGGTCAAGTTTCGAGTCAAAATGAATTTTTCTATACATTTTGAAAATTAAAGTCCCAAGTCAAAATGAATTTCCTATATATTTGGTCCTCAAAGAGTCAATTTCAAGTCAAAGTAAATTTTCTACCAAATTTCAAAATGGTTTTTAATCCAAAGTCAAAGGTTCACTTCAAACCCTAGGTTAACCTAACCTTACTTAGTTAACCCTAGGTTATCCAAATCCTAAGTTAACCTAATCTTAGTTAGTTAACCCTACGTCACCTTAATCCTAGGTTAACCTAACTTTAGTTAACCCTAGGTCACCTTAACTCTAGGTTGACCTAACCTTAGTTAGTTAACCTTAGGTCACCTTAACCCTAAGCTAACCTAACCCTAGTTAGCCAACCATAAGTTAACCTAACCCGAGTTAACCATAGGTCAACCTAACCCAGGTTAGTAAGCTTCAGGGCACCAATTCAAAGACCCCTCTTCAAATAATCCTTCAACTCAAAAACCATCCTACCCTCTTGAGATTTCTAAAATCAACTCCAAAACCTTTTTAAATATCCCCACACTTTATCTTCAAAAATGTCTCTAAGAAGTTCTCTTAAACTTGTCACAACACAAATGGCTAGACACTTAACATTTGTTTTCAAAAACTATTTTCAAAATATTTTCAAAAACTCACAATCCTAAGGTGTCCCTACCCCTTTATGGTTAGGGATTCCAGAGGAAGGTGATACATTAAATACAACCCTCAAGGTCGTCCATACTAGGGTTCCAAAACCCTAATTGTTTTCAAAAGATCTTTTCAAGAATGATTTTCAAACATCACATTTTTGAAGCAACCCTAATCCTTCCATGGTTAGGATTGGTTAAGTGCAAGTGAAATATTCAAGAAGGGTTCTATAACCCTAAAACTTTAAAAAACCAACGAGAAGTCTTTGGCCCCTTTTCCAAAATTTGTTTTCAAACTCATTGCCTTAAAGGAGTTTAGATCTTCAATGACTAACCTCTCAAAGGTAAATGAAACATTAAGCATGCCTTTCATAAGGTGTTCAAATTTACTTTCAAGAGCTTTTCGAAGACAAGTTTATTAAATCACTTCCAATTCAAACCCTATCTCTAAGGTTTTCAAAACAAGACTTCAAAACATTTTCAAAACTCTCTTGAGTTATTACAAAGCTTTTCTAAAGCTCCCTTGAATTGTTTAAAAAAAAAAAACGCTTAAAAAAATCTCGAGTCCTATTTCAAAAGCATTTATCTAAACTCCCAAGTTCTCTTTTTCCAAAGAACACAAAGTTTCTTCCAACCTTTCCAAAGACCTCAAAGTGTCTTCAAGCATTCCAAAGGCCCTAATGCACCTATTTTCTTTTGGGCTTTCGTCCGAACTACGAATTACTTGATTCTTACGAAATGAGATACGTAGACAACTTAAAATGGTGCGGTCATAATCGTTATTTCAACCCAAGTTCCCATTTCAAAAGTTTCTATCCATTTAAGATTTCTATATCAAATTCCTTCAAAACTCCCATATTCTCAAACGTCTTTTAATAACATGCATCATGCATCATTCATCTAAAAAGTGATGACCAAACCCCATTTTCAAAATTCTAAAATGTATATTAAGTGGATGATAGTAACAGGTTATTCAAGTGACTGAACAAAGGGTGATTAGACATGTAAGTACCAAAATGGTGGGGTAGGGTGATGATTTTAGGATATCTTCCCTACATGTAACCAATCCTTGAACCATAAATTTCTATTTTCAAAAAGACCAAAAATGGAGTTATTGTCAAAAGGGGCTTAAAACTTTTCAAAGGTTGCCAAACAACTTATTTTCTTAAAAACCCTCTCTTGAGAAAGTTCTCCAAAATCTTTTCACAAATTCTAAGTTTAATCTTTAGATTATACTTAGTTTTAGGTGATCTAACTCACCTTAATCAAGTTAGGTGACGACTCCAAAATTTTTCTAAAAAGCCCTTAATCAAATCAATTTCAAATTCAAATTTAGTTGCACTTGTCCTTCTAGGAGGATGAGTTCTAACAAGAGAGCATTGTGTTTTTTCCTGAGCCAAAATAACTTGGTTAAAAAGCAGGGCACGACAACTGGCAACTCTAATGGGGACAATTAGAAGGTTAGGCCTATGTCATGCCTAGTCACCCTTTACTCACCTTAAGTTCACCGGTTACCTTGTTTAGTTATATCCACTTTCTAAACTTTTCAAATTTTCAAAATTTTCAAAATGGTCTTTGTTTTGCAAAAAGTCAAATATTGCATTCATTACATGCTTTTGCATTGAGTTCTTCAAAAAGTTACTAACTCCTTGTATTTTCTTTTGTAGGTGGAATTTTGTTCACATTTCTTTTTACGCTATATTAATTGCCATGTATGTAGTGAATGAACAGGATGGGGTGTGTGTTGTTGGGTCCTTTCCTCTATTTTTAAAAATTTCATACACACTTGGTGTGCTCACTTGCATTAGCATTTTGCGTAAATTACTTGGTTACTACCCTTTAGATATAAAGGGGAACAATATATTGATTGTGGGTGGATGCTATGTCAGTTTCTCGGCCTACGGTCTCTTGATAGTTCCCCCGCTTGAACCGCTAACCAAAGATGGAGTTCACACTTTCAGGAGTGGATGTCGGAGGTTTGAAGGTTTAGGAATCGAGTTTTTTAGGAAGCATTAGTAAACCCCCAACCTTATGCTCTTGTAGCACCCCATGCCCAAACCTCTGCTGGATTTAAAACACACGAGTTAATTTTAAAACCAAGGAGGAAAGTGCAACCGCTTTACTTTCCCTTATATTATGTTCAATTCATGCTGTAATGCTGCTTGATTTTTGTCATTAAGTTATGTATCCATCTTTTTGCATCATAACTGCTTATGCATCTGTATTCATTTCAAGACAAGAGTTTCCAAAGTAACTCAAGTCATTGCATCTTCATGCATCTGATTAACCCTTAGAGAATGGCCCAAAGACCTTCTCGCTCAAATCAAGCCAGCCAAAACTCTTAAGGGTACCATCTAAGGATTCATGGCATGCATCAAAGTCATCTCATAAAGAGGGGCTCTAATCCCTCTTCGCTCATAGAAATAGGGCTGCCAAGAAGATAGGGGGCAATCCAAAATTGAAGACTCTCACCGATCTCCATCCAAGAAGGCGAATCCGAAGACTCGAGAATAATTTAGGATTTCAACTGTAAAGATAGGATAGTAAAGTCCCAAGGAAAATGTTCCCTCTCCCCGTTTTAATGTACTTTTGAAAATTCTATGTACAAAGAAATTCGTCTCAATAAAATTGTTATTTCTTTTGAATGAATGAATGTATGAATGAATGGTTACAGTTACAGGTATAGTATTGCATAACAGAGGCAAGGCCCTATCTCTAAAGCTTGAGCCAAAGTATCATGCTTAGCCCCTCTCAAAACGCAGGGGCATCCCTAAGTCATGCATTGTATAAAGATTTCCCAAAGTCAGACACTAACTTGAAAATTATTTCTTGTCTGTTTCCTTACCTTTCCAAAGGATTAAACTTTAGAAAAGGACGTTCTGGGGAAGCTACAAATCACAAAGCAGTATGGAAGACACGACAATGATCCTCGCCATAAAACAAGTAAACAGGCCAGTGCAAGAGACAATAGATCCCATGGAAATGGTGGCCCTCCTACTGGCTGATAAGGCCATCGACCCAAGACAAGAAAAGGGAAAGTTGGGCGATATTTTCGCAACACTGAAAACTATGGCTGACAAATTGCTGAAAATAGTCTAGGATAACAGAAAAGAGTGGAGCCTTGACAAAGCTTGCCCAGGTTCGGAATAATCACAAAAGGGTCTTCAAGAAATCCTTATCCCTAAAGGAACCGCCCTCCTAGTTAAAATCCAAAGGGCAAGCCTCCCTAAGGCAGCAATGAAAACTGGCGAATCATTAGAACCTTTCTTGATTATCTAGCCTAAGCAGACTAGTCTAATTTTAACCACTAAAGCCTTACCCCACTTCCTATACTTCTGTATCATTCTCACTCCTTACCAAGAACTAGAACCCCCAAATTCCATGGTTACAGTGGCCTGGTTCATCCCACATATGGATCCTGACGGGCCATGAGAGCCACACCTCTTATATATGCTCCCGCACCATCAAACATTCCTCCATCACCTGTCACCCTACCCATTTTTCCCAAAATGGAAAAACTTGAACCCTTCTCCCTGCTAATACCAGGAAAGATGGCCCTACCACTGCTATCCTAATTGCCTGTCACTGACCTACACAAAGTTCCCTAGAACTACCCTCCAACTCCTAATCAAACAATAGAAGAATTCATTACAGAAATAGGGGGAATGACCAGGTTTGGCTAATGCTACATCTTAGAGGAAGTGGAAAGGAGAAGAAAAGGGAAAGATAAAGAGGGAGAATGTTCAAACCCACTGACAGAGCACGAAATTTTTGAGTTTGCCAAAGCATTGAAGAAGAACGACTATGATGTAATGGAACAACTCAAGAAGACTCCTTCCCACATCTCCATATTGGGACTACTTCTCACATCTGAAACTTTTCGTGATGCCTTGCTCAAAGTTCTTAAAGAGGCCAATGTACCGGAAAGTTTCACCCCTGAAAACTTGCAAAATATGGTAGGACTCATCATGGTACCAAGCATCATCACTTTTATCGACGATGAAATCCCTTCGGATGGGACTGGACATATTCAAGCCCTGCATGTGACGGTGAAAACCAAAGGAATGATTGTCTCCAAGGTATTGGTGGACAATGGATCAGCTCTGAATATTTGCCTATACTCAACCCTGGAAAGGCTTGGGATGGACTAGTCCCACTTGAACCATAGCAGCATCATCATATGAGCCTTTGACAGGTCTAGAAGAGAAACGATGGGGGAAATCAAGATACCTGTCGAAATAGGGCCGATCACCTTTGCCATCAAATTTTAAGTTTTGCAAATACCATTAGCCTATAATATGTTGCTTAGGCGGCTCTAGATTCATTTAGCAGGGGTAGTACCATCTAATCTTCATCAGAAGGTCAAATTCATTATCAAGGCCAGTCTAATTTCTATTTATGCTAAAAAAGAATTTGCAATCTACAAAATTGATGCGGTCCCCTACACCGAATTGGCTGCCGCGTCTTGTTTTCAATCCCTGGATTATGTTATCGTAATACATGAAGGAGATATGGTCGAGCCCAAATATTTAGATAACACACAAATGATCACCCGCTATTTTCAAAAGAATGGATACTGGCTGGGAAAAGGACTAGGAAAAAGGTTACAAGGGATTCTCGAAATTCCAGACATACCATCTCAAAAACACACTTTTGGCTTAGGATACAAGCCAACAAAGAAGGAAATTAGGGAATAGACCCAAAAGAGAAAGCGACAAAGGGTTACTTAAGGAAATGGAGAAGAGGAAGAAATGACATACCAACTCAAGGCGCTTTGCTTGATGGAGGATAACAAAAGTCTTAAGAAAGGAAAAGTGTAGACTGAAGTTCCAACCAATCTATTTCAAGAAACCCTAATGATTGATGTACCTCTGCCCTCAGACACTGAAGTACCAGAAAGTACCACTATTAGGCCAGCTCTTCCTGGAAAGAATCTTAATAATTAGGACAGTGAAGACCTGCTTCTGGCTCGTAAGTTTCGGTACAGGCTTGCTAGGACATTCCATGCACTTTTGACTTTTTAAAATTGTCTTCTATTCATCTTTTGTTTTTGTTTTTGTTTCTGTTTCCAATCAAGAGCTGTAATAGAAATAGCTATATATAAAAGAGTTGCTTCCTTACTTTGAATGATTCTCCTTGTTGTATTTGATTAGCAATTCGTATAGCCAACGTCTTGGCCAATTAATTAAAAGAATGCCTATTTTGACTGATTGCGACTTCAAAACTGAATTTGACTACCAACTCTTAGGAATTGAACTCGATGTAAACAACACTTATGAGGTCTCAAAGGAGATTTTAGAATAGTTAGAAAGACATAATAACTGCAAAACACCTAATATTGAAGAAATAGAGGTAGTTAATTTGGGAAGTAAAAATCCACTAAAGAGGTCAAGATTGGTATTGGGTTAGATCATTGGCAACACAAAGAAATGCTAGAATTACTATCTGCCTGTATTGATGTCTTTGCATGGTCTTACCAAGATATTCTAGGGTTGGATGAGTCCATTGTCGAGCACTGACTGCTGCTGGATCCACAGATTAGGCCCATAAAGCAGAAACTCCAAAGACTTAAACCCGAGTGAAGCTTGAAAATCAAAGAGGAAGTGGTTAAACAGCTTCATACCGGGTTTCTACAAGTAATCGAATATCCTCAATGGTTGGCCAAACATTGTCCTGGTCCCAAAAAATGATGGGAAGGTTCGAATGTGTATTGACTTCCGGGATCTCAACAAAGCACGCCCAAAGGATGACTTTCCCTTACCCCATATAGACATCCTGGTAGACAACAGTGCAGGCTACGAGATGTTCTCCTTTATGGATGGGTTATCAGGATAAAACTAGATCAAGATAGCCAAAGAGGAACGAGAAAAGATAGCCTTTATTACCCCTTCGGACTGAAGAATGCTGGGGCAACTTATCAAAAGGCCATGGTCACTCTCTTCCACAACATGATGCACAAAGAAGTGGAAATCTATGTAGATGATATGATAGTCAAGTCTAAAGCCCAAGAAGACCATTTGATCAACTTACGAAAAGTGTTTGATCAGCTCCACAAATATCAACTCAAGCTCAACCCAGCCAAGTGTACTTTCGGTGTTTCTTATGGAAAACTGCTAGGGTTGATTGTCAACAAAAGGGGAATAGAAGTAGATCCTACCAAAGTTAATTCGATCATTGAGATGCCACCACCAAAGGGAGAAACCGAAATTAGGTCATTTCTAAGAAAGTTAAATTTTATTAGCATATTCATTTCCTAGATGACCCACCTTTGCGAACCAATTTTCAAATTGCTCAAAAGGGATGCCTCGAAGGAATGGAACGCAAACTGCTAACAAGTTTCTAAAAAGATCAAAGAGTACCTCCTAAATCCTCCAATTTTGGTGTTGCCAACTCCGGGGAGACCCCTCTTAATGTATCTAACGGTCCTTGAAACTTCAGTGGGATGTGTTTTGGGGCAGCATAATGAAACCGAAAGACGAGAGCAAGCATCTACTACCTTAGTAAGAAGTTTTTACCTTATGAGGTCAAATACACCATGTTGAAAAAAACCTGTTGCGCTTTGGCAAGGCCTTCCTATCGGCTTAGGCACTACATACTGTATCACACTACATTCCTCATATCCCAGATGGATTTGATCAAATAATTGTTTGAAAAACCCACTCTTTCTAGCAGGGTAGCTAGATGACACATGATTTTGGCTGAGTTTGACATAGTCTTCACCACCTGTAAGGCAGTTAAGGGACGAGTTATAGCAGACTACCTGGCGGAAAATCCCATCAAGGAATACCAACGCATAGAGCCTTGTTTCTCTAACAAAGATATCTTGTACACTGAATTTGAGGCCAAGAAACAAGAAGACCTAGGATGGAAGATGTATTTTGATGGCTTCTCGAATAAAAAGGGAGCTAGAATTTGGGCAGTCTTGGTGTTTGAGAAAGGCAACCATTACCCCATTGTGTCTAAGTTAAAGTTTGATCTTTACACTAATAATTTCGCTGAATATGAAGCTTGCATTCTGGGATTAAGATTGGCAATAGAAATGAAGATTGAGGAATTAATGGTCTTCAGGGATTCTGATCTAGTGATTTAGCAAAGTAAGGAAGTGTATCAAACTAGGGATGATAAACTCTCCCCTTATCATCAGTAAGTTAAGGATCTCTATCAAATGTTTTTAAAAATAGACTTCTATCATATTCCTTGAGTTGAAAACAATTTTGCCGATACCTTGGCCACAACCATCAAAGTTAATGATGATACCTAAATTCCTGCCCTCCAGATCTTTGTTCGAGATGCCGCATCTCATTGCCTCAACACCTCCACTGAACTAGATGAGCGGCCTTGGTTTTATGACATAAAAAAATATATGCAGATTGGGGAGTTCCCTACTCAAGCCACACAAAATGATAAGAAGATGATCCGAAGGATGGTAGCCCAATATTTTCTGGTTGGAAATGAACTTTTTAAAAGATCCACACTAGGGTTGTTAAAATGCATTGATGCAGCAGAAGTAGGAGAAATCATAAGAGAAGTCCATGAAGGGACCTGCAGGCCCCATATGAATGGCCATACCCTCTCCAAAATGATCTTAAGATGGGGTACTATTGGACCACTATAGAGATGGACTGTATCTGATATGTTCTCCAGAGCCACAAATGTCAAATACATAGAGAGATGATCAAATCCCCCCTATCGAGCTCCAGCCAATGATGGCCCCATGGCCTTTTCCATATGGGGAATGGATATGATTGGCCCGATTTCCCCAAAAGCTTCAAATGGACACTGGTTCATCTTGGTTGCCATTGATTATTTCACAAAATGGGTCAAAGCAGCATCTTATGTCTGTAAGCACCCCATTTTTACCTACTCGGTAATCTCTAGTCCGTCCAGACTTATATTCAAACTAACATAAACATATTCAAGTCCCAATCAATTTTCCAAACTTAATTCAGTCAATCAATCACTTTGCGGGCCCACTAAGCCCAACCGAGGCAAATTGACCAAAAGCCCTTGTGGCATTGCTCGGTTCGTTTTCAGTTGGCATGCTTTCCTAGAGATGATAAGTCCCCATTTTAATCTCAAATTCAATTTCAAATCCAATTCCAATCCAGATCAAATTCGGCACGTCTTTTGAGAAAGTTGATCCCTCAGGCGGTAAGTCCATCCAGTCTAAAATGTTTTCTGAGAAAACTATTCAGAACGATAAGTCCCTTCAAACCCGTTGACTGGGACAGAACCCAAGTCTCCAAGATGGTAGAACGGTTCACCTTTGGAGGCTGTTAGCCTGCCAATGAAGAATGTCCGTTATTTGACACATTTTTTTGATAAAGTTGATTCCTCAGACGATAAGTTCACCTAGCAGCTTCTTGAAATCAAGTAGTCTCTGGAATGAACGCAACCGTCAAAGTGGTGAAAACACTCGCAAACAGGTCGACATTGGGAATTGCCAACAAACCTTCTATGTCATTGTCGCGCCTCGGTTTTTGGGTGTCCAATGTCCTTTCGGTTCGGAGACCCTAAAGCACGGAACTCTATCACTAGAACTCGTCCTCCTAGAAGGACAAGTGCGACTAGGTTTGAAAATTGATTTGACTAAGGGCTTTTTAGAAAAATAGGAGTCGCCACCTAACTTGATAAAGGTGAGTTAGGGCACCTAAAACTAAGCATTAATCCGAAGATTAAACTTAGAGTTTTTGAAAAGGTTTTTTGAAAACTCCCTCGAGAGAGGGTTTTTAAGAAAATAGGTTATTTGGCAACATTTGGAAATGTTTAAGCCCTTTTTGAAATAACTCCATTTTGGTCTTTCGAAAATAGAAATCTAAGGTTCGGGGGTTGGTTACGTGTAGAGAAGATATCTTAAGATCATCACCCTACCCCGCCCTTTCGGTACCTACATGTCTAATCACCCTTGGTTCACTCACTAGAATAACCGGTTACCATTGTCCACTTAATATCCACTTTAGAGCTTTGAAAAAGGGATTTAGTCATCACTTTTTAGATGAATGATGCATGATGCAAGTTTTGGAAGAAGTTTGAAAATAATGGAGTTTTGGAAAGAGTTTGGAATAGAAACTTTGAATAGATTGGAATTTTTGAAAAAGGGATTGGGGTTGAAATAAAAGTTATGACCGCACCATTTTAGGTTACCTACGTATCTCATTTGGTGAGAATCAGGTCATTCGTAGTTCAGGCAAGAGCCCGATGAAAGATAGGTGCATTAGGGCCTTTGGAAGGTTTGAAGACACTTTGGGTCTTTGAAAGAGCTCAAGACACTTTGAGGTCTTTTGATAAGTTTAAGACACTTTGAGGTCTTTGAAGGGGTTTAAGACACTTTGAAGACTCTTTGTGGTCTTTGGATAAGTTTAAGATACTTTGAGATCTTTGGATAAGTTTAAAACACTTTGAGGTCTATGGAAAGATTTAAGACACTTTGAGGTCTTTAAAAGTTGAAGACTCTTTGTGGTCTTGAAAGTTTTGACTTGAAATTGGAAGTGAAGTGTTTTGAAAATGCTTTTGGATTGACTTTAGGGGAGTTTTGAAAAAAATGCTTTGGCATGACTCAAAAGAACTTGAAAGTATTTTTGAAGTCTTGTTTTGAAAACCTAGGAGGTATGACTTTAGAATGTTTTTTGAAAGTGGTTTTTGAAAATGGCTAAGTGTTTGAAATCCTAGTATGGACAACCTTAGAGGTTGATCTTGATTTATCACTTGTCCTTGGAATCCCTAACCATGAGATGGCTAGAAATACCTTAGGTTTGTGACTCTTTGGAAACATCTTTGGAAAGGTCTTGAAGATGGAGTGTAGGAACATGAGAAGGGTATATGGAGTTGGGTTTTTGAAATCATGGGGGTAGGAGGTTTTGGAAGAATAGGTTAGGAGGATAATTAGAAAATTTGAATGATCATTTGAAAAAAGGGGTTCAAGAGTTGGAACCTTGAAGTGTATTAACCAAAATAGGGTTGGCTTAGGGTTGGTCAACTAGGGTCAAGTTAACCTACGGTTAGGTAACTAGGGTCAGGTAACTAGGATCAAGTTAACCTATGGTTTGGTAATTAGGGTCAAGTTAACCTAGGGTTTGACAACTTGGGTCAAGTTAACCTAGGGTTTTACAACTTGGGTCAAGTTAACCTAGGGTTTAGTAACTAGGGTCAAGTTAACCTAAGGTTAGGTAACTAGGGTCAAGTTAACCTATGGTTAGGTAACTAGGGTCAAGTTAACCTATGGTTTGGCAACTAGGGTCAAGTTAACCTATGATTAGATTGGGGGGTGGTCTTGAAAGTCGTTTTGATGCATTCTTAGAAAGAGTTTTGAAATCAAAACATGATATGCAATGGACTTTAGTTGGCAATCTTTATGAAGATTATTTCCATGAAAATTTTGACTCTAGCTAAGAGTATGGTTTATATGGTTAGTGATTGGAGACCATTCCAAGGAAGGTTTCCTTATGGCCATTATAACCAATATCTTGACAAGAGTATAAAGGGTCAAAATTCAACATAATGATGGTAATTTTTGGAGAATCATTTTTTATGCAAAGATGGAGAGAATGCATTTTTGAAATCATCTTTGAAGAAGGATTTTGAAAACCATTTTTAAAGGGAACCACTCCATCAAGAGAGGGTTCATATGGCCAACAAAAGGGAGACCACTTAAGAGAGGGTTCCATGGGGCCATTCCAACCACTAAACTTGAGAGAATAGGAACCATAGAAATCAAAGATCTTGAACATCATTCTTAGGCGATCATAAAGAGAAAAGGGAACCATTCTAACAATTTAGGGCTCCTATGGCCAATATAAAGGAAGACCACTTAAGAGAGGGTTCCATGGAGCCATTTTAACCACTAAATTTGAGAGAATGGAAACCTTGAATATTTGAGAGTTTGAAAGCAACTTTCATGCAAGTTGAAATACAATGATGCAAAAGTATGAATTAGGGTGTTGTGAGGGATTTTCTAAGGCATGACTCCTAAAGTCTTATTCTAAACTTAAAGGGGCCAACTCTTGGAACAATTTTTGAAGGACATGTAGAACTTGGAAATGTCATGAAATTAAGAGTAATGCAAGCATTGTGAGACATGACAATAAACATGAAATGAAGTCAAGCATACAAGATATGATCAAAATAGTAATATGCAAAGGGTCATGATTCACATACAAGGCTTTTAGGCTTCACCACATAAACAAGGGGCTCTTAGGCCATACCATCTTAAAGTAGGCTAGTGAGAGGTCCTCCTACACGGTGGCTCTCACTTGCTTTCCTTTAGGTATGATCTAGGAGCCCTCTTGGCTCAAGCATGCAAGAAAGGGGGGTTAAAGATGGGGAGTAAAATAGAGAATAGCCTAAGTAGGCTAGGAGGGAGAAGAGAAGAGTGGGGGAGAGCATAAATGTAAAAGGGATACCACCTTTTGCCTTAAACACTCTTGTAGTCTTCAATGGATGTCTTGATTGGAGCTTGAGTGACTTCAAGAGGGTTTGAGAGGCTAGAGTGGAGTGTGTAAGTGTGTATGGGGCCTTGTATGTGGAGTGTATAGGCTTAGGAGGGGTGGAATCTAGCCTAAGTGTTGGAAGGGGAGAATATATATGGAAATTCAAGGTTTTGGAGTGATTTCAGCAGAGTTTTGTATCAATTTCGGACTTGGAATATGCAAGGGGGGAGGCCTCTATTTATAGGCAATCTAGAACAGGCCTTGCGCATGTGCTACATACGCATGGCCAAAATTTGGCTGTGCACATGTAGGATATGCGTAGGTATTGTTCCATTGCAAGAATAACACGTGGCACCCTGTGTACTGGTTAAATCCCGACCGTTGATCGAAAGTCGGTCAATCTGATCAAAATTTGAGCGCATGTAGCATACGCTTCATCACCGAAAAGGTTTGTCTAAACTTCGCCTCAATAATCGAGTCAATCGGGAAGGTTCTGGGGGAATCGGTTGCACTCAGGATGTTCTCCTAATGCTTCCGTTGAACTTTCATGTTTTTAAAAAGTTTGAATTACGTTTGGAGGTGGGTGATATCGTCTCGAGAAGCGTGCCAAAAAGGATACTCTTTCAGAGTGTCTGTGATACGCTCCGTGGGTGTTTGAAAGTGGCTGTTTTCATTTCGTGCGATCGAGGTGTTCGAGAAGCGATCTATTCGATCGGACCGTTCCGATGGAAAGTACTCTGGAAATACTTTCTGGAATTCCCAAATTTACGCATTTCTCAAGTCGTTTGACGGTGCGTTTTGATTAGGGAATCGAAGAAAAAGTCAACCTTGGCAGAGTGTCTACGAGACGCTCCAGGAGTTGCTGAAAGTTATAGTTTGTACACCGTACGATAGAGGGCTTCGGGAAGTGATCCATACGATCGAACCGTATCGATGGAAAGATCTATGGACGAGCTTTTGAGAATTCCCTAATTTACGCGTTTCTCAAGTCGGTTGATGATGCAATATAATCAGGGAATCGGGAGAAAAGACAATTTAAGCGGAGCGTTTGTGAGACGCTCCAGGAAACTTTATTGAGTCATGTGAGCTTAGTGTCGTAGGGTGTTCCTTAGGTTAAACAAAGGCATGCGGTGAAATCCTTTGCTCGAAACCCCAAGGCCGGTGCTGTTTCGGGGCGTTTTTGGCTCCCAGAGGTAAAACGGTCATTTTGACCGGGGTTGGCTAGAAATGGTCTGGTATATTGTGTTAGGTGTGTAGGGCTGTTCAGGGATGGTTTTGAGAGAGTTTGTCGCCGTTCAACGGGGTTCGTGCCGTGCTGAGTCGTTTAGGGGCAAAATGGTCATTTTGACCAGAGTGAGCCGGAATAGGACCGGATTTGGACCAAATGGCGTGCGAGGGACGCCTGATGGTTTGACAACATTGTGAAAGGATGGACTTATCGTTTTGAGGGATTTTGAACTTTCCCAAAACGTGCCTGGAGGCCCAAGGGGCAGGTTTGGTCATTTTTTACCGAGTCGGGCTAGCAGGCGCCGGTGTTGACCTAGGTGTTGGTTTTCGATACAGCGCCGTCTTGGAAAACTACCTGTGCAGTGTTGGTCTCTAAGAACGCCCGTTCTTAGAGAGCTACCTGTAGGGGTGGTGTTGGTTCCTGAGAACGCCTGGTCCTAGAAAGCTACCTGGAAGTGTGGTGTTGGTCTCCGAGAACGCCCGGTTTCGGAGAACTACCAAATGACGGACATTCTACGTTGGCGGGCTAGCAGGCGCCAAAAGTGAACCATATAGAATTTGATGAGGTGTTGGTCCCCGAGATTGCTCGATCTCGAGAAGCTACCTGGATGGTGTTGGTTTCCGGGATCGCCCGGTCCAAAAAACTGCCTGGAATAATGGTGCTTAAGGCTCCAGCGGATCCTTGTGGACCCGAGAAGCGACCAGTTGGTTGGATTGGAGATTAAAAGGCTCATCTTGAGCTTGCATGTGTTGTGATGTTGGAAACCGAATCCGGTCGGGCCGGAGATTGCCGAGCGGGCAAAAATGGGGTGCTTATAGTCACGAGACCAAACTCGACCCTTGGCCGTGAAACGTTTACCAAAGGATGAGATACCATTGGAAACCAACTCATCATAGGCCTTTAGAGTGATGGAAGCACTCAAAACCCATGTCAACATCAGTGTCTGCTAGCCCACTCTGGTGAAAAATGACCAAATTATTCCTTGGGCCTTTTTTAGCACGCTTCTTGAGAAAGTACCTAAGTCTTCAGAGCGGTAAGTCCATCCTTTTAAGATTGTCTCAAAGACAATCCGACATGTTCAAGTGCCTTCTAGTTGGTTTTGACTAATTCCAAGACCATCCGGTCAAAATGACCATTTTGCCCCTTGGCATCCGAGCGCTTTCAGGAACCATACCGACTTTGGGTATCAAATCGGTTACCTTCTGAGGATACTTCTAATAGTATTCCCAATCTTCTAACACCTGTCTGGAACATTCCGAGTCTATTCCAGCGTATCCAGTATAAAATGATTGTTTTACCCACACCAGCTCTAGGTATCAAACCGAAAACCTTCTGGAGCATTGTTAAGGGTATTTCCAATGTTCAAGCCTTTGCACGGGTCATTCCAAGTCTATCCTAGTGTGCTCCCAGTTCAATTGGATGATTAGCCCCTAGTGGGCCGATTGGCCTTTCCAAACATTCCGGCATTGTTTTTCAAGCCCGTTCCCTCTGGGACACTATTTTAAGGGTTTCTACCAATTTCTGGCCTTCCGGATCAATTCTCGGCATCCCAAAACATTCTCGGACTTTCTGGAGTTACTCCTAGTGGAGCCAAGTCAAAAATTGCACGGTAGTCACTAGTACAAGTGCCCAAATCTTTTGCCTTGCGTATCAAGGGTGGAAAGATATGTTTCTTACTGCCCTTAAAACTTTCCTAAGTGGCTGGCGCCACTAGCAGTGGTGCTAAGTAAAAAATTGGCTTGGCTCCACTCCTAGTGATGCTAGTAAGGATTTTGTCTTGGCATCACTAGAACAAGCACCAGGCCAGTCCTGTGTCTATAAATATAGAGTCTTCCCCTACGTGAAAAGGGTCTGCAAACTCAGTCCAAAAACTTTGCTTTTCGAAATACAAAGCTTGAATCCTCTCAAAACCCTAGCTCTCCATAGTCTATTCAAACCCTAGCCCCTATACACTAAAACCCTAACATCCATACACTCTATACACTTAAACACAAGCCTCCAAAGCTTCCATTGATGACTCAAAGTGCTGCAACTTGGAAGCTCCCAAGGATCAAGTAAAACAAAACAAACAAAGTAAGCAAAACAAGAAGAAGGCAAGGTAGGCTCTCTCTTTATGTTTATGTACTTCCCCCCTCTCTCTTCTTCCTCCTAACCCACTTGGGTTTTCTTCTATTTTACTCCCCCATCTTCTACCCCTCTTTTTTGCATGCTTGAAACAATGGACTCCCCGATTCATGCGTAGGAAGGATTGTTGAAAGTCACCATGTCGGGGACTTTCTTCTAATTCGACTTTAGACCGTGTGGATTCAGTCCCCTTGATTATGTGGTGAAGCCTAACCTTATATGTTCATGACCTTACTTGCATTGTGCATATCATATATCCATTCAAAATCATTTTCAAAGATTGTTTTCAAAACTTGCATCAAAACTCCCTTTCAAACTTGTATTCAAAATCTTCTTTTCAAAATCACAATCTTAAAGTGATTCTAGCCATTCCATGGTTAGGGTTGTTTTAGGAAAGTGTTATATTCATTATGGCCATCAAGGTCCATATTTTGTGTATAATCCCTAATTGTTTTTATCAAAAACTACAATCTTAAAATGATTCTAGCAATTCCATGGTTACGTTATTTTAGAAAAGTGTGATATTCAAAGTGATTATTATGGTTTATATTTCAAATCCATGTTGTTTTCAAAACCGGTAACTTATGATGCTTCTAATTCTCACATGGTTAGAATTGTTTTAGGGAAGTGAGATATTCAACATGTTCAAGCTTCTCTTAAAATTGCTTTTCAAACTCCTTTCCAAAAGCTCCCTTAAAAAATCCACTTTCTAAAAACTCATTTCAAACTTCTTTCCTAAAAACTCTCTTCTAAAGATCTCCTTTTGAAAAATTCTTTTTCTTGGAGTCCAAGTCAAGCCCTAGAAATCATGATTAGGAAACCCTAGTTTCTTCATAAAATCATGACTTCCTCTTTTGCCTCAAGTCATAGATTTTCAAAAACTACCTTCTACATCAAATCTTATATTTCTAGAATCTCTTTTTCTACACCAAATCATAGCTTTACAAATCTTAAATTTTCAAAATTCAACCTTTCCAATTCCATGTCAAATCCAATATTTTAAATTAGAAAACTAAATCAAATCTTCTGGTTTAGGAAACTAAATCAAATCTTCTTGTTTAGGAAACTAAATCAAATCCTTCAATTTTAGAAATCCAAATCAAATTATTTATTTTTTGGAAATAAAATCTAATCTTCTACTTTAGAAATAGGAATCAAATCTTTCTAAATTCAAAACTTTCCTAAAGTGAAACTTTCCAAATTTGTCACTTTCTTAAAATGGAACTTTCCTATTTTCAAACTTTCCTAAATTCAAAGATTTCTAAAATCTAGTCTTTCCTAAACTTAACTTTCTAAATTCATTCAAATTAGTGATTAAGTCAAGTCTTTCTAAATCAAATTAAATCTCTTTTCAAATCGTCCTTAAAATCTAGTTTTCCTAATTTGAACCTTTCCTAATTCGAACATTTTCTAAACCCAACTTTCTAAAATCAAACCTTTCAAATCTAAATCAAACCTTTCTAATTCAACTACATGTTCCAACCTTAGGATACCTAAACCTTAGGGTACCTAAATCTTATTTCAACCCTAACCCTAAAGTTAGGAAGTTTCAACTCCTTTCTAAAACTTCATTCTAAACTTTCTAAACCAAGATGGTTTTCCAACTTCAATCAAGTCCAACATGTTTTCAAAACTCATCTCAATCATTCTAAATCAAGTCCAAGTTATTTTTCCAAGTTCCATATTTTCAAATCAAAGTCAATTCTAAATCCAAGTTTCAATTTCAAATATTCTATTTCAAGTTCAAATCAAACACTTTTTCAAATCAAACTCTTTTTCAAATCAAACCTTATCAAGTAAAACTTTTAAAAAAACCTCAAAGTGTCTATGTTTAATTGGATTCTTGTCCAAACTACGACTAACCTGATTCCCAAAAAGGGCTATGTAGGCAACCCTCATGGGTGCGGTCACAACCTTTTTCAAGTTTTCAATCTCACAATCTATTTCAAGTTTTTAATTTCTAAAACCTGTTTTTAAATCTCAAATCTTCTTTTCAAATCTATTTTCAAAATTAAGTCTTTCTTTTCAAATCTATTTCCAAAATCAAATATTTTCTTTAAATCTATTTTCAAAATCAAGTCTTATTCTTCATTTGCATCTCATGCATCATGTCAAACTTCTTTTTTATAATTCTCTTTCAAAGTGGATAGTATTGGAAATTTGTTAATCAAAGATTCTAATGAGTGAACATAGGGTGAATAGACATGTAAGTACCGTAAGAGTGGAATAGGGTGATGGGTTAGTGCGTCTTGCATGCACGTAACCAACCTCTGAACCTAGATCACTGTTTTCAAAGACCAAAATAGAGTTATTTTCAAAAAGGGCTTAAAACTTTTCAAAGGTTGCCAAACAACCTATTTTCTTAAAAAGCCCTCTCTTGAGGAAGTTTTCGAAACATTTTTTCAAAAACTCTAAGTGTAATCTTTGGATTGTGCTTAGTTTTGGGTGACCTAACTCACCTTAATCAAGTTAGGTGGTGACTCCAAATCTTTTTAAAAGCCCTTTGTAAAAATCAATTTCCATTTCAAACCTAGTCGCACTCCTCCTTCTTGGAGGATGAGTTCTAACGAGAGAGTACCATGTTTTTTTCACTTGTGTGTATTTTCTCGAGTGCAAAAAATCAGGTCACGACAGCTGACAACTCCACTGGGGACACTTAGAGGGTTAGGCCATTGTCGTGTCTCTTCACCCCACTCATTTGAAGTTCTTGATTAACTTCCAATTCTATCTACTTCAAATTTTCAAAATTAAAATTTCCAAAGCTATTTTAAAAAACATGTCATTGCTTAGACTTAATTACATTCAATTATTCAATCTTGCATTAAGTTTATCATTCAATTATTGATTTTTTACATCTTTATTTTTGTAGTGGATCTTTATTCACATAATTATTTTATATTATATTAATTGCCATGTATGCCATGAATGAATAGGATGGAATGGACATGATGGATGGGAGTTGGGACCTTTCTTTTGCTTTTTAAAATTTCACACACACTACATTGAGCACAAGCATTTGCATACTTGCATTCTTTACCTGATTATGTTTTTTCTAGTTAGAAGGAGGAGCGATATATTGGTTGTGGGAAAGATACTGTGTCAGCTTCTTCGCCTACGGCCTCATGATGGTTCCCCTGTTTGGATCACCAACCAATAATGGCACCACCTCGGGGAGTGGGCATAGGTTTGAATATCTAGGAATCGTATCTTCTGAGGAAGCATTTGTAAACTCTCAACCTTATGTCATGTAGAAACCATGCATAGCCAAACCTCTGACGGATTTAAGACATGCACATTGATTTGAAAACCATGGAGAAAAAGGCGATTGCTTTACTTTCCTTTAAGCTTGTCTATTTCTATTGTTATAATACTCGTATTCCTATTGTTGTAATACCTGTATAACTGCTCATGCATATATGTTTACTTTACAATTGCATTCTCTCTCTCTACTCTATGCATTCATATTCATGCATTCAATATTTCATGTCAAGACAAGAGTTCCAAAGTAACTCAAGTCATTACATCTTCATGCATATGATCAACCCAAAGAGAATGACACCAAGTTCACTCTCCTTTCCATTAAACTTACAAAAATCTTAAGGGTTCTCATATAACCCTAAGGACTCATACCATGCATTTCAAGTCATTCCATAAGAGGGGCCCCAATTCCTCTATGCTCACAGAGATAGGTTTACTAGGAGGACAAGGGGCAATCAAACAAAATCTCTCAATGACCTCCTCAATATCAAAGAAGACAAATCCAAAGACTCAAGAGTAGTTTAGGATCTCAAATGTAAAAATAAATAGGTGGAAGTCATAAGAAAATTGTTCCCTCTCCCCCTATTAAAATTTATTTCATGTCCATTGTATTTAAACTCCAAAGTTCAATGTAATTCTTATTTTTCATGTATGAATGGATGAATGAATGTTCTCACTCAAATGGTAAGGTATCTGCATACAGGGGCAAACCCCCTATCTCCAAAAAGTGAGAGAAATCCATTATGATTAGTCTCCCTCTCAAGAAGGGACACCCCTAGGACATGCATTGTATAAAACTTTTCAAATATCAAAAACTAACTTGTGGCTTGTGTCCTTGCTTTTCTTTTCTTTCTTTTTTTCCTTTCACAGAGACTACACCATAGAAAGTCATCATTGCTTCTAAGAAAGACCAACACCCACCTAGAGACCCATTCATTACCCGACAAAGAGCTGCACAAATGGCTGCTAATCCTGACAAGTCATCTTTCGTCTCTTGTGAAGAAGTCAATGAAATGAGAGCCAAGATCGATGAGATGTTCAAGCTCATCTAGTCCATGGCCATGAAAGATGCTGCTCTGGCCCCATCATCATCCACGATCTATCCCAAGGATTCTGAACCTATTAACCCAAGGGTGGTGCTACAATCTGATGCTATGGGGAAGAATAGGGTGGATTCCAAAGGGGCTAATATTAAAGAAAAGAAAACCATTCTGCTCTCACTTGCTGTGAAAAGAACCTCCCTCGACCCTCTCAATCTGAAAATTCAAGGCTTGGACAACTCGCTGCGAAGCCTCCACGACCATGATTCCCTTGGGCTTGCATCTTATGATGAGTTGTGCTTCTTCCCAGACTATCCAAGACCTACCAAGTTCAAAATGCCTGACTTTTAGAAATATGACGGCACCGGTAGTCCCATTGCCCACCTTCACCTTTATGCTGGGGCATTGAGTGGTCATGGCAACGATCCAAAGCTCCTCATGCAATTGTTCCAACATAGTCTCATTGGATCTACCTTGCAATAGTTTTCCTGACTTGACTTAAGGAAGATCACAACTTGGATCGAGCTAGTTAATGCATTTAAAGCTCAATATCGCCATAACATCAACCTCACTTCTGACCAGTGGTCCTTAATGACCATGAGTAAATGAGATAAAGAGAGCTTCAAAAACTACACCCTTAGATGTAGGGAAGCAGCTACACAAGTCAATCTCCCATTAGAATAAAAGGAGTATGTGCAGGTATTCGTACACACTTTCCAAGGCATACTATAAGAAAATTTGCACTAGCATGGGGAAGAGCTTCTCTGAGCTCATCATGCAAGGAGAAATGATAGAAAATGGTCTCAAGACGGGGAGGATTACTAACCCCTATGCGAAAATCAGAGAAAGTTTTGCCAAGATAGCCAAGAAGGTGGCTACTGCAAGGGGAGTAATTAAGAAGGAGAGTGAGGTATCTGCTATCTTGCCCATTCAACCACTTCAGTCTCACCTTATTTTACCCATACCTACTCTAAACATGACTACCTAAGCACCCTATTTTGGCCCTGCTGGGGCAGGACCTAACTTCAATAGGTTGACCTGACGCTTTCGTAATTTCGATGCCTTAGCCTGCACCCAAAACAAAGCCTACCATTACCTTCTAAAGAACAACATCCTAAAACCCATACCGGCCAGTCCATTGCTATCTCACCTACCTCCAAACTTTAATGGCGCCCTTACCTGTGAGTATCATTTGAGCGGCCAATGGCACGACATCGAGAGTTGCTTCTCCCTCAAACATAAAATCTAATACTTGATCGACAATAAGACCATTGACCTACAGTTGGTGAACCCTACTCCTGCCCCCAATATGACCACAAACCCTCTGTCGGACCACACAGTCAATGTGATACTAGAGGAAATAGAAGATGAGGAGGAGTTAGATGAGATCATGGTAAAAAATTATGAAAGGGGCTGGGAGACTGATGAAGAGAGTGACTGGGAGGAGGATCTCCCACAATGCCCAATCTATTTCTATAACCCTAATGAGGTACCCAATTTTTTTGACTGGCCAATTGAGGAACCCATACTCGTGGATGAGGACCTTGCCGAAGATATGGCCGTTAATGGTTGGCATGTTGAATTTCTACACCCTAGGTATGCTGAAGCTGAGCACCACTTACTAGAAAATCCCCAGCTCACGTTAGAATTTAATTATGAAGATATGGGCTAGGAGCTAGAAGAGTCAAAAGCATAGACAGAGCCGTTCGAGTTGGAGGGAGGCGAGTTAGCCACCCTGTTTATAGAAGAATCTGCTGCCAAGGACAACAAGAAGGTTAATGAAGTTGACAATTGCACTATCACTGTCAGCACACCCAGAGCATTAGAAGAAGCCTTTGCCTGCCTTGCCTTGGCTGGAGACCATAACCATGGATGGAGTGTCAAAAATATGGGCATCGTCCCAAAGCCCTACTGAGAGGGGTTCTCTTTCAAAGTGTACAAGAGAGGGGTGTTTTTACCCACTTTCTTTTTATCCCTTTATATTTTGTCCTTAAACTGATGTCTACATTTCTATTTCTTTTAAAGAACTATATGCTTATCATTGAAATAATAAAATGATTAAGTCTTTTCATTCAATTGCTGTTATCTTATATTTTTCTTGTGAATGGTGAATGCTTCCTACACAAGGGGCGTGGACTATTTTATGGAGGACCTAACTTGAAGGGTATGATAGAATGAGTTAACCACTCGCTGAATGATCAACTTTCTAAAAAGAGAGAGGATGAGGATGAGTGAAGAAACTACCCCAAAGCAACACTTGAAAGACACTGAAGCTAAGCAATGTGTGGCCAGACTATCAAAAGGAAGAGGAGCCACCTTTCATTTTCTCACAAAAAAAAAAAAAATGTTTATATTCCCTTTACTTAACCCATTAGTGCCTCGCGGAAAGCAAAAGTTTCCTTGTCAACCCTAATCCAAGATCGTCCCCTCATATTAAGGCAGACAGATAATTGAGAACTCTGCAAAGCATGTCATTCATCATTCATCAAGCTGAAGCAACGTAAAGGCTCTATGGATCAAGAAATCTAGTTCAAAATGAAGAGAGGTCCTCATTTTATTTCCTATACAGTCAAAAGCAACTATTGTCAAACCTTTTGAGCTGGTCATTTTCCCTTTCAAGAAAACCCCAACCTAGGGATCACCACCCATAATGGGTTAGATGGAAGTGCTAAGGAAAAGATCTGAGAGGAAATAAGTTGTAGAAATGTTCGTCTCGTTAAAAGGAAAAAAAAGGAAATGGAAGAAAAAGAAAAGCAAAGAGAAAGAGTTGCCAAGGGGTAAGAGAAAAAAAAAAGAAAAAAGAAAACATATCTAAAAAAGGCCTGAAGAAAGTCATTTTGTGCCATCTTGAAAAGCATATAGTAAAGCCAAAAAGGAAAAGAGTCATTTCATAGCATCCTAAGAAGTGTATAGTAAAGGCAAGAAGGAAAATCCAAAGGTGATCCTAGGTGATAAGGAAGCCCAATAGAAACTGTAGGTTCGAGCCTTTACTTTTTCTTATGAAACCCTAAAACCATGGCTTGCATTACAACCCTATTAAAGACCACTCTGATTGACAACAGATTGCTTGATCTAAATGAACCAGACATGTTGCCAAAGCTGAGGAAGAATACTAGAAAGATGAAGCCTGCTAGAAGAACAATCGAGGATGGTATGGATCTAAACCCCACTAAGAGCGACATCAAATTTGAGCCTGCATATTCCGTTGTTTCAAAAATCCCATAGCTTACATTGTGGTCCTAAAGAAAAGTCTCCTCAGATTGAAAGTCTGGCTGCTTATCGCTCTACAGTAAGTAATTGCCAAAGCCCTGAGGGTTGAGAGTTCAAGCCAAATGATCCCATACACTAACCTAAGGTAGAAAATCGGGGTCGGCCAAGAGGTTGAGAAAGATATAAAATGCTATCATCTAGTTAAGGTAAGGTCGAACCAAAAGGCAGATCAAGCCCCTGACCATAGAAGGGTTACCATTTCAAGGATGTATAGTTTGATAGCACTCCATTCATTGTATTAACTGTTGCATCCCTAACATGTGTATATATTTTGATAAAATTTTAGCATGAGGTTCATATACATAAGACATAGTTCCTTATAGAAAGAGAAGTTACCAACACAGTTTAATATCATCTCATGTAATGAATATACATTATCATCATCATCTCTGTATATGCATCTGTCCATATACCTAGCTATATAAATCATAAATATCCCTTTCTATCCATGCATTAATATATACATCTAACTATCTAAATTATAAATGTCCATTATGTTCAAAGGATACAAATAAACTATTTAAGCAAAATAGGTACATGTTCAGGTCATGATACAGGAAAAGAAGCTAGGGCATCCATCAGAAGTCGAAATCAATGTTGGGGTCAAAGTCTACAAAGCCTAGCCCAGGTGGAGGCGGTCGACTGCTAGAAGCACTGACGTCTTGCAAAGAAGAAAGAACCAGACTCAGTAAGACAAAGAAATAACTAAGCAATGTCAGAATACGGAGAGGGAAAGGATAACATACCCCACCACCTCCCATCTGAGCCAACTGGGCAATCAAAGTAGCTACCTTGGCCTGGAAATGATCCTTCTCTATCTGGAACTGGTCCCGCTCAGTCTGGTGTCGATCCCTCTGATCCCTCACAGCTATAAACTTAGCCAGGGGCACATATCCTCCAACTCGGTGCCACAAGTCCACCACCTCTTGACCTACAGTGTACCCACCGACCACCACTTCAAATTGAGTGAAGGCACCTACAGAATGAGCTCCAAAATGCGTGGCATAGTCAGTCGCTAGAGGAAGTAAGAAACCAGCACCTGGCTGATGCTTTTGATATGGAATAGGAACTCTCTCAACTAAGGCCCCAAACATGTACTCTGGTGGATCCCCTACTGACTGGAACTCCTAATGAAACTGGCGTCAATGTCGGTCTCCCAGATAAGACTCGCAAGAATCATCGCTAAGAAAGGAAACCTTCAATAGAGACAATGGGACCAAGTACTTGACTGCCTCATAATGAACCGATCCGACAAAAGGCCACCAAGTCACATCCCTCACCTTGATCAGCTCTAGGTTTGCCCGTATCGTCACAAAGTTAGTGATCTCATATCGATAGGCCACCCGATCACGAGCCCACCTTAGAGCTCGGGGATAAAGGTCAGCCTCTATAACCTCGGGATAGGGGACCGAAAAATACTCATAACTCCACCAGACAAGAAAGGGCCAAAAACCAGTCGCATTGCCCCAACGAGAGGTAGTTCAGACTTGCATAGATCCAAAGAAGCAGCCAAAGGAAAAGGACCACCAGTCAAACTCAGATAAAGCTCCCAGATCGGCCACTATGCTCACCAATCGAAAAGAGACGAGCGATTTCTTGTTGTTATAGAAGTAGCTGAAAATGATGTACAAAATAAGTCGTCGCCTTATAATATCTCACCAGGCAGGTGGTGGCTCACCAGCAAAGGTACTCTCGTCCCAACTAAGCTAAGAGACTGGAAAAGTGGAACACTTAAGATGTGGCAAGTCCAACAAAGCACACGCATCGGCCCTGCTGATTGACTGTAGGGTGATCTATCGATCGACGAAAGAAAACCCTGTAATGATGGCCCAATCCAATGGAGTAGGACCCAGCTCGAAGCCCACAAAGTGAAAAGTATCCGTCTCACTAAACCACCTCTCAATCAGGGCCAACACCAAATATTTGTTCAGGCAGTTAGCTTGTAATCCCATAAATGCTCCAAAATCGATCTTTACCAAGAAGGCCCGATAAGACGAAGCGGCCCGCTGCATAGTGCTGAAAACCAGATGGACGGTCCCTCTAAATGATGCATGTACCTGAGGAGGAGGCAAGTGCTGTCGAGAGTAGACGTTGGGATGATAAGCTAAGTCCCCTAGGGGAGGAATATCCAATACCTCCAAGTCACCAAGATCTGCATCCGTCTGCTTGTGCCTAGTGGAAGCCTGCCCGTAACCATCACCTGATCTCTGAGGCCTGGTGCCTCATCCTCAGCATCCATCTCCTCCTCAAAGGTTGGCTCAACTAGAGGGAAGTGGTCAATTGGAGGTTTACTCCCCCTCCCACTCTGGCTAGATGATGCTTGGCCAGCTGATCTACGACTACCTCTGGAGTGGTTGGAACTATTAGCAGAATCCGTGCAAGCACCCTTCCCAGATCGATGTCTCATCTTTGAACCGTCATCGCCTGCGTCAGCCATTCTGAAAGCCAAATTAAAGTAAGAACGTTGAAGTAAGAGATATATCAAAAAGAAAGGAAAAAGAAGAAAAAAAAAGTGAAAAAGATTTCAAATGTTAAGTCAAGATGAATTTCCTACAGATTTTGATTTTAAAAGTCAAGTTTCGAGTCAAAATTAATTTTTTTTACACATTTTGTTTGTCAAAAATTCAATTTTCAAGTCAAAATGAATTTTCTATACATTTTGTTTTTCAAAAATTCAAATTTTAAGTAAAAATGAATTTTCTATACATTTTGTATTAAAAAATGTCAGGTGTCGAGTCAAAATGAATTTCCTGTACACTTTGCTATCAAAAAGATTTTCAATTTCGAGTCAAAATGAATTTTCTAAATATTTTTTCTTCAAAGGGTCAATTTCAAGTCAAAGCGAATTGTATACACATTTTGTCCAACTTTCAAATCAAAATAGTTTCTAATTCAAAATCGAAATAAATCTCAAAAGTGTCAATCAAAGTCTATCTCAAGCTTCTCCTTCAAAAGATTTCTATTCCAATCAAGATTTTCTAAGAAAACCTTTTCCTTCAAAAACTCCTATTAAAAAATCAATCCTCAGAAACTCTCAAAATTTCAATCCTAAAAAATTTCCTTTTTCCCAAAATCTTTATCAATCCCCAAGTTTTCCAGATTCAAAATTCATTTTCAAATCTTCTAAAATATTTCCCTCAAAAGCTTTCATTCAAAATTTCATTTTCAAAATTCTTTCTATGTTTTTCCATCAATAGTTTTAGGCCTCCTTAAGTTTCTTGGGGCCTTCTCTGCCAAAAAGGCCTCGCCCTCAAAGGTTTTATGTCTTTTTCCTTCAAAAATATTTCATTTCAAAAATTTTTCAACTATTTCCTTAAATTTTGAAAATTTTGGTAGAGTTCCATTTAAAAATGGTTCCTACAATGCCCACAACACTATCACAAGACATAAACAGTGTACTTCACTATATCACAAACACATAATACTAACACGTATAAAACAGTTTGTGCACATTCTTAAGATTTTCAAATTTTTAAACACCTATTCCATTTTCTAAAATTCAAAGATTTTCAAGATTGTTGCAAAATTTTTTCAAAATCACTTCAAATATTTTCTAAAATATTCTCACATTTTTCTAGAGGTTAAAGTTAGATATTTACATTATTTTTTAATTTTTCTTATTTTTCAACCTATTTTTCTAATTTTTTGAAAAATAAAAAATTTCAAAAGTTTTCAAAAAATCACGAAATTGCACACAATTGTTAAACACATTTTTCTAAGGCACATAGTATAAACATTTAGCTAGAAAACTCAATACCCAAGGTTGTAGGAGCAAATCCTCAATTACTGTAGAAATCCTCTTGCATAAATATACAAAACTATCCAAATTCAATCAAACAAGCATCAAAACGTAAAAATAACTCCACCAGATTGTTCAAAGCATATCAAAGTGTCAATTTTCACTATTTACACCACTCAAATGGAATTCTACACATCAAAATCTACAAAAAAACAAAAAACACACCTCTTGGAGTTCTCTGACAAAATCTTCCTTTCCAGCGACTATTCCGACGTTAGTGATCACTTCTGCTAGCCCTCCGAGGTCCCCCAAGTTCACTCTTTCAATTTCTTATAGGTTTTTATGCAAAAGCTCGACAGGAGGCTTGCAACCCATAAAACCCGTAAGTTTTGAATAAGCAAACTATAGCTAGTTTTAATCCCAAGCCTGGCGCCATTAACAATGATGCCAGGGTTATTTTACACCTGACGCCACTCCTAGTGGCGCCAATGTCAAATCTGGGTAGTTTTGCCCCTTTTTTTTTTTTTTTTTTTTTGCCAAAACTCGATTTTAAATGCCCCTTGGGCCAACTTGCTATTTTCAAGTTCCAGTTTTCAAAAATCCTCAAATCTGTCCCTCTGATCGCCTTACGGTTAACATGAGACTCTTACTTTATCGTTTTCAGTCTTCAACAAGTAAAGACAGAAAAGAGGGGCAGTTGTAAGCGTCTTATTTTTGTCCACTTGGCAATCTCTGATCCATCCAGACTCATATTCAAACCAACACAAACATATTCAAGTCCAAATTAATTTTCTAGACTCAATCAAGTCAATCAATCGTTTTGCGGACCCAATGGGCTTAATAGAGGCAAAATGACAAAAATGCATTTTTGGCATTGCTTGGTTTGTTTTTAGTTAGCACGTCTTTCTAGAGACGGTAAGTCCACATTCCAATCTCAAATTCAATTTTAAATCCAGTTCCAATCCATATCAAATTTGGCACGTCTTTCGAGAAAGTTGATCCCTCAGGCGGTAAGTGTATCCAGTCAAGCACATTTTCTGAGAAAAATCTTTAGAACGGTTAGTCCCTTCAACCCCATTGACTGGGACGGAACCCAAGTTCCCGAGATGGTAGAAAGGTTCACCTTTGGCGCCTACTAGCCCGCCAATAAAGAATGTCCGTTATTTGGCATATCTTTTGAAAAAGTTAATTCCTCAGAAGATAAGTCCACCTATCAACTTCCTAAGATCAGGTAGTCTTCGGAATGAACGCACACCGTGAGAGTGGCAGAAACACTTGCAAACAGGTCTACATTGGGAATTGCCAACAAACCCCCTATGTCACGGGACTGAACTCACCTCTTGGTCGTGACATGTTTACCAAAGGATGAGATACTACTGGAAACCAACTCATTACAGACCATCAGAGTGATGAAAGCACTCAAAACCTAGGTTAACACTAGTGCTTGCTAGCCCACTCCGGTAAAAAATGACCAAACTACCCCTTAGGCCTTTTTCGACATGCTTCTTGAGAAAGTACCTAAGTCCTCAAAACGATAAGTCCATCCTTCCAATATCATCTCAAAGACGACCTGACATGTTCAAGTGCCTTCCAGTCGGTTCCGAACTAATTCCGAGACCATCTGGTTAAAATGACCATTTTGCCTCTAAGCATCCAAGCACCTCCGGGAACCACACCGGCTCCGAGTATCAAACCGGTTACCTCCTGAGGATGCTTCTAATAGTATTTTCAATCTTCTAGCACTTGTCCAGAACGTCCATTCCAGCATACCCAGTGCAAAATGACCGTTTTCCCTTGGTGGGCTGGTCACCTTTTCCAACCACACCAGTTTTGGGTATCAAACGAGAAACCTTCTGGAACACTATTAAGGGTGTTTCCAATCTTCAAGCCTTCGTACGGGTAATTCTGAGTCTATTCTTGTGGGTTCCTAGTTCGATTGGCCATTTTGCCTGTGGCAGACCAGTTGGCCTTTCCAAACATTCCGGCATTATTTTTCAAGCCTGTTTGCCCCGGGACACTATTTCAATGGTTTCTACCCATTTCTGGCCTTCTGAATCAATTCTCGGCATCTCGGAACATTCTCGGACCTTCTGAAGTCACTCCTACTGGGCTAAGCCAAATATTGCATGGTAGTCACTAGAACAGACACTCAAATCTTTTGCCTTGTGTATCAAGAGTCGAAAGATACATTTCTTGCCACCCTTAAAACTTTTCTAAGTGGTTGGTGCCACTAGCAGTGGCGCTAAGCTAAAAATTGGCCTAGCGCCACTAGGAGGGATTTTGCTCTAACACTACTGCAACACGCGCGAGGCTAGTCTTGTGTCTATAAATACAGAGCCTTCCCCTACGTGAAAAGGGTCTGCAAACTCAGTCCAAAAACTCTATTTTTCAAAATACGAAGCTTGAATCCTCTCAAAATCCTAACTCTCTCTAGTCTTTTCAAAGCCTGGCTTCCATACACTAAAACCTTAAAATCCATACACTCTATACACTTAAACACAAGCCTCCAAAGCCTCCATTGAAGACTCAAAGTGCTGCAACTTGGAAGCTCTCAAGGATTAAGCAAAGTAATGCAAATAAAGTAAGCAAAACAAAAAGAAGAAAAGGTAGGCTTTCTTTTTATGTTTACGTACTTCCCCCCTCTCTTCTTCCTCCTAAACCACTCGGATTTTCTTCTATTTTAATCCTCCATCTTCCACTCCTCTTTCTTGTATGCTTGAAACACGAGACTCCTCGATTCATGCGTAGGAAGGACTATTGAAAGTCACTGTGTCGGGGGCTTTCTTCTAGTTTGACCTCAGACCGGTGGATTCAACCCCTTGATTATGTGGTGAAGCCAAACATTGTATGTTCACGACCTTACTTGCATTGTGCATATCATACATCCATTCAAGATTGTTTTCAAAGGTTGTTTTCAAAACTTGCATCAAAACTCCCTTTTATACTTGCATTTAAAATCATCTTTTCAAAATCACAATCTTGAAGTGATTCTAGCCATTCCATGGTTAGGGTTGTTTAAGCAAAGTGTTATATTCATTGTGACCATCAAGGTCTATATTCTGAGCGTAATCCCTAAATTATTTTTTTATCAAAAAACATAATCTTAAGATGATTCTAGCCATTCCATGGTTAGGGTTGTTTTAGAAAGTGTGATATTCAAAGTGATTACTATGGTCCATATTTCAAATCCATGTTGTTTTCAAAACCACTAACTTAGAATGGTTTTAATCCTCACGTGGTTAGAACTGTTTTAAGGAAATAATATATTCAAAAGGTTTTCAAAAGTCCATGTTCAAACTCTTCTCCAAATTACTTTTCAAACTCATTTCCAAAGGCTCTCTTCAAAAATCCACTTTCTAAAAACTCACTTTAAACTTCTTTTCTAAAAACTCTCTTCCAAATATCTCCTTTTGAAAAACTCTTTTTCTTCGAGTCCAAGTCAAGCCCTAGGAACCATGATTAGGAAACCTTAGTTTCTTTTTTAAAATCATGACTTCCTCTTTTGCCTTAAGTCATAGGTTTCCAAAAACTACCTTCTACATCAAATTCTAGATTTCTAAAATCTCTTTTTCTACACCAAATCATAGCTTTACAAATCTTAGATTTTCAAAATTCAACATTTTTAATTCCATGTCAAATCCAATATTTCAAATTAGGAAACTAGATCAAATCTTCCCATTTAGAAAACTAAATCAAATCCTTCAGTTTTAGAAACCAAATCAAATCATCTATTTTTTAAAATAAAATTTAATCTTCTACTTTAGGAAATAGGATCAAATCTTTCTAAATTCAAAACTTTCATAGGATCAAATCTTTCTAAATTCAAAACGTTCCTAAGTTCAAATCTTTCTAAATTCAAAACTTTCCTAAAATGAAACTTTCCTAATTTGACACTTTTGTAAAATGGAACTTTCCTATTTTGAAACTTCCCTAAATTCAAAGATTTCTAAAATCTAGTCTTTCCTAAACCTAACTTTCTAAATTCATTCAAACCAGTGATTAAGTCAAGTCTTTTTAAATAAAATCAAATCTCTTTTCAAATCTTTGTTAAATCCAATTTTCCTAATTCGAACATTTTCTAAACCCAACTTTCTAAAATCAAACTTTTTAAATTTAAATCAAACCTTCCTAATTCAACTACATGTTCCAGTCCTAACCCTTAGTTCAACCCTAACCTTAAAGTTAGGACTCTTCAACTCCTTTCCAAACCAAGATGGTTTTCTAACTTCAATCTAAGTCCAACATGTTTTCAAAACTTAGTTTAATCTTTCTAAATCAAGTCTAAGTTCTTCTTCTAAGTTCCATCTTTTCAAATCAATGTTAATTCTAAATCCAAGTTTTAATTTCAGATCTTCTATTTTAAGTTCAAATCAAACCCTAATTCAAATCAAACTCTTTTTCAAATCAAACATTTTCAAGTAAAACTTCTAAAAAAAATCTCAAAGTGTCTATTTTTAATCGTACTCTTGTTCGAACTACGATTGGCCTGATTCCCAAAAAGGGATACGTAGGCAACCCACATGGGCTTCACAATCTATTTCAAGTTTCTAATTTCTAAAACCTTCCTTTAAATCTCAAATCTTCTTTTCAAATTTCTTTCCAAAATAAAATATTTTCTTCAAATCTATTTTCAAAATCAAGTCTTAATCTTCATTTGCATATCATGCATCATGTCAAATTTCTTTGTTATAATTCTCTTTCAAAGTGGATAGTATTGGACATTTGTTAATCAAAGATTCTAATGAGTGAACCTAGGGTAAATAGACATGTAGGTACCATAAGAGCAGGGTAGGGTGATGGCTTAGTGCTTCTTGCCTACATATAACCAACCTTCGAACCTAGATCACTGTTTTCGAAGACCAAAAGATAGTTATTTTCAAAAATGACTTAAAACTTTTCAGAGGTTGCCAAACAACCTATTTTCTTAAAAAAACCCTCTCTTGAGGAAGTTTTCAAAATTTTTTTTCAAAAACCCTAAGTGTAATATTTGGATTGTGCTTAGTTTTAGGTAACCTAACTCACCTTAATCAAGTTATGCGGTGACTCCAAATCTTTTCTAAAAGCCCTTATTCAAAATCAATTTCATATTCAAACCTAGTCACACTTGTCCTTCTAGGAGGATGAGTTCTAACGAAAGAGTACCGTGTTTTTTCCACTTGTATGTATTTCCTCGAGTGTAAAAATCAGGGCGCGGCAATATCCATGTCACTAAAAAAGGTAGTCAACAAGTTCATCAAGAATCATATCATCTGCCGGTATGGGATTCCTCAATCACTCATCACGGATAACGCTACCAACTTGAACAACGATTTAATGTCCTAGTTGTGTCGAAACTTTAAAATCACCTATCAAACTTTAATAAGCTACCAGCCATAGATGAATGGGGGCAGTAGAAGCCGCCAACAAATACATCAAGAGAATTCTTTGAAAAATGGTTGACCTTTATGAAGATTGGCACAAGAAGCACCCTTTTGCGCTCATGGCCTACCGAACCATGATGAGGGTCTCTATTGGTGCAACCCGTTATGAGTTGGTCTATGGCAATGAAGCAGTGCTCCTTATCGAAATAGAAGTTTCTTCCATGAGGGTAATAATGGAAACTCAGCTAGAGGAGGCAAAATGGGTTAAGGACCTATATGCACAATTGTGCCTGCTGGATGAAAAGTGGTTAGCCGCTGTCTACCATGCGCAATGCTATAAGAGGAGGCTAACCAAAGCATTTCAGAAGAAAGTAAGACCTCGAAGTTTCCAGGTTGGGGACTTAGTGCTGAAGAATATTATTTCCAATCAAGAAGTAGCCCCAGGAAAGTTCGCTCCAAACTATGAGTGGCCTTTCATAGTCAAGAAGGTCCTAACAGGAGGGGCCCTTATACTAGCAGAAATCGACGGGCAAGAACTTCCTAACCCTTTGAACTCGGATGCAATCAAACATTACTTTGTATGAATTGAGAGCACTTACCTTCTTTTGAGCAGCAAGGAAGTCCATTGAAATAAAGGAAGGCCTGTGAAATTTACTTTTGTTAAAAAATATAGTTTCCTTTCATGAATCATCAAAATTCTTGTAAAAGAACTCATGGATATTAAGCGGTTTAAATTGACATGATGAGAGGCCATCAATTCTTTTCACCCTATACACCATATCCCTTGCTATAGCCCATTTTGAGCTAATCACACTCTTTTGACAAACCCGACCTAGTGATCACTGCCCATAAAGGGTGAAATCAAAACTAGAAATAAATAAGCAAAAGAAGAAATGCGGACCAGATAGGTCCCAAAGGTGAAATGTAAAGAGTAGAACGGATCAACAAATGAAATGAGGACTCCAGAACTATCATGATTAACATAGCTGGGGGTAGGGAAAAGGAAAATAAGCACTAACTCGGCAAAAGTTTAAAAAAAAGGGGGTGGTGAAGAAGGAAGAGAGAGAAGGTTTCAAACGTGGTCGCAGGTTATAAGTAAGCCTCGAAAAAGTGGAAATACTTTGAGCCTTTACACCATTTTCTTCAACAACCCTACAACCTGGCCCACATTACAACCCAAATTAAAGCCGCCCTCTCTGATCAATGAAAACTGCTTAGTCTAAACTAAGTCTAGCATAAGAAGGATGATGATTTTTGAACGAAACTTTTATGAAAAAAATACCCGAAACATCCAAGTCTCCGTTCTTGACACAGAGCCTTCCCGAATTACAAGAGAATTCCTTGATGCTCAAAAAAAGAAAAAAAAAAGCGTGACCTCAAGGGTGTGGCGAAAGCTCGAAAGAGCATCGCGAGTAAAAAGATGGAGGCATGTCAGATACAAACGTGCTAGTTTGATGAAAACCCGTAATGGCTCTGAGACATAAAAATGACAAAGCTAGGATTGATGAAACCCTGCAAGGGCATCGATGGCAAAAATAGTTTAAAAAAAAAACTTCCCTTCCCCTCTCTGGTTTGTCTCAACCAACGCGTAAATAGTTCCCAGGTCATGACAGGAAAAGACAAGGGAGAAAATTGCAACTATTAACAGAGGCATTCTTTCAAAATCAATGGGCCAAGAAGAAGGAACAATGCGGGCCCTACCAAGAACATCTTGAATGCGAATCCTATCCCAGGGAAGTAATTTCCACGCTATAGATATAATTCTTGCCATAACGTATGTTTAAACTAACAAAGTGGCGTAGGAACAAACAGATGGTAGCACTCCCCAAAAGGAAGGTAAATTCTAGTATAACAAAAATCACGAGAGCCAAACTAACATTAGCATATTTACAAATGCAAGAAATCCCAGAAGAAAAGTCCAAACATCTCAGGGCAGGCTAGCTATGGTACAAACAAAAAGGAAAGAGAAAGAAGGAAGGGAAAGACTGAATCAAGAACGACGGGCAACGTCATAACAATCCACGTCCTCATCCGATGAGTCCTCATCCAAACCTCTATTGCCAAGACTTGCAGGACTAGGGCCGACATACGAAGGACCAGCCGCGCTAAATGGTGGCATCACTAACCTCTCCCTGGAAGGGCCGGCACTGGCAGAGGCCCTAAAAGATGAAGTAGACAATTGAATCAGTCCATGACACTAACATCGGTTAAGAAAATGATCCCTCTCCTATGAAAGGGTACCATGTCCCTTAATAAAACTATGGACTCATCCCAAGGGTCAGCCCCTACTGAAGGAAGGGTGTCTCGGGACCCCCGAGGGCACCTAAGTCCCCAAGAAACGTCGGCCAAAGGGCAGCCTCTCATCCCAGGAGCCACCTCAAGCTGCCCCTCAAAATCACTCACTCATCTCATGTTGGCATTCAATAAAGCCTCCAACTTATCTAACTGGGCACGATAAAGTCTCCGGTGATGTCTCGCCCTAATGGTAGCAATGGCTAAAAGATCGACATATCCCACTAGAGGTAAGGGAGACTCCGGGAGAGGATCTCTTAATATGGCATCCCCCAAAATATACATCTCGAACCATCTGTCATAATCAGCGGTGGCTGTCGGAACGATGGAGAATGGACCATTTGAGCTGTCATGTGCTGCCAAAGTCTGCCATAATTTTGTCAACTCGATCACCAAACCTCTTGGCACATCATCACCAAAATAAATCTGATATCCCGTTGCCATGGCTGTGTATGGGACGTCTTGTGTCCGGCCCAACTGATGAAGAACTCGAATGCTGAATAAAGGAATAACACCCCTCAGGCCGATCAAAGGGATAAAAACCTGGTCAGAAGTCTGTACTCTCAATGAATCAACATTACACAAACCCACAAACCACTGAACTAAATAAAATCTCCTCATCTGGAGGAATGCCATCCATGTCATGTAGGAATCGGGGCAGTCCATACGATTAATTTTTCTCCTGCTAAGACCTCACCAAGGCACTGATAGGGTTAACCTCCAGATACCATATGTGACAAGTGATGCGGTGAATGAATAGATACTCGAGAGCCTAGAGCTGGAAAAGGGCTGGAGACCCTCTAAAGTAAACACCCTCCCCACTCTGAAGTCGAGTAAAGCTCATATAGGTTTCACCCACTGCTAAAGGGGTGTTAGAATACCCTCATTAGATCGACAATAACGAGGAGCAAAGTCTGCCATCCACCTGGCCATCTTCTCGAGGGAATACTAGAAGACTCAACAGAATCAGGGCAAGGGCGTTCATCCGAGTGATAGGCCACTCTAAAGAAGTATGCCAAACACGAGGGAGAGTAACATTGTTGAGTCAATGCCTTAATTTTGATGATAACAAAACATGGTTTAATGATATAATAATTCTACTTAGTGTGTAGATTAATTATTAATTAGATCTTGACTTGAAGCTCATTATAATGGAGGACTTGTGATGTAAAGATTTGAATAAACAATGAAGAGCATGATGAAATGATGTATTCTACAAAGCTGATATCATAAAAGATAAAGGAATCTTAAGTTGATGCAAATATTAGAAAGAAGGTTGGTAAGCATAAAGGCACGACATATTCAACAAGTGGAGATCTTATAAGAGAATGAAGAAAATGAATGTCAAGGAAGAAGAATGAAAATGCTCAAAGTCTTGATTGAAAAGATTGGCGACTTTAAAGACTTAAAGATATCTTACAAGAATAAAAGAAGAAGAGATCGACTCAAAGACATGGAAGCCTTCTTATAAGATTCGAAGATGTCTTAAAGGTATGAAAGAAATCACAAGACTTGGAAAGTTTTCTTGGAAGAATTGTTGAAGTTTATGAAGAAGTTATATTGATTGAAGAATTCTAGAAGAAATCTAGAAATGAAAATGTTCAAAGAAGAATAGAAAATCAGTTGAAGAAATGGAGATTTTAAGTCTTGGAAGCTCTCTTGAAGATCATGATGAAGACTTGGTTAAATGGTTGAAGCATTGATGATGGAAGAGCTCTACAAGTAATGAAAATGGAGAAAATTCATCTAGAATGGATTGAAGATGTTCTTGGAGTCATCAAGCCTTGAAGAAGTGTTTGCAAGCTTTAAAAAACTTATTTGGATGATCCTTGAAAAGATTGGAGACTTTGGAGAAGAATGAAGAAAAATTACAAAAACATATTTTCTGCTTAAAAGAGTCGACCCCTGTTGTAAAAAGAGTTGACTTTTTTGAACAGAGCCTTGGAAATCTGCTGGAGACTCAAAAGAGTCGACTCTTACTGTAAAAAGAGTCGACTCATTTCAACAGAGAACAAAAATTCTGAAGACTGCTTAAAAGAGTTGACTTTTGGAGCAAAAGAGTCGACTCATTGCTTAAAAGGGTCGACCCCCGACAGTAACGACTAGTTTTCTAATAGACGGTATGGGGTAATATGCAACCAAAACTTCTCCCATACTTCTCCAATAGCTAGAATTGATCCATTTCTTCAAATACAAGATACTTACAGCTTCAATAATGATGATTAGAGCAATTATATCATTGGTATCAAGAGCTTGAAGCCAAAATCACCTGCGCCTTAACTGCCACACATTTTTGCTGAGTGTTTAAGGTTATTCATTGAGTTGTATTTGTTCATATACTCATTAGGAGAGTTACCCATTGTATAACCTTTATTCATTTCACTTGGGTGGGTTTGTAAACTTGTAAGTTTGAGTGTTCTTGGATAAAAACACTTGTAAGTTTGAGTGAAGCTTGGACAAAATCACTTGTAAGTTTGAGAGAAGCTTGGACAAAATCTCTTGAGTTTTAAAAGCTTGGAAAGAAGCTTTTGTAAGAATGAGCTGGGCAATTGTGGCAAAACCAGCAGCTGTGTAAAGAGTGTTACATAGTGGAATCCCTTCAAAAGGATCGAAGAAGAGAGGACGTAGGCAAGATTGGCCGAACCTCTATAAATCTGGTGCTCTTCTCTCCTGCCTCTATTTTGCTTACTTGCTCTCTACATGCTTGCATAGATATATACTTTGATATATGCTTTACTTGCTTGATCTACACTTTGATTAATTATTGCAAAAATACATAAACTGTTTTTAGTTGCAATTCTTGTTGTAAATTCCATAAAACCCAATTCACCCCACCTCTTGGGTTGCCTTCTTGGGCTAACAAACATGACCAGTGTGAAACTCAAAATGATCTAGTAGAAAGTCCACCTAAAGGATTGGAAAAGCATGATTGGAGTCTGAATCCAGAATCTGGCTCCTGAGTCCTAATTGACTAAAAACAATAGACAAAAAGCCCCTGAGAAAGTCTGGACCCATGATACCTTCCTGATCGCTCCTCAAACCTAACAAGCGCCTATACTCGTGAGGAGTCGGCGTTATCTCAAAATCACTAAAGCGAAACAGATATAGCTCAGGGCACCAAAAGGTGATAGATGCCTCAACCAAACTAGGTACCAGCCGAACAAAGAGAAGTGACCCTAGATACCCGAAAGCCCTATAAAAGATCTGCCGCTCCTCCTCAGTATAGCTATCATACCAAGCGTGGAGCCTAGAAAGGACAGCAGCATCCTCCTCAACCCTCATAGTTGGAGCAATAAAGGACTGCCCCCTCATAGAACTGCCACCTCAGGAGGAACCGCTCCTACTAGCGCTGCCCTCCCCGGGCTCAACCCGTGGCACTTCCTATCAGAACCATCATTGCCGGCATCCAACATCCTAAAAAGCAACAATAAGAAAAAGAATGTAGAAAGCCGATCAGCAACATAATATGCACAAAAAGAAAAAAAAAAAGGAATATATGCAAAAAGAAAAAAAAAAAAAAAGCAAAAAGCAAAAAAAAAAAAGTGAAAAAAAAAGAAGAAGAAAAAAAATAAGAAAAAAAGGAGCTAAGGCTCTATCCATTCTCCCAGTTTCGTTTTAAAAATTTCTAACGGTTTTTCGAGCTTTTTCCTTAAAAGTTTCTTTTCAAAATATCATACTGGTTTCCCAGGCTTTTTCCTTCAAAAGCCTTGTTTCAAAATGTTTTCTAACAGTTTTTCGAGCTTTTTCTGAAAAAGTTTCGTTTCAAAATATCAAACCCGTTTCTTGGGCTTTCTCCTTCAAAAGTCCCGTTTCAAAATATTTTTCAACTGTTTTTCAAGCTTTTTCCTCAAAAAGTTTTGTTTCAAAATATCAAAATGGTTTCCTGGGCTTTCTCCTTCAAAAGTCTCGTTTCAAAATGTTTGCCAGCATTTTTCTAAAAAAGTTTCATTTCAAAATATCAAACCAGTTTCCTGGCTTTCTCCTTCAAAAGCTCTGTTTCAAAAAGTTTTCTAATGGTTTTTCAAGCTTTTTCCTCAAAAAGTTTCATTTCAAAATTTCAAGCCAGTTTCTTGGGCTTTCTCCTTCAAAAGCCCAATTTTGAGGGTAATTTTTTAAAATTTCGATTTCCCTGGGCTTTCTCAAGTGTTTTAGAGTCGAAACGTTGAATTTTTAAAGGTCTATACTTTTTGAAAAATTTTCGGCAAAGTTCTGCTTTAAAAGATCACTATTCCAAAATTCAACAAATCACAAACACATCACCAAGGCTCCCTGAGCCTTCAACCATGTCAACGGACAGCATCCTATCCTCCATGGCACATGATCCACAATGAAAAATAATTTTAAGTCGATTTCTTTGCTTTTCCAAAAGTTTTTTGTTCCATTTTATTTTCTAAAAATTTCCAAAAATTCCTGAAACACTCAAAAAGATCCCCACAATTTTTTAAAAATATCCTGTAATTTTTTTTGCATTCAATAGGATTAATTTTTAAAATTTTCTTATTTTTCTTAATTTTTGAAAAAAAAAATTTAAAATTTTTTAAAACATTATGAAACTTCATACGGTTGTTCTATACATTTTTCTAAGACATCTGGTATAAAAATCAAACACAAACATGTAAAACCCAAACCCAGACATGTAATTTTCCGAACCCTGCGGGAAACCTCTTTCCCGTAACACGCAAAATCACCCGAAACACACTCATCACCAATTCGAAAAAACAATCTACCCATTGCATTCTAAACATCCTAAAACATAGATTTACACTAATCATACATCGAAATCGATGAAGTTTCAAGAAATCTAACATTTGAGTTCTACGGTAAAAATCGAGCTTTTAGACGAGAATCCGGCGACAATGTCAACTCCCGGCAAGCACCAAACTTCCCTCGAGACTTTCCTAGCATAACCCGATGTAAATCCCTCGAAATCCCATGTGAAGCTCTCAAAATCATCTCAAGTTTATGTAACCCGTAAACCAATACGCGGCCTGCTATGGTTTTTTTAAAACCCACGACTTGGTGCATGTAGCACATGCGCTAAGGTTATTTTTGACCAGGCGCGTGTGCTACATGTGCTCGGCCCTTCAGCTTCCTGCCAAAGCCAGTTTTAAGTGCCTTTAAGGCCGCAAGTCTTTTTTTTTAAGAGTTTTAAAAATCCAAAAATCACTTTTTCAAATTCTCAATTCTAATACCCAAACCTAAAATTTTAGAAAACCAATATTTTAAAAAACTGGACCCTGAACAAAATTCCAAAAGCACCCAGGTTTTCAAAATCAAGGTTTTCAAAAGGAGTGACTCTTCAGTAGTCAAAAAATTTTTCCAAGACGTCATCCCTCCAATCGCTTCTTGACCAAAAAGAGATTCTTACCTTATTATTTTTTTGCCTTTGACAAGCAAAGACAGAAAAAGAGGGGCAGCTGTAAGCACCCCATTTTTGTCGGTTCGGCAATCTCCGATCCAACCGAATCTAGTATTTAAACATCACAACACATATGAGCCTAAGACGGCTCTTTCAAACTCCAATCCAGTCAACTAGTCGCTTCCCAAGCCCATAAAGCCTAATTGAAGCTGAAACGACCATATTGCCCCTAGACATTCCATGCAGCTTTTTGAGACCGGGTGGTCTCAGGAACCAAAGCCATCCAGGTAGATCCCTACGATTGGGTGATCTCGAGGACCAACACCTTGTCGAATTCCAGACGGTTCACTTTTAATGCCTGCTAACCCACCAATGTAGAATGTCCGTCATTTGGTAGTTCTCTAAGACCAGGCATTCTCGGGGGCCAACACCACCCTCACAAGTAGCTTTCGGAGAGCAGGCATTCTCAGAAACTAACAGCACCCTACATGTAGCTCTATGAGACCGAGTGGTCTTAGGAACCAATACCGCACAAGTAGCTTTCTGAGACTGGGCAGTCTCGGGAACCAACACCTAGGTCAACATTGGCGCCTGCTAGCCTGACTCGGTGAAAAATGACCAAACCTGCCCTTGGGCCTCTAGGCACGTTTTGAGAAAGTTCAAAATCCCTCAAGACGGTAAGTCCACCCTTTCAAAGTGTTTCTGGACAGATAGGCATACTCAACACGCCATCTTATCCAATTTTGGTCAAAATGATAGTTTTGCCCCTAAGCGCCCCAACACAGTACAAATCCCACTAAATAGTGAAAATATCTTCCAGGACCATCCCGAATAGTCTAGCACACTTAACATGCCACTTCAACCCATTCTGACCTTTTTTAACCAATCCCGGTCAAAATGACCGCTTTACCCCTGGCAGCCCGAATGCGCCCTGAGACTATGCTGGCCCTGGGTATTGAACAACGAGTCTCATCATACACCCTTGTTTAACCCAAGGTGAGCCCCATGACTCTAAACACTCCCGACTGAATGAAAGTCCCCTGGAGCGTCTCATAAACGCTTTGCTAGGATTGTCTTTTCTCTCGATTCCATAATCATATCGCACCGTCAACATGAGAAATGCACAAATTAGGGAATTCCCAAAAGCTTGACCATAGGTCTTTCCATCAATACGACTCAATTGAATAGATTGCTTCGTGGAGCCCTTGATTGCATGGCTTGAAGACTGCCACTTTCAGTAACCCCTGGAGCATCTCATAGATGCTCTGCCAATGTTGTCTTTTTCTCCGATTCCCTGATTATAACGCACCATTGAATGACTTGATAAATGTGTAAATTAGAAAATTTTTGAAAGTATTTGTAGATCACTTTTCATTGGTACGGTCCGATCAGAGATATCACTTCTCGAAGGCCCCGATCACGTGGCCCAAAAATAACTACTTTTGAACATTCACGGAGCATATCACAGATGCTTCGTAAAAGTGTGCTTTCATGCACACTTCTCGAGACGATATCGCACTCTTCTGAAAACCTTTCAAGCTTTCTAAAAATTCAAAGTTCTTGAGAAACACTAGGAGAACATCATGGACGTAGTTGATTTCCCCGAATCTTTTCTCGATTGCACAATTATCGAGGCAAAGTTTAAAGCAACATTCCCGATGGTGAAGCGTATATAGTCTTCAATGCCATAGAAGACCTCATTCCAACCTCTTCAAGCCTCTTCAAGGCTATTCAAGCTCAAGTTAAAGCATCCATCGAGGTTTGAAGGTAAAAGGTAGTATTCTCTTTATATTTTTGCAATCCCCACTCCTCCCTTCTCCCTCCTAGCCTACTTAGGCTATTCTCTATTTTAACCCTCATCTTCTATCCCCATTGCTTGCATACTTGAAACAAGAAAGCTCCTAGTTCATGCCTAGAGAAAAGTTTGTGAGAGCCACCGTGTAGGGAATCTCTCACAAACCTACTTTAAGATGGTATGGCCTTGGAGCACCTTGTAATTTGGTGAAGCCTCTAGCCTTGTATGATTCCATGACTCCTTTGCATATGGTTATTTTGTTCATATATTGCATGCTTGGCTTTGTTTTCATGTTTGTAACTATTTTTCCAAAACTCTCATTATCTCTTTTCTATATCCCCATATTCAAAGGATTCCCTAAAAATGGTTTTAGAGTTGGTTCCTTGAAGCCTAGGTTAAACCCTCAATTTTCATACCTTAGAAAACCCTCTTTAAGTCCCTTGACTTTATTTTGCAACCCTACATTTTATTGCTTTTCAAAGTTGCACTAAAATGGCTTTCAAACCCTCTTCTTCTATGTTGATTTTTAAGGATTTTACTCTCTTAAACTTTATGGTTGAAATGATCCCTTAGAACCCTCTCTTGAGTGGTCTCCCCATTATCTTGACCATATGAATCCTAGTTCGTTAGAGTTAGCTCTATTCACTTCAAAATAGTTTTCAAAACAATCCCCTTCAAAAAGGGTTCTAAAAAATGCGCTCTCTTTAATTTGCATAAAAGTGATTTCCCTAAACCATTATTTTTACCTTGTTTTTTAGAAGTTTCGCTCTCTTGACTATTGTGGTTGGAATGGTCCCATGGAGTCCTCTGTGGAGTGATTTCCTCAAATCAACCATATGAATCCTTATTCTTTAGAGCGGTCTTCAACCTCTTAAAAGTAGTTTTCCAAAACCTCATTTCCAAAACCAATTTTCAAGGGATTATTCTGTTTAATTTTCAAGTCATCAAAACTGTCTATTCAATGTTGATTTTAACAAGTTTTGCTCTCTTGAGTTAGTGGATGTAATGGTTCCAAGGTGGTTGTCTTGAGTGGTTTCCAAATATCAACCATAGGACTCCAACACTCACTTGATTGTTTCTCATAAAATGGTTTTCAAAAGCATATTTTCAAGTTTCACGTATAAAACCACCTTTCCAAAACCACTAGGTCAAAACCTTAGTTCAAAACCACCTTTCTAAAACCATTAGGTCAAAACCCTAGTTCAAAACCACCTTTCCAAAACCACCCTTCAACCCTAGGTTAACTTGACCCTAGGTTAATAAACCCCATGTTAACTTAACCTTAGTTAGTTAATCATAGGTCATCCAAATCCTAGATTAACCTAACCTTAGTTAGTTAATCCTAGGTCACCTTAACCCTAGGTTAACCTAACCTTAGTTAACCCTAGGTCACCTTAACTCTAGGTTAACCTAATCCTAATTAGTTAACCCTAAGTCAACCTAACCTTGGTTAGTAAGCTTCAAGGCTCTGATTCAAAGACCCCTCTTCAAATAATCCTTCAACTAAAAAACAATCCTACCCTCTTGAGATTTCAACAATCAACTCCAAAACCTTTTCAAATATCCCCATACTCTATCTTGAAAAATGTCTCTAAGAAGTTCTCTTGAGCTTGTCCCAACAAAAATGGCTAGACACTTAACATTTGTTTCCAAAAACTATTTTCAAAATGTTTTCAAGAACTCACAACCCTAAGGTGTCCCTACCCCTTTATGGTTAGGGATTTCAAGGGAAAGTGATACATTAAATACAACTCTCAACGTTGTCCATACTAGGGTTTCAAAACCCTAAGTTTTTTCAAAAGCTCTTTTCAAGAATGATTTTCAAATATCACATTCTTGAAGCAACTCTAATCATTCCATGGTTAGGATTGGTCAAGTGTATGTGAAATTTTCAAGAAGGGTTCTATAACCCTAAAACTTTAAAAAACCAACAGGAAGTCTTTAGCCCCTTTTTCCAAAATTTGTTTTCAAACTCATTGCCCTAAAGGAGTTTAGTTCTTCAATGACTAACCTCTCAAAGGTGAATGAAATATTAAGCATGCTTTTCATAAGATGTTCAAAACTACTTTCAAAAGCTTTTCAAAGACAAGTTTATTAAAACACTTCCAATCCAAACCCTACCTCCAAGGTTTTTAAAACAAGACTTCAAAATATTTTTAAAACTCTCTTGAGTTAATACAAAGTTTTTTCAAAGCTCCCTTGAGTTATTAAAAAAAAAGCACTTCTAAAAATCCCGAGTCCTATTTCAAAAGCATTTATCTAAACTCCCAAGTTCTCTTTTTTCAAAGAACACAAAGTGTCTTCCAACCTTTCCAAATTTCTCAAAGCGTCTTTAAGCATTCCAAAGGCCTTAATGTGCCTATTTTCTATCAGGCTCTCGCCCGAACTACGAATGACCAGATTCTTGCCAAATGAGATACGTAGGCAACCTAAAATGGTGCGGTCATAATCTTTATTTCAACCCAAGTTTGCTTTTCAAAATTTTCTATCCATTCAAGATTTCTATATCAAATTCCTTCAAAACTCCCATGCTCTCAAACGTATTTTAATAACATGCATTATGCATCATTCATCCAAAAAGTGATGACTAAACCCCATTTTCAAAATTCTAAAGTGTATATTCAGTGGATGATAATAACCGATTATTCAAGTGAGTAAACAAAGGGTGATTAGATATGTAGGTACTGAAAGGGTGGGGTAGGGTGATGATCTTAGGATATCTTCCTTACATGTAACCAACCCCTGAAGTATAGATTTCTATTTTCAAAAAGACCAAAATGGAGTTATCGTCCAAAGGAGCTTAAAACTTTTCAAAGGTTGCTAAACAACCTATTTTCTTAAAAACCCTTTCTTGAGGAAGTTTTCCAAAACTTTTTTTAGAAACCCTAAGTTTAATCTTTAGATTATACTTAGTTTTAGGTGACCTAACTCACCTTAATCAAGTTAGGTGGCGACTCCAAAATTTTTCTAGAAAACCCTTAACCAAATCAATTTCAAGTTTAAACCTAGTTGCACTCATCCTTCTAGGAGGATGAGTTCTAACAAGATTGCACCGTGCTTTTTCTCGAGCCAAAAGGACTTGGTTAAAAACTGGGACGCGACAGACATGAAAAATTCTCTAGAAAGTACATAAGTCCTTTAAGAACTTGGCATAAAAGAGTATTTGCTTTATATCATCGAGAATAGGAATGTTGACATTAACTTATTTGAAGACTTCATAAATCTCAGAATTGAGAAGTTCATTTTTGGGCTTGGTCAACCTTTGGGGAAATGGAGCTTGTTTCAATTTGTCAATCCACTATTCATTGGTCATACTAGAGGCTTCAATGGTCTTTTCTAAGCATTTTTCCTCATCTTCTCTCTTTTTTAACTCATTGGATTATCCTTCTTTCTCCTTACCCTTCTCACTCGTCTCATTACACTCCTTAGAAGGCTTCTTCCTAGGTGGAATGGTTTTGTTAATAATTTTGCCACTTCTAACAGTTATGATAGCTTGGACTTCCTCATAACTACATTGAGGGTCAGTTTTACCCTTGGTGACATGCACTTGCCTCACCCTCTGATTAGGTTGTGATTGGGCTGGGAATCGTCATAGGACATATTGAGTCAAAGCTTGTGTTGAAGTAGACATGTGTTTTTCTATATCCTCTAACAACCTAGTATATTGATCTAAAACCTTTTCTTGCTTGTCTACCCTAGTGTTGACCCCTCTCATATTAGTTATGAGTTAATGCACATTATCTTCTATTGGTCTCTTATGAAGAGGTTGATACTCATTGGGTTGGGCTTCAAAACGTGCTACCGGTTGTGGTTGATAAGGTTGAGGTTGATATGATTGTGGTTGTGGAGCTTGGTAAGGTTGAGGGTTTTGATGCCCTCCTTGAAATGCTTAATGGTTTGAAGTACCCTCATTTTTCCATCCAAAATTGAGATGATTCTTCCATCCCGGGTTGTATGTGTTGGAGTTAGGGTTGCCCCTACCTCTTTGATATTGGCCAATAGTATTGACTTGGCCATGAAGAGCTTCCTTCATTCCTAGGATGACCGAATATGAAGAGATATCATAATCCGTCATTTGACACACCAAACAACACATATCTTTTATAAGCTCTCTCTATCACATTCACCTTTTGAACCTCCAAGGCTTCTAACTTATGGGAGAGGGTAATGATTCTAGCATTCATGTCATCTACTTTCTTAAGTTGAAACTGCCTTGTACCTTAAGGATTCGGCCGAACCTCGGATTTTGGGTCCTAGCAGTAGCCCAATCTCTTGACAAATTTGCTAAGTAGTCAAAGTAATTGTAAGTCTCATTGGGATCCTTATTAAATAAGGTCTCGACACATATTGACTTAACAAATTGTTTCAATTGTGGAGTTAAGTATGAGTAGAAAGTGTTGATGACATCCACAAACCCATGATGTAGGCAGGAATTCAACAAGTCCTTGAAGCTTTCCTAACATTGGAAGAAAGATTCACTTATCATTGGAGAAAATTGTGAAATCTGGCGATGAATCACCTCGGTCCTATGTTAGGGGAAAAACTTTTTCAAGAATTGCCCTTGCAATAAAGCCCAAGAATGAATGGACATAGGCCTCAATGTATTGAATCATATCTTAACCTTGTCTTTGAGAGAAAACGGGAAAAGTTTTAAAAGTAAAACCTCCTTGGACAAGTATTGTCCATGAACATAGAGTAAGCATCTTCAAATTCCTTTATGTAAGTGTATGGATTCTGGGAATCCATTCCATGAAATGTGGGCAGAAATTACATCATGCCCGGCTTGAGGTTCAATGTATTTTGATCGGTAGGAAAGACTATACATGATGTAGGGGCTTGTCTTCCTAGATTCAAGTAATCACGTAAGGTCCTAGCATGGCCATGGTTGCTCCCTTTTTTGAAGTCAGCTCCTACATGGTTGGGATTGGGATTGGGGTTTACCCTATCATTTATGTTTGCCATTGGAATGTCTTAAATCAATAACTAAATGTAGAATGAGGAAAGGAGCTCTAATGGGTGAATGGATATGATTGTGATCAATTCTCACTAGATGGTTGAGGACTTCTCTAATGTATGATGACATGCAAATGCAATGCACATATAAGAGACCATCTGAGTCTCAAGCAAAATAACATACACAATTCTTTCACCAATTTCCTTCCAAACCCTCCAATCTCTATAGACATTTATCCGTCAATTCAATCAATTCAAATTCAAATCACCCAACTGACACTTCCAGTCTTCTTAGACAAAAATAATACCACCAATAAGCATTTAACACATAGTCGTATCCATCAATTGCTATCCACCAATCAAATTGTCAATGCAATTCAAATTTCTACACTAATCAAGAAAAACAATCCTAAAATAATAGAGAAAATAAAAAATAAAAATCTATCATGCTAACACATAAAAATGATGGAACAAAGTTACTCATGGCTTTAGCCGATGGTCACTCCATTGTAGTAGATTTGATATAGATGCAATCCATCGATTGCTTTCAAACCAAGGTCCATTAGTGTGTACTTTTGTGCCTTTGATCCTCGACAACGGCACCAAAACTTTGATCGTTCCTTTACAATGTAATGAAATTACTACAAGCGTACAATTGAGAATTATAGTTTAATTTGGTGAGTCTAGATATCGATTCTCTCAAAGATTAAGCTAAATATAAGTTGTAGCACTCATGAAACATTAAGCTTCCTAGAATTGATTTGCCACCAACAAAATGCATCTAAATGAAAGTAAAACCAAAAATGTGTTTGATGAAGAGATTTGGTTTGTTAAACTACATTAAAGAAATTAAAACTAAGTTTAAATGTGAAAAGAAGGGTCTTAGATCCAATTGATCCAATCAACTAAGTTTATCATGCCTTCAATAGAGGAGTTTGCAACTCAAATCAAAGGTCTCATCGTGGACCTTTGATTCGAAAGATTTTGACCATAGAAAAGTGAATTCATTAGCAATTGAGCCTAGAATTGAAGTTAATTGAGGAATTAAAGGTTCATACCATTGATTTGTGCAAGCTTAATACCAATTCAATGATTATATATTAAGATTACCAAACTTAGTCAAGAACCTAGGTTTTCTTAAGGATCTAAGTATCAATTGCTATAAATTAGATGAGATGATAGATATAACATTGAAACCCAATTTTACCTCCAATGGAGAACTTGATTCAAATGAGAAAATGAACTCTCTGAATCTCCACAGCTATTCGAACGGTTGATCCCCATGTTCGAATGCTACTCTAGAAAGTTGGGTATTTTTTTTTCCGCTTCCTTTAAGCTCATTTTCTGCATAAGACACAACAAAATAGTTTAGTACAAAAATATAGCTAATAAAGCAAGAATAAACCTATACAAAGGCTATCAATCCACTAGTTAAGGCATTATGATTACACTTTTGATGTGTAATCACTGGGTCAAAACTTAAAAATTTTGGATATGAAAGGGGGAATATTGCAGCATATATGTGATGAATGATGATAAATGTCAATAACCATGACCAGTGACTGAAGAGAAATCTTAGATTTATTAGAAAATATAGAAACTTCCAAAGAGAAATGGTTTAGCAAAAGAACATTCTCCTATATATATACATATATTACATCTGATATAAGGTGGAATGGTGATAGATTTTTAGCATATGTTAAGAAAAATGAGATAAATATGACCATTGATTGATGAGAAATATAAAGTTTTATTTATATAAAAATATATAGAAACTTTCAAATGGAAATGGAGTACCAAGAATGTTATATCAAAGTCTGAAAGTATAGTTCTTCGTCTCTTTGTTTGAACTTCCTCCATTTATATTTCTGGTGAATGGACTACAAAAAGTCACATTTCTCACAACACATGTAACCCAAAGTGTAAAAATCTATCTTGCTTAGTGTCACTGGCCAACATTTTGTGAGCTTGGCAGTCACAAATAAGGCTCGTGCGATACTTGCCAAGTTTGTCTGACAAGCCAGCCAAACCCGGATCAACTCATTTGGAAGCTAGAATCAAGCATTGATGGTCAACCATCAAGCAACCTCCGAGGAGAATGGGTGGAAGTAATAACACATATTTCATTGATAAAGCATCATTACATAACTCACATTATGTACAATAGGTGCCTCAAAGCCATATAAGAAGTAATGGCTCACAAAATGTTGGCACGTGACACTTAGCATCACATTTAGCTTAAATGGATACTTAATAGTGCATGATTTTCTTAATTAAGGAGCTTGAGTAGCAACTTTTAATGGTGGATTGACATGTGAGGTGTGATTTATTTTAAGCATGATTAATTAGCTTACTCCTTAATTAATTATCTTAATTAATCTCTATGCTTAGCTTCACATTAATGATGATTAATTATCATAAGTGTGATTAACTATACTAATGAGGAGGATTAGTGATGAGAGTGGTGAAGCAAGGAGGTGCTAGGTGAGAGGTTCAATCTAAAGCCACCTAGGTGTATGCTTGTGAAGTGTGTCATTGTGAGGTGTGTGTTTCATTTTCATGAAAGTGTGTGCTTCATTGCAAGACTTGTGTGTGTGTGTGTGTGTGTGTGTGTGTGTGTGACATATGTGTGTTACAGATACAAAGTTGTATCTATAGTTGGCTTCAAGTCAAAGGAGGGAGAGAGAGATAGATGCTTGTTAATATCTTTGTGTTTGGTAAAAGAGAAAGTAAGAGAAAAAGATAGAAAAAGTAGAAGAAAAGAAGAGGAAGAAGAAGGGATTGAAGGAAAAAGTTGTACATCTTTTGTGGAATGACACTCCTCTCGGTAGGTTCAGGGTTGATATCTGAAAATTGATTCTTCCTAACTAACGTTCCGTCTGGTGAAATGACTCCTCTGGGGAGGTTCAGGGCTGATGTCTAGAAATTGATTTTTCCTGAACTGACGTTTTGTCTGGTGGAATGACACTCCTCTGGGGAGGTTCAAGGCTGATGTTTGGAAATTGATTCTTCCTAAACCAATGTTCCGTCTGGCGGAATGACACTCCTCTAGGGAGGTTTAGGGCTGATGTGTTTGCTTTGAGCATGGGGAGCCATGAGAGACTACTTCTTACTTGTGTTCCTTTTGTCTTCGAGTTTGAAGAAGAGGACTTTGGTTCATCTTTGGTCGGGATCTCTTGAGGTTGGAATGCATAATATTTGCTTGGTTGTTGAGTTCTGATTTTGGCAGGCATAATAGGATTCTTGTTGACACGTCTTTGGAGGGATTTTGTTTCTTTGAAGTTGAATGTCATGAGTTGATTTTTGGAGAGAGTGAGGTCTCTTTTAAAAAGTTCAAGGTATATGGAATGTCGAACACATTTGGCTGGTTTGTCTTGAATTTGATTGAACGGTTTAATTTGAATGTGAGGTGCAGGGTGTGGCATTGCCCTAGTTTTCATGGTTTAAAAAAAGGTTGATACATGGTTGATTGGGAGGTCGAGGTTGGGTCGTTGCCCCATTCTCTATTTTTTGTTGGCTATGTGCCGATGCTAGAGATTGCCTAAACTTACTTAGTTGGTTGCAAGGTGACTTCAGCTCATTTTTATGCTTTGCCTCATTCCCTGTTTCCTGTTTGAGAGAGAGACATAAAGAAATTTTTGTGCAAAAATAGTTTATCAATGCAAATTCTATTTTGATAAAATGCACGGGTTTTCTATGTGAATGAAAATGTATGCATGCCCCAGGGGTTGCTCCAGGGTTCATGTTTAGCCTAAAATCAAACAGTTTTTTGAACTTCTGTTCTTCTCTTGGGGTTCCCCTTTCTGGTTCTGCCCATTTCTTGTTGGGATTTGATAGCACTTGTACCATTCAGAGACCTAACACAATGGCTCGTTTTCCCCCTCTCTTCTGTTAAAAGGAAAAACCCTTTCTAATGGACCACTTAGCTTCTTTAAGACTCCCCTTTGGGGTTGGTAGACTCTTTTAAGTGATAGCAGGTATCGCTCTTTGGAAAAACAACAGGTGACTTCCTTCCTCAGTTCAAGAAGACCTTGAAAGCTATTAAGAAATGTAGGAAAGCCTAGTTTTTGGTAGAACTATTGAATTTTTCAAATTATATGGGTCCTATAAAGACATGATCAATCAATGTAGGGCAAATATAGATTCATGAATATTAAGATGCAACCTAGCTTGAAAAGATCAATATCAAATATGCATAAAACCACACAAAATGAGCATAGTTGGTTGTGAGATGATCAACCATATCGGTGACAATGTAGTGATGTAAGCGTGAACTTCACTGAGAATATAGACCCTGTGTGTGATCTAGGATAGTGTACCATGTCTAATAGTTTACAGATTAACATACCTAAAAGTCAAACCTATTTCATCCCATAATCTTGGTCTTTTTTTTTATTAATGGAATTCCAACCCTATCTCTCCAATGATGGAAATACTAAAACATAAAGATATGTCGTCTTTTACACAAGTAGCCTTCTCATCTTGTCATATAATTATGGTAGGTACACTCAGACTCACTGGTAGCCCTTTCCATAAGTGATGAGAGAGGAAATCGATAAAAGGTCAATCTAGGTGTGAGATAATTCGCAAATATTTAACAATGGTGGAACCATTTAAAATAGATCATAAAGGTGGATTCAAGATTCTAAGTCTCAAGAAGTGTGCATTAAGATGAATATGAATCACTAATACAGTAAAGATCATCAAAACCATTGACTCATATTTATGCAAGTGATCATGCACAAAAGATTCAATCTTAAACAAGAATGCACATCAATCTGTTTATATTTGAATATGTGCCCCAGTGATTGTGCACGCATAGGATAAACACCATCAAAAAATATTTTTGGTTTTTTTGATTTTTTTCCAAAGATCCAATAGTCCAAAGTTTGCCAAGGTACGTTAATATTCATTTTGAGGGTTTAACTACTTGGTGCTTTGCCAGGACATTGCAAGCACCCCAGTTTTGCTCACTCAGCAATCTTTAGCCTGATCGAACTCACATTCAAACCTTCACAAACACATTCAAACCTAAATTGGCTTTCTAGACCCAATCCAGTTAATTAACTGCTTTGCAGGCCTGCCAAGCCCAAGAAAGGTAAAATAACCAAAATACCCTTGGGGTATTACTTGGTTCAATTCTAGTTAGCATGTCTTCTTAGAGACGGTGAGTCCAATTATTTCAACCTCAGTTCCAAGTCCAATTCTAGTATAAACCAGTCAAACTCAATTTGGCACACATTTCAAGAAAGTTTGTCCCTCAAACGATAAGTCCATCCAGCACGACATATTTGTCGAGAAAATACAAAAGCACTTGGAATGATAAGTCCCTTCACACCCGTCAACTAGGACGAAACCCAAGTCCTCGATATGGTAGAACAGTTCAGTTCTAGCACCTGCTAGCCCGCCTACGTAGAATGTCTGGTATTCGGCATGTCAATTGGAAAGTACCTAAGGCCCCGAGACAATGAGTCCATCTAGCAGCTTCCCGAGATCAGGCAATTTTGGACTGATCGCATTCCATCAGAATGACAGAAACACTCACAAATATCACAATCGTTATGTCGCGCCCTGATTTTTCGCACTTGAAAAAGGCAAGTGAGAAAGACACAGTACTCTCTTATTAGGACTCATCCTTCTAGAAGGACGAGTGCGACTAGGTTTGAATTGAAAATTTGATTTGAATAAAGGGCTTTTGGAAAACATTTGGAGTCGCCACCTAACTTGATTAAGGTGAGTTAGGTCACCTAAAAACTAAGCACAATCTGAATATTACACTTAGGGTTTTTGAAAACAATTTTGAAGACTTCCTCAGGTTTTTAAGAAAAGAGGTTGTTTGGCAACCTTTGAGAATATTTAAGCCCTTTTTTGAAAATAACTCCATTTGGTCTTTGAAAACAGTGATCTAGGTTCGGATGTTGGTTACGTGTAAAGAAGACGCATTAAGCCATCATCCTACCCCGCCCTTACGGTACCTACATGCCTATTCACCCTAGATTCACTCATTAGAGTCTTTGATTAATAAATATTCAAAACTATCCACTTTAGAAAAGAACTTTTAGAAAGAAGTTGACATAATGCATGACATGCAAGTACAAGAAAATACATTGATTTTGAAAATAGATGTGAAAGGAACTTGATTTGATTTGAAATGGATTTGAAAAAATATGTTTGATTTGAAATTAGAATGGATTTGAAAAGATAGATTTGATTTTGAAAGAAAGTTTTAGAAATTGAAAATAGATTTTTGGAATTGGAAGTTGAAAATAGTTATGGAAATAGAAGCTTGAAAAAAAGTTATGACCACACCCATGAGGGTTGCCTATATATTCTTTTTGAGGAATCAAGTCAGTCGTAGTTCAGGTAAGAGTCTGATAGAAAATTTGATTTGAAAAGAGTTTGATTTGGAATTTGGATTTGAAGATTGAAAATTGAACTTTGATTTGAAATTGACTTAGAAGATTTGAAAAGATTGGACTTTGATTTAAAATAGAACTTGAGGATTTGAAATAGACCTAAGAATTGACTTTGAACTGGATTTGGAAACATAGAGTTTTGAAAACATCTTGATTTGAATTGACATTTGAAAAACCATTTTGGTTTAGAAAAGAACTTTTAGAGAAGAGTTGGAAGCTTCCTAACTTTAGGGTTAGGATCGAACTAGGGTCTAGACATCCTAGGACTTAGGGTAACCTAGGGTTGAAGCATGTAATTGAATTTGATTTGACCTTGAGAAGTTTGACTTTGGAAAACCTAGAATTAGGAAAGATAGAATTTAGGAATGACTTGAGATTTAAGGAAAATTTGATTGGAAAGTTTGATTTAGAAAACATGGAGAGTTGGAGTTTAGGAAATATTGAATTTAGGAAATCTCAGATTTCGGAAAGTTTCAAAATAGGAAAGTTCCACTTTAAGAAAGTTTCGAATTAGGAAAATTTCGAATTAAGAAAGTTTCCTTTTTAAGAAAAAGTTGATTTTGGAAATATTTGAATTTAGAAAGTTTAGAATTTTGGAGAGGTTTGAATTTAGAAATATTCAAAGTTTGAGTTTTGGAAATACTTAAAGTTAGGAAAGATTTGAGTTTAAGAAAGATTTTAGAATTTGAAATTTAGAAAGTTGAAATTTGGAAAGGTGTGAAATTTGGAAAGGTTGGAATTAGGAAAGATTTAGATTCTTATTTCCTAAAATAAAAGATTGGATTTTATTTCTAAAAGGAGGTGATTTGATTTTGTTTCAAAAAACGGAAGATTTGATTTGACATAGAATTGGAGAGGTGGAGTTGAGAAAATCTTAGATTTGGAAAGCTCTAGTTTTGGTTTAAGAAAAGTGATTTTTGGAAATCTAAGATTTGACGTAGAAAATAGAGATTTTAGAAATCTATGTTTTGAGGCAAGATTGAAAATCATGTTTTAGGAGGAAAAATTAAGGTTTCCTAACCATAACTCTAGGGTTTAACTTGAACTCCAAGAAAAAGGGATTTTGAAAAATAGATCTTTTTGGAAAGAGAAATTTTTAGGAAAGAGATTTTTGGAAAAAGAGATTTTAAAAAAAAATTTAAAAAGAGATTTTGAAAAGTAAGTTTGAAAAGCAATTAGAAAAGGAATTTGAATGTGGACTTTTGCAGGCCTCTAAAAATATCTCACTTTTCTAAAATGATTCTAACCACAAGAAGATTAGAACCATTCTAGGATTATGATTTTGAAATAATAAATATTTGAAAATATGGACCATGAAAATTACTTTAAATGTAACACTTTCGTAAAGCAACCATAACCATGGAAAGGCCATAATCCCCTTAGGATTGTGATTTTGAAAATAAGTTTGGAAAAAGAAAATTTAATGCAAGTTTTGAAAATGATTTTCGATGCAAGTTTTGAAAACAAGTTTTGGAAAGATGTAGGATCATGATATGCACAATGCAAGTTGGGATTGTGAACATATAAGGTTAGAGGCTTCACCACATAATCAAGGGGGCCGAACCCACGTGGTCTCCGGTTAAACTAGGAGAAAGCTCTCAACACGGTGACCTTCAATAGCCTAATCAAACACATGAATCAGGGAGTCCCTTGTTTCAAGCATGCAAGAAGGGGGGGGGGGGGGGGGGTAGAAGTGGGGATTAAAATAAAAGAGAACCCAAGTAGGTTAGGAGAGAGAAGAGAGGGGGGGGGGGGGGATGGAATTGCATAAACGTAAATAAGAAGCCTACCTTGTGTCTTCTTTAGTTTGCTTGCTTCACTTGCTTTACTTCGCGTTGATCTTCGAGAGCTTTGGAGTTGCAGTGCTTCAAGTCTTCAATGGAGTTTTCAAAGGCTGGTATATGAATGTATGTGAGTGTATGTATGCTAGGGTTTAGTGTATGGGGGCTAGAGTTTTGTATATGGAGGCTAGGGTTTGGAGAACCTAAAGAGAGCTAGGGTTTGGAGGGGCTTCGAGCTCTGTATATCGAAGAGCAGAGTTTTTAGACTGTGTTTGCCAGATTTAAGGCACGCACGTCAATTTCAAAACCATGGAGGAAAAGGCAACCACTTTACTTCCCTTTATTCTTGTTTATTTCTGATGTTATAATGCTTGTATAAATATTCATGCATGCATATTTACTTTACTATTACACTCTCTCTCCTTATACTTCTGCATACATGTACATGTATTCAATACTACATTTCAAGGCAAGAGTTCTAAAGTAACTTAAGTCACTGCATTCTCATGCATATGATCAACCCATAGAGAGTGACACCAAGATCACTCTCCTTTGCATAAACCTACCAAAATCCTAAGGGTTTCTACGTAATTCTAAGGACTCATGGCATGCATTTCAATCATTTCATGAAGAGGGGCCCAAATCCATCTATGCTCGCAGAGATAGGGATGCCAAGAAGACAAAGGGGTAACCCGCAAAGCAAGATTAGTTCAATGACCTCTCGACAATAATAAAAGACAAAGCTAAGGACTCAAAAGTAGCTTTGGATGCTCCTTGTAAAAGTAAATAGGTGAAATTCCTAAGGAAAATGTTCTCCTTCCCCTTCAAATGTACTTTCGATTCTATGTACAAAAAAAGAAGAATCAAATGCAATAAAGCTGTCATTTCCACTTTCATCAAATGAATGAATGTATGTATGAATGAATGAATACAAGCATAGGTACAATATTGCATACATGGCAATCACCCTATCTCCAAAAGTGAGCCAACACATCATGCTTAGTCCCCTTTAGAGAGCAAGAGCATCTCTAAGGCATGCATTGCATAAAGATTTTCAATCCAAATGCACTAACTCCCCTCTTGTTTCTTGTCTTCTGTCTTCTCTCCCATCTCCCAAGGCCAAGAAATCCAAAGGCTAAAGCAAGGACAAAAAAGGGTCTTTTAAACTGCTTATATTCTGTCACTGTGCTGCTCACGTATTCACTACTATTATACTTATGCATCGATATCCATTCCAAGATAAGAGTTTCAAAGAACTCAAGTCATTGCATTCTTATACATTCAATCAACCGAAGAGAGAAAGGGACGATCCAATGTTATGCTAATCAAATCCACCTAAAAGTCCAAGGGTTTCTCGTAACCCTAAGGATTCATGGCATACATATAACCACATCTCAAGAGAGGTCCAAATCTCTTTCCGTCCCTGGAGGTAGAATTGCCTAAGCAAAGAAGCACTAACCGGCCTATGCCAAAGAGTTATTGCATTACATATTGGGGCAAAACCCCGCCTCCAAAATTGACTCATCATAATTCCTAGATTCCCTTAGAGAAGGGACCTCCATAGGACATGTATCGCATAAAACCTCCAACTCCACATGCTAATTGCGTTTTGTTTTTCTTTTTATTTTTCAAGGCCTAAAAGCACAACCAAACTTATGAGACTCTCTAGCATCCCACCCAGTTCACAACTCATGTGAGGACAAGTCCAGTTATTAGAAGGGGTAATGGGACTCAAAAAGCAAATGACGAAATTGGAATAATGCCTTCTCTGTTTTTGTCTCATGTAGGCCCAACGTACATTGAAGAGTAAGAAGAACTGAACATTCATTTGCAAGGCATTACCTCTAAGCAACTACCTTTGCACCATGTTGCGACTATTACCATCCATGCAAAAGAGGACTTCATCATTTGTAAAGTTTTGTCAGTCCCATGTATTGTCATAACAAAATCCTCTAATTTCTAAGCTTTCAAGTGCATATCAAAGGCCTAAAAAGATTTGGCCCATTCCAGTCAATCGACAATTGAGAAAATAGTCGCTAACTACCTCAGCAGTAAAGGCTTCCAACTTGGGAAATGACCAGGGGCACAACTACAGGGTGATCTTCATCTAAAAGAATCTAATGGTCAGTGTCATACTCGTAGGCTGGGATATTGTCCCGCTCCAAAGGAGACTAAGCAAAATGGACGACCCAAAATCCAACTGTTAAGCAACAGATGGCAGATCAACAATCTACCATCATTAACTATAAATCTATTAATAATTCCAGAAGAGTCACTGTCAAACTTGTTCTAGTCTTGGACACTAATCCTCTAACATCATCTTACCTTACTCAAAATTCCATCTATCCAGCTACACCAGACAAGGAGAGGGCCAATTGAACTGTCTCTCATATTCCTAGACCCTGAAGGCCCTTGTAAAGGCTACAGGAGCAATCCCTTGATATTAGCCGGTTAATGTACCTTGTAGAATATCAAGTATATAACGGGCTAATATGAAATAAATGACTCTTGATTATAAAATTCTTCCTTTGTCATGTCAAAATCTTTTTCAAAAAGACAAAACTTGCAGGGTATTCAAAGTTTAGCATCGTTGACCCTCAAGGCTTCTAGACGTCCTCTACAGATTCGGCCTTCCCTAAGTCCATTACAATAGAAAATGCAAACAACCTCAACCACGATGGCGGAGCTGCGCTAAACTTTCAATATCAATCCCCATAAATTGGTAGCCTACCGTCCATAAAAAAAATGGAGCCATCAAAGCAGCAGAATGAAAAACGTCAAGAAAATCCCTCACAAGAAAAATGACAACAATGAGGATTGGCATAAGTAGCTTCCCTTTTGTGCTGATGGCATATAGAACCTCAGTCATAATCTCAACTGGGGCATAGCCATTCTTATTGGTCTAAAACAACGAGGTAATCCTACCAGTAGAAGTAGAAATCCCTTATCTTCGAGTCCTCATGGAAATTCAAATCACTGAAGCAGACTAGATCAAAGACTAGTATGAACAACTTTGCCACCTAGATGAAAAGAGAATATCAATCATCTACCATGCCCCATGCTATCAAAGACGCATTGTTAGATCCTTTAATGGGAAGGTCAAGCCCCGCCAGTTCAAGGAAGGAGATATTATTCTTAAAAAGATATTTCAAATCCAGCTAAAAGCCAAAGACAAGTTTGCCCCCAACTATGAAGGCTTGTTCCTGGTTCATAAAATCATGATAGAAAGAATATTGATCCTAGTAGAGGCGAAAGAAGAAATCTTTGTAACACTCATCAATTCTGGTTAGGTAAAGCACTACTATGTGTAATCGGAAACTTTGACAAAGCAATTATAGCAAGGATTGAAATGAAGAGAGGCCCTCAATTCCTCTACCATACAGTTAAAAGCATCCCCTTGCAAAACCCAGTTAAGCCAATTACTTTCTTTCAAAAAACTCGACCTAGTGATCATCGCCCACAATGGGTCAAGATAGAGTAAATAGGACAAGGGAAATAAAGAGCGGATATAGGTTTAAGGAGTGCCCAAGAAAGAAGGCGAAAAAAATGACCTCGAGGACACAGTGAAAACCAAAAAAGACACTGTGGGTAAAAAGGTAGAGGCATGGTAAGATACAAAAACTGTCAACCTAGTGAAAATCTATAAGAGCACCATGGTACAAAAGTAACAGATCTGAGATCGTTGAAAAAAAAAGAGACAAGATGTGAAGATCTAGCAAAGGAAACACAAGAGCTGGGGTATGTTTAAATCCAAAAGAGAGAGAGTCTAGCTATCAAAGGTGATCATAAATCTTAAAAAGGCAAGTAAAAGCAAAATGTTTTGAGCTTTTATCCCTTCCTTTCAAATACTCCATAACAAACCCACATTATAGTCCAAACTAAAGACCTTTCAGATCTGTCATTGCTATAATTGCTCTTCAAAGGAAGATGATTACATTAGAAAATGCTTTATCTAGTAGAAATTCCAACTCAGCTCTAGGCTTAATGTCAAAAGTCTTTAACCAAAGCAGCGACTGTAATCAGCAATAGATATCATCATCAATCATTCATTCAAATCAAAGCACTCAACACTCCTATTATCATTCAACAAGGAGTTGTCTTCATCGGTATCAATGAGAGAAATCAAGCACGACCTAAGGACATAGTAAAAACCCTCCAGGGCACTATGGGTAAAGAGTAGGATCATAACAAGATACAAAATTATCGATGCAGTGAAAACCCAAAAACGGGCATTGACATGCAAAAATGGTAGAACTGGTATCTGTGAATACCCATAAGGGCACGAATGGTAGAAATGGTGTAAATGAGAGAAACAGAAAAAAGAAAAAGAGAAAAGAGCTAGTTCTCCTGATTAGTTGTCCAAGCAGCACTAATAAAACGACCTTAGCAAAGCAGTAAAATCTCACGCCTCAACAATGGGTCAAGAAATGCCTGCTTGTGGGAAACCTGCATTGGTAACAAATTTCTAAACTCAGCATGGCAAAGTAATAGGCATGAATATCTTAAGTCATTTATTAAAGATTAGATTGTTACATCTTGATATTGCTAACAAAATACTGAGATAGGTACAAGTTTAAAGGGCATCTCCCTAAGCTTTCTGAGGTCTTAAGGTGTCTTCAAGCCAAACATCCTGATGTCGCAACCTGACAAAGTTTAATACCCAGCCATCCAGAGTATTCAACTACCCAAAGTATCTAGTTGTTCAATGTCGCGCCCAGATTTTTCGGACTCGAGGAATACACACACAAGTAAAAAAAATACTGTACTCTCTCGTTAGAACACACCCTCCTAGAAGAATAAGTACGACTAAGTTTGAATTGAAAATTGATTTGAATTAAGGGCTTTTAGAAAAAGTTTGGAGTCGCCACCTAACTTGATTAAGGTGAGTTAGGTTACCAAAAAACTAAGCATAATCTGAAAACTACACTTAGGGTTTTTAGAAAAAGGTTTTTGAAAATACCACCTCAAGGGAGGGTTTTTAAGAAAAACGGGTTGTTTAGCAACCTTTAGAAAATATTAAGCCCTTTTTAAAAAAATAACTCCTTTTGGTCTTTGAAAACAATAATCTAGGTTCAGAGGTTGGTTACATGTAGGAAAGACGCACTAAGCCATCACCCTATCCCGCCCTTTCGGTACCTACATGTCAATTTACCTTAGATTCACCTATGAGAGTCTACAACTAACCAATGTCCAATCCTATTCACTTTAGAAAAACAATGTTTGAAAAGAAACTAACATGATACATGATATGCAAATGCAAGAAAAGAGACTTGATTTGGAAATAGATTTGAAAAGAAGAATTTGATTTGATTTAAGAAGAAAGATTTGAAAGGATAGATTTGAAATTGGAAAGTTTGAAAAATTAGAAATAGAGATTTGGAAATAGAAATTTAAAATTGGAAGTTTGAAAATAAATTAGAGATTTGGAAAGATTGTAGAATCTGAGATTTGGAAAATGTGGAGACCGCACCCATGAGGGTTGCCTATGTATCATTTTGGAGGAATCAGGTCAGTCGTAGTTCGGACAAGAGTCCGATTGAAAAGAAATTGATTTGAAAGAAAGAGATTGAATTGGAAATTGGATTAGAAGATTGAGAGATTAAACTTTGATTGGAAAGAGAGAATTTAGAAAGGACTTGAGATTTAGAAAGATTTAACTCGAATGTTGGACTTGGAAGATTTAGGAAAGGATTGGATTTAGGAAAGATTCGAATTTGGAAAGGTCTTATTTAGGAAAGTTTCGAATTAGGAAAGTTTTATTTTTGGAAAGTTTCGAATTAAGAAAGTTTTGAACTAGGAAAGTTTTCAAATTAGGAAAGTTTCGAAATTAGAAAAGTTTTGAATTAAGAAAGTTTCAACTTAGGAAAGTTTTGAATTAGGAAAGTTTAGAAAACAAGGAACTTTTGAAAATAAGAAAGTTTTGAGTTTAGAAAGTTTTGAAATTGGGAAAGTTTTGAAATTTAGAAAGTTTAAGATTTAGAAAGTTTTAGAGTTTAAATTTTAGAAAATCTTGAGATTAGGAAAGGTTTGAGTTTAGGAAAGATTTGAAAACTTAGGTTTGAAAAGTTAAGATTTGAAAAGGGGTAGAATTAGGAAATGGTTGAATTAGGAAAGATACAAAAGTTGAGTTTTAAAATTTGGAAAGGATTTTTATGTTCAAGTTTTGAAAAGTCAAGATTTAGGAAAGTAGAAGTTTAGGAAGGATTTGAATTAAAAAAGGTTTAAACTAGGAAGGGTTAAGATTCCTTTTTCCTAAAGCAAGGGATTAGATTTTGTTTCTAAAAGAGAGGGTTTGATTTTGTTTCCAAAAACGGAGGATTGGATCTAGTTTCGTAAACGAGAGATTGGATTTGGTTTCCTAAAGGGAAATTGGATCTGGCATGAATTTGGGAAGGGAAGTTTTTAGAAACCCTAGATTTGGAAGACTATAGTTTTGACAAAAAAAATAGGTTTTGGAAATATGTATAGTTTGGATGTAAAAAGGGAAATTTTGGAAAACTAGGTTTTAAGGCAAGTTTGAAAATCATGTTTTTGGGAAGAAAATTAGGGTTTCCTAATCGTGAGTTCTAGGGCTTGACTTGGGTTCTAAGAAAAGAATTTTTTGGAAAGTGTGTTTTTGGAAACAAAGATTTTGGAAAGAAATCCTAGAGAGGAGTTTCTAGAGGGAAGATTTTGGAAAGAGAGTCTTTTTAGAAAGATTTTTGGAAAGAGATTATTGCAGAGAGTTTTTAGGAAAGTGAACTTAGGGAGTGTTTTTTAAGAAAGTGAATTTTGAGGAGAGAGTATTTTGGAAAGAAATTGAAAAATGGAGTTTTGAAAAATAGATTTTTGGATGGAGTTTTTGAAAATAACTTTGGAAAGGAGAGTTTTAGGAAAGTATGCTGAAAAAGAGATTTTTAGGAAGAGAGACTTTTGAAAAGAGAATTTTTAGAAGGTATAAAAATGTCTCACTTTCCTAAAGCGATTCTAGTCATAAGAGGGCTAGAACCACTTTAAGAAAGTGGTTTTGAAAACAACAAGATTTGAAAATATGGACCATGAACTTCACTTTAAATGTAACACTTTCTTAACACGACTATAGCCATGGAAAGGCTAGAATCACCTTAGGATTGTGATTTTGAAAACAAGTTTTGAAAAAGGAGATTTTGATGCAATTTTGAAAACAAGTTTAATGCAGATTTTAAAAACGAGTTTGAAAACGATTTTTGGAAGATGCAAGATCATGATATGCACAATGCAAATTTGGGGTCGTGAACATACAAGGTTAAGGCTTCACCACATAATTAAGGGGGTCGAACCCACGTGGTCTCCGGTTAGACTAAAAGAAAGGTCCTGACACGGTGACCCTCCAATAGTCCAATCCTACACATGGACTGGGAATCCCCTTATTTCAAGCATGCAAAAAAAGAGTGGGGAAAGAGATGGGGGATTAAAATAGAGAAAACCCAAGTGGGTTAGGAGAGAGAAGAGAGAGGGGGAAGTGCGGAAATTTAAATAGAAAGCCTACTGTGTGTCTTATTTATTTTGCGTGGCTTTGCATGCCTTGCTTTCTTCGGTCTTCGCTTCACTACATTCGTGATCCTCGAGGGCTCGTCTTCGATCTTCAAGTCTTCATAGTTGCAGCAATCCAAGTCTTCAATGGAGGCTTGAGGCTAGTGTATAAGTGTATAGGGGGTGTATAAGTGTATATAAGGCTAAGGTTTAGTATATGGTGGCTAGGGTTTGGAGAACCTAAAGAAGCTAGGGTTTTTGAAGTGTTCGAGCTCTGTATATCGAATTTTAGGATTTTTAGACTGAGTTTGCGGACCTCTTTCACGCTAGAGGAGGCTTTGTATTTATAAACATGAGATAGACCTGGCACAGGTTGCAGTGGCGCCAGGGCAAAATACCTCTTGGCGCCACTTCGAGTGGCGCCAGCCAGTTAGGAAAGTGTTTAGGCCGGCAAGCAACGTATCTTTGACTAGATTTGGGTGCCTGTACTAGTGACTACGGTGCAATTTTTAGCCTGGCTTCACTAGGAATGACTTTGAAAAGTTCGGGAATGAGTTGAAGAGGCGGGGAATTACCCGAAAGACCGAAAAAGAGCAGAAACACTTAGAATAGTGTCCTGGAGGTATTTGACTTGACAAATGAGGATATGATGTGTTGAAAGGGTTGACCAGGCCTTTAGGGGCAAAACAGTTAATCGGATCGGGAAACTGCTGGGACGGACTCGGACTGTCCCGGAAGAAGACTCGAGATTTGGAAACATTATTCAGAATGTTTCCAAAGGTTACCGGTTTGATACCCAGAGCCGGTGTGGTCGAAAAAGGTGACCGGCCTACTAGGGGCAAAACAGTTATTTTACACCGGGTTTGCTAGAACTGACTCGGAATGATCCGAAAAGGTAAAGAAAGGTTGAGAATACTATAAGAAGCAATCTCAGAAGGTTACCGGTTTGATACCCAGAGCCGGTGTGGTCGAAAAAAGAGACCGGCCCACCAAGGGCAAAACGGTCATTTTGTGCCGGGTTTGCCGTAACTGACTCGAAATGATTCGGAAAGATAGAGGAAGGTCGGGAATACTATAAGAAGTATTTTCGAGAGGTTATCGGTTTGAGATCCAGAGCCGATGTGGTTCCCGGGGCGTTCGGATGCATAGGGGCAAAATGGTCATCTTGATCGAAAAGTCTTGAAATTGGCCCGAAACTGACTAGAAGGCACCTAATCAAGCCGGACTGCTTTTAAGACAATCTTAGATGGTTGGACTCATCGTTCTGAGGACTCAGCTGTGTTCTTGAGAAACATGTTGGAAAAGGCCCAAGGGGCAGTTTGGTCATTTTTCACCAGAGTGGGCTAGCAGGCACTGGTGTTGACCTGGGTTTTGAGTGTTTCCGCCACTTGACGGCGGCCGTGTGATACAGGGGTTTGTTGGCAATTCCCTATATTGACTTGTTTGCGAGTATTTCTGCTACTCTAACGGCTGTGATGTTTGTGAGTATTTTCGCTATTCTAACGGTTCGCGATCATTCCCGAGACTACTTGATCTCGGGAAGCTGCTAAAGGGGACTTAGCACCTTAGAAGTCAACTTTCTCGAAAGGCGTGCCTAAACGGATATTTCTACATTGGTGGGCTAGCAGGCGCCAAAGGTGGACCGTTCTACCATCTACGGGACTTGGGGTCTTGTCCCGGTCGACAGGTTTAAAGGGACTTACAGTCCCAAAGAGATTTTCTTCGAAAAATGTGTCAGATTGTCTTGAGGAATCAACTGTCTCAAGAGAGGGATTGGAATTGGAAAGGGGTCTTATAGTCTTCGGAAAGACGTGCCTGATTTGGAATTGGAAAGGGGACTTATCATTTTCGGAAAGACGTGCCTGATTGGAGTAGATTTACCATCTCGCGGAATCAACTGTCTCAAGAGAGGGATTGGAATGGGAATTGGAAAGGGTGCTTATCGTCTTCGGAAAGACGCACCTAATTTGGAATTGGAAAGGGGACTTACCGTCTTGATGTGCCTATTTGGAATTGGAAAGCAGACTTACCGTTTTTGGAAAGACGTGCCAGATTAGAGTAGATTTACCGTCTCGAGGAATCAACTGTCTCGAGAGAGGGATTGGAATGGGAATTGGAAAGGATAATGCCCCTAAGCGCATTTTGGTTATTTTGCCTCTATTTGGGCTTGGTAGGCCCACGAAGCAATGAATAGACGGGATTTAGACTTAGAGAGTTGGTTTCGATTGGAATATGTGTATATCGACTTAAGTACAAGTCTGGACGGAGTGTAGACTGCCGAGCGGTAAAAAATGGGGTGCTTACAGCTGCCCTTCTTTTTCTGTCTTTGCTTGTCAAAGATAGAAAACGATAAAAGTAAGAGTCTCATGTTGACCGTGAGGCAGTCAGAGGGACGGACATTGGGAATTTTTCGACAACAGGGGTCGAAAATGGATATTGGGCCAAAAAGGCCTTCGAAAATGAGATTTGGCGGGAAAAAGGGCAAAGCTGCCCAGATTTTGCAACTGGCTCCACTACTTTGGCAGAAAATGCTTGGTGCCTCTGCTAATGGCGCCAGGCTTGGAGTTTAAACCAGAAAAATTATGATTTGAACGCTTGCGATATTTTGGAGAGTTTGTGGAGAACCAAGAATCTTTGCGTGGAAATCGACTTGAACCTTGAAGGGGCACCTCTTGGGGATCACTGGTGATTGTCGGAAGGAGACCACGTCGCCGGAAAAGTCGCCAGAAGAGAAGATTTCGTCGGAGAACTTCCAAAAGGTGAGTTTTCAAATTTTTGTTGATTTTGATGTGTAGAATTTCGTTTGATCATGTGAATAGTGGAAATTGATGTTTTGATATGTTTTGAACATGATGGTGAAGTTATTTTTGCATTTTGGTGCTTGTATAATTGAATTTGAGTGACTTTTCATGATTACACGAAGAGGGTTTTCTGCAGACTTGGGCATTGGGTTTTCTGGCTAGATTTTTGTGCAATGTGCCTTGGAAAAATGTGTTTAACAACCGTGTGAAGTTTTGTGATTTTTTGAAAACTTAGTGAATTTTTGATTTTTTAAAAAATAGAAAAATATTTAGAAAATTAGGAAAATTAAGAAAACTTGAGAGATTGATGAAATTTTTAGAGTTTGAAATATGGAAAAATATTGAAATATTTTAGAAAACATTTGAGGTGATTTTGAGAAATTTTAGGATAACTTTGAAAACCATTGATTTATTGGAAAAATAAAACATATGTTTTGAAAATTTCAAAAAATTGAAGAGTGTGCACAGGTGCTGATATTATGTGATTGTAACGTTGTGAAGTGCACAATTTGTGTTTTGTGTTGATGTCATGGGTGTTGTAGGGGCCATTTTTAAATAGGACTCTACCGAAATTTTTAGAAATTAGAGAAAGAGTTGGTTAAGGTTTAGAGTAAAAATCTTTTTGAAGGAAAAAGAGAAAACCCTTGAGATTTGATTTGAAGTTAGAAAATCAAAAGGTATGCGTAGGAACTTTGTTTTGACTTATCATTCGAAATCTTTTATTTGTTTTGTTTGTGTTAGTTGTTTATTTCATTTTACTTTATTATGTCAACCGCCTGCTCGATATATTAACACCTCTTACCTTGGCTTACTTTCTCAGGATGGCAGATGCAGTTTTGAGTCGACTGAGAGCTTGGCACGGTAGTTACCCTCCGGATGAGCAGGATATCTTTCGTCGGTCCTTTGATCGGGTGGCTTCACTTCTATCAGTGCGTCTTATTCCTGGGCTCATGGAGGCGGTGATTCCCTTTTAGCAGCCTGACTTGTCTCTTTTCCACTTTGGGGAGTGCGAGCTTACACCTACTCCTCACGAGTATGGGTTTTTTCTGGGTTTCCGAGATGTATCTGCCGACATTGTGGGACCCCTATTTTCGGATGGTTGTATTACAGTGGTTTCGTCCTAGCTCGGACTCAAACGCGCAGTTCTTTCATCTTCTTCTTTACCCCAGTTTCCTTACGTCCCAGCAGAGTTCCTCTTTTCCCGTTTTGAGTTTTCCACGGGTATGCGAGTCCATTCGGGTGAGTGGCACCCCTCCTAGGATTGGGCTGTTTCTTGTATGGTTGCTTTGGCTTTGCTTCTGCTGAACTACTTGGTGTTCCTACGAGAAGATGATTTAGTGGACTGTCGACTATGTGCACCGCTGGCCTTGATTCGTAAGGGGCATTCCTGTGCTCCCATGATTGTAGGGGAGACTTTCGTGAGTCTTACGAGATTCCAGCAAACCATTGACACTTGTTTCCGGGGATGCACTACTCTTTTCTAGCTCTGGGCGATTGGGCACTTGTTTGTTACTCCTTTGTTCCAGCATACATGGTATCCCGAGCTTGACCATATACATTCCCTGGCGAGATCTTAGGGCGTCATGGCAGATGAGGAGAGATTTTCGCAGACCGTTGTATCCTGGGCTGACTACCTCCGAAGCATGAGGTCAGGCACAGTCAGTTGGTATTTAGGGCTGGTTGGTAGGTATTGCTTGAGAGTTCGGCCTTCCGGGAGAGCCTTCGTGCCCCTAGCAGGCCTGCGGGGCATTGCCCCTTTCTTCAGGATTCGGGTTCTACGACAGCTTGGTAGGAGTCAGGATATCCCTTTTTCAGCATCTGCAGCCGAGTTCACTCTTTTCTTCAAGGCGTCGATCCCAGGAGCATTGGTGGAGAGAGTTATGGATATATGGAGATCTTTGCTTCGCCACGTTGATAATGATGGTCCGTTCTCCGTCATGCCCCTTGCGACTAAGGCCTATCACTATTGGCTTCGACGCTACGTGCTGGGTCCTAGTAGACTTGGGGATCTTCTTATTGCGACTCCTTTAGCTCCCGTAGGGTATACCGACTTCTTGACTACTATGATTGTTTAGGGATGTCGTCATAGGTGGGAGAACCGCCGCCTGATACGGATATTACATGATCGGTTGAGGATGAGAGACGCTGAGGTAGCTTCACTGGAGATGCAGCTAGCAGCAGCCAGATCGACACATGATGACCCACCTTTGAGTGCTGCGAGGGTACGTAGGCGGCCACAAGGCGTTCTAGGCAGTTCCACTTCCCTAGAGGGTGATGTGATGGACAGTCAGTCTTTGCGGGAGACTGTGGAGTCCCTTACCCGAGAGAGGGACATGCTTCAGGCTAGATGTGCGAACTATGAGCGGGGCTGGCCTGGGTCTTCTGCAGTTGGTACTTCTTTGAGTGCTCCTCTTGTGGTTGGCAAGCCAGTGGATCCCTACATAGCTGATTCCTCTTCTGATGATGACGGGGGGCGATATATTTTTGCCCCTCGCTCGTAGATTTACTGATTTATGCATTTATAGAAAACATACTTTGTTTAGCATTGTACTCCTTTTTGTCTTATGAACTCATGGCTTCCCATGCTTTTGATATGATTTTCCCTGTATGGTTAGTATAGCAACAAACTTGAGGAAAGTTAAATGAAAAATTACAGCTGAATGAAAGATAACTCCCTTTTGTTTGATTCTCTAAGTAACTGATTGTCCCACGAAAAGAACCCCTGCTTCCTTTAACCTTAACTCGGCTAAGCCGGAGAATGCCTTTCGAGATGCCTTCTGACTTGTGCACTGTTGCTTTCATACATTAACTTCTGGGGAATGCTGTTATTTCTTACATCTAAATCTCTTTTCCCTCTCCCCCCCTTTTTTTTTTTTTAATTTTTTTTAAACTATTTTTACTACTAGTGCCCGTGAGGGTTTTCACCAGTCCCAGCTCTGTCATTTTTTGCACCAAGGCGCCTTTGCAGGTTTTCGCCAGGGTCGACAGTTTTGTATCTTGCCACATCCCTACTTTTTTACCTATGGTGCCCTTTCGGGTTTTCACCGCATCCTTAGGAAGCACTTAATTTTTCTCTCTTCTTTCTCTCTCTCTTTCCTCAGCTTGGTTTCTGGTTTCTGTTGAGAAGCTCTTAAATGCTACTCGCACCATCCTCCGGCCAACGGCATATTTTAGTAAGCTCATTTGGACTAGTCAATTTAACTCTAATCTGAGAGGACTTTTAGGGTTTGTGGTATGAGTTTCTTACTTTTGAAAGAAAAGGAAAAGGCTCGAACCTACCATTCTACTAGTGATCACCGTCAATGATTTTGGTTTAGTAACACTTTTTCTGTGTATTCCCATCTTTCTTCGGGTATCTCATCAGCCCCCTTTTTTTCGGGTTTTACGCATATCTCGAGTGCTTCTATTTTGACTTAGCAGGATCACTTTGTTGGGGAATGCTCCTGAAGGAAAGTAACTGGCTCTAAGGGTTTAACAAAGGTTATATATACATGTACATTTTAATTGTATAGGAAATGAAACGAGGGCCTCTCATCATCTTGGAATTAGATTGTTTAGTCCATAGAGCTTTACCAGTGAAACACTATCCTATTGATTAGTGGAAATTGAGGAGAGTAGATTTTATTGCTTCTTCTCAGAAACCAAAGGTCTAACTTTTGGAATCATATATAGTAGTGTTTGACATCATCTGAATTCAATGGACTGGGGAATTCTTGGCCATCAATTTCCTCCAAAACGAGAGCTCCTCTAGACAGGACCTTTTTTTACCACGAACGACCCCTCATAGTTTGGAGCAAATTTCCCCTGTGCCGCCTTCTGATGGGGGAACACCTTCTTGAGCACCAAATCTCCCGGTTGGAATGATCGAGGTCGTACCTTCTTATCAAGTGCCCTGGCCATTGGCCTTTTGTAGCATTGAGCATGATAAACTGTAGCTAGCCGCTTCTCATCTAGCAGGCAGAGTTGGGCATACTGGTCTTTGATCCATTCTGCTTCATCCAGTTTGGTTTCTGTTAAGATCCTTAAAGAAGGAATCTCAATCTCAACGGGGGATGACTGCCTCGGTGCCGTAAACCAACTCGAAGGGAGTGCTTCCAGTGGAGACCCTCATAGTAGTTTGGTAAGCCATCAGTGCAAAAGGAAGTTTCTTATGCCAATCTCTATAGTTGTCAATCATCTTTCAGAGTATTCTTTTAATGTTCTTGTTGGTCGCTTCCACTGCTCCGTTCATCTGAGGCCGGTAGGTGACCGATTCCGGTGCATAATGCGAAATGTTTAGCATAGCTTTGACATCAACTCGTTGTTTAGATTGGAAGCATTGTCAGTAATGAGTGACTCGGGAATCCCATACCGGCAAATGATAAGATTTTTTATGAATCTTTCCACGACCCTTTTGGGTGACATGAACATAGGAAACGGCTTCCACCCATCTAGTGAAATAATCAATGGTGACGAGGATGAAGCAGTGACCGTTGGAAGCTTTAGGAGTGATAGGGCCAATCATATCTATCCCCCACATAGAAAAAGGCCACGGGGCTGACATGGAATGGAGCTCAGTTGGTGGAGCTTTAATCTTATCCCCATGTATCTAGCACTTGTGACACCAAAGAACGTATCTAATGCAATCTGACTCCATTGTTGACCAGTAATACCATGTCCGAAGAATCTTCTTTGCAAGCGTGTGGCCATTCATGTGGGAACCGTAAACTCATTCGTGCACTTCCTCCATAATAACTTATGCTTTGGTGGTATTGACACATCTTAGAGGTCCGAACCATGATCTCCTAAAAAGCTCGTTTTGAGCCATGAAATAGTGTCTCGCCAAACGACAAATGGTCTTCCTATCGCGTTGTGTTGTTGCATCGGGGAACGTCCGGGCTTGGATATACCTCTGGATGTCATAAAACCATGGTTTCTCGTGGGGTTCAACAGTTGTGTGCAGGCAATAGGAAAGGACATCCCTGGTAAAGATCTGTAGAGGGGGTATTTCAGTGCCCCTGTCGACCTTGATTGCTACAGCTAACGTAGCTAAGGCATCGGCAAAGCTGTTCTCTGCTCAGGGTATGTGATGAAAATCCACGCTTTTGAATAGCTGACACAAATCTTTGACCTGTTGATGATACAGGAAAAGTTTGGCATCTCGAGTTTGGTACACGTCCTTGGATTGCTGAATGACCAGATCTGAATCGTCGAGAACAACCAATTCATCAATCTTCATTTCTAATGCCAATCTTAATCCCATGATGCAAGCCTCATATTCAGCGATGTTATTGGTGCAGAGTTCAAGTTGTAGCTTAACCATAATAGGATAATGACTGCCTGTTCTTAACACTACTACTGCCCCAATGCCGGCTCCCCTTTTATTAGCAGCACCGTCAAAAAACATTTTACATCCGACTGGTACTTGCTCTTCAGATGCGTCATCAATGCACAGTATATTTTCATTGGGAAATTGGGGTTCCATGGATTGATAATCATCAATAGGGTGCTCGGCCAGATAATCAGCTATCACCTACCCTTGACTGCTTTACGGGTAGTGAACACAATGTCAAATTCTGATAGGATCATGTACCATCGAGCAATTCTGCTGGACAGTGTTGGTTTCTCGAATATATACTTGAGGGGATCCATTTGAGAGATGAGGAAGGTGGTATGATAGAGCATGTAGTGCCGAAGCCTGTGAGCTGCCCAGGCTAACGCGCAGTAGGTTTTCTCGAGATCCGAATACTTTGCTTCATACGGTAGGAATTTCTTACTGAGGTAGTAAATGGCATGCTCTTTTCTTCCCATTTCATCATGTTGTCCCAAAAAGCATCCCATGGAGGTATCTAACACTGACATGTACATCAACAAAGGATGTCTCGGGGTTGGTGCCACTAAGACAGGAGGATTCCGCAGATATTCTTTGATTTTCTCAAAAACTATCTGACAGTTATCATCCCATTCTGTTGGAACGTCTTTCTTAAGGAGCTTGAAAATAGGTTTGCATAGGTGGGTCATTTGGGCGATGAACCTGCTGATAAAGTTTAATTTTCCTAGAAAAGATCGAACCTCCTTTTCCCCCTTTGGTGTTGGCATTTCGACGATGGACTTAAATTTGGCAAGATCAACCTCTATCCTTTTTTATTGACTATAAACCCCAGCAACTTCCCTGAAGATACTCCGAATGTGCATTTGGCAGGATTTAGTTTAAGCTGATACCTATGGAGGCGGTCAAACACCTTCCGCAGGTTGAACACGTGGTCTCTCCGCTGTTTAGACTTGACGATCATGTCATCCACATAGATTTCTACTTCCTGATGCATCATGTCATGGAATAAGGTTACCATGGCTTTTTGGTAGGTTGCCCCTGCATTATGAAGTCCGAATGGCATGACTTTATAACAGTATACTCCCCATGGGGTAATGAAAGCAGTCTTCTCCTGGTCCTCTTCAGCCAGCTTGATCTGATTATATCCCAAAAAACCGTTCATGAAGGAAAACATTTCATGACCGGCCGTGTTGTTAACAAGCAAGTCTATGTGTGGGAGAGGAAAATCATCCTTTGGACTGGCCCTGTTGAGGTCTTGAAAGTCAATACACATCCACACCTTGCCATCTTTCTTAGGTACCGGGACAATATTAGCCAGCCATTGGGGATACTCTACTACTTGCAGGAATCCTGCCTGGAGTTGTTTAATCACCTCCTCCTTGATCTTCAGGCTTCAATCTTCTTAGCTTCTACTTAAAGGGTTTCATCTGCGGGTCCAAGGGTAATCTATGTTCCACAATGGATTCATCCAGCCCGGGCATGTCTTGATAGGACCAAAACATCCAAGTACGCACGCAATAGTTTCAGTAATTCTTTGCGCTGCCATTGATCTAGGCTTGTACCGATTCTAAGCTCTTTTGGGTCCCCTTCATTTCCCAAATTAATGGTTTCTGTTTCCTCAATGTTTGGGGTATTACGATTTTCATGTCTTTCTATTTGTTCCCAAATTTTCTCTAGCACCTCCTCTGAAAATTTTACATCTTCTTCAATTCCCAGTTGTTGGTAATCAAACTCGGTGTTCAAGTCATCATTTATCAAGATTGGCATTCTCTGGACTAGCTGAGTAAGATATCGGATGCAAGGGTCCCTGGCATAGAAAATAGTATGCAATGAATCAAACAAGAAAGGAGTATTTTTCCATTAATAACTTGATTTTAAAAAGTTAAGACAAATAAATTAAAAGGACAAAGTTTGTTTATGGCAAATCAGTTGCTCCAGGATCTCGCTCTAATGAGCTTTGTACCGAAACTTGCGAGCACGGATGATGTTTTTGCTGGCCCAATTATGCAAATTCTCGCCTGGCAGCATCGCTCGAATGGATCCGTCTTGAGTTATTCCAATGTTGGCTGTCATAACGGGCGCTTCCTCTTAGGCTTTTCTCTTCTTCCTATTTAATGTAGACATTCCTTTCCCCATGTCCAACTGCTTGAATTGATCCGAGAGTTCTACGACAGCTTTCCTATCAGCCCTCTTCTTCTGCGTTGCTTCTCTTTTCTCCTTTCTCGTGGGTTCATATCCCAAATCAAAGGTGGGTTCAGCCGATGGTATTTCTATGACTTCAGGTCTTCCTTGTAAACATCTCCCTAGGCCTTTGCCCGGATGAAAACCATTTGTTTTAAAGTACCATACTATCATCTGAGAGTTCCTAGAATGTTTCGGCTCCACTTGATCTTCTTTCTGCACAACAGTGATATATTCGAATGACTGAAAGCAAGAGGGTAGTTCAGTGTCAGATGCAACCATATCAACTTTGTACATAGCGAGCTCTTTTTCAGCGAAAATAGAGATTAGCTTGAAGCCCACAACAAATTTGACTTTCTGATGAAGACTAGAAGGAACTGCACAAGCCGAATGAATCCAGGGCCTTCCTAACAGCAAATTGTAGACAACCAGAATGTGCAAGACTTGGAATTTAATTGTAAAGGTTACTGGTCCTATCTCAACAGGCATTTCAATTTCCCCTATAGCTTCCCTTCGAGAACCGTCAAAGGCACAAATGATCATACCACTATTTTTCAAGTAAGTTTGGTCCATTCCCAGCCTTTCCAAGGTAGAATACGGGCACACATTCAAAGTTGACCCATTATCTATCAATACTTTGGCTACCATTTTTCCTCTTGTTCTTACAGTGATATGTAGAGCCCGGGTATGGCCTGTTCCATCAGCAGGAATCTCATTATCAGAGAAGGTAATGATGTTTGGGGCCATGATGAGGCTCACCATGTTATGTAGGTTGTCTGGCGTGAAACTCTCAGGCACATGAGCATCCTTGAGGATTTTTATTAGAGCATCCTGGTGCACTTCAGAAATGAGCAATAAACCCAACATCGAAATATGGGCTGGGGCTTTCCTTAGTTGTTACGTGATGTCGTAGTCAACCTTTCCTAGAGCTTTGGTGAATTCTGACATCTCCTAATCTGTCGGTTGGTTGGAGCATTCTCCTTCTTTATCCTTTCCCTTCCTTTTTCTTTCCACTTCAGCAGAGGTGTAGAGGCGCCCTGACCGAGTCATTCCCCCTATTTCTGTTACGGGCTCTCTGGTGCCCCTATCAGGTGGGTAATTCCATGGGACGTTATGAAGACTAGGTATTGGCGGTTGGGTTGCAATGGGAAGAGTTATCCTTGGATTTATGAGCAAAGGGATTACCCCAGGTGAAGGGTTGGTGAGGATGGGTAGGGTGGTGGGCACAATTGGCTTCTTTGGCAAGACCACAGGTAGCTTAGGTCGTATGACTCCTTGGATATCGGTTTGAGGTTCAGGTCGAGCCATAGCGATCATAGATTCGTGTTCAAACAACGGAGTAAGGATACCGCGATAATAAGGGGGGGTTAGGTGAGGTTTCTATGGTTAGGTTTACGTCGGGTTGGTGAGATTGCATGATTAAGAAGGAACGGTCTTGGTATTCGGGCTCCTCTAGGGTGTGAGTTGTCCCTTCTGTAATTACGGCAAGTGGATTGCGCAGGGTGTCTCTATTAGCATTCTTGCTTTCCATTGGTATGTCCTCCTGAAACTTGTGAACCATGACCTTTACTATTATAGAAGATATTGGACTTGTATTCATTTCCTATAACAATAAAGATAACAGTTACAAATTAGAGTTCGGTTCTTAGAGAATTCTATGCAATGCATATCCTAGGGTGCCCCTCCTTAGAAGGGAAATCAATCATGATATGTGGGCTCACTTTTGGAGATAGGGGATTTGCCCCGGTATGCAAATACTTTACCATCAGACGGGAACCCTTGTTTCATTCATGCATTTATTCACTCACTCATTTGCGATAAGTAAAGAAATACATTTAATTTCAGGTTTAATATATAAAAGAATTGAAATACATTTTAATAGGGGGAGGGGGAACATTGTCCTTTGGGGATTCCACCTATCTAACTTTACAAAGGAAAAACCTAAACCACTCTTGAGTCTTTAGATTCGCCTTCTTTGGATTTGATGTTGAGGAGGTCGCTGAGAGACCTTGTTGATCGATTCCCCCTTGTCTTCTCGGCAATCCTATCTCCGTGAGCATAGAGGGATTGGGGCCCCTCTTATGGAATGGATTGATATGCATGCTATGAGTCCTTAGGGTTACGTGGGAACCCTTAGGGTTTAGGTAGGTTTAATGCAAGGGAGAGTGACCTTGGTGTCACTCTCAATGGGTTGATCATATGCATGAGAATGCAGTGACTTGAGTTACTTGGATCTCTTGTCTTGACATGGAATATGGAATGCATGAAAATTGATGCATAGAGTATAAGGAGGGAGAATGCAATAGCAAGGTAAACGTGCATGCATGAGCAGTTAGACAGGTATTATAACAATATGAATACAGTCATTATAACAACAGGAATAGCTAGGTATAAATGCAAGTAAGAGCAGTCGCCCTTTCCTCTGTGGTTTTGAAAACAATGCTCGTGTCTTAAATCCGGCAAAGGTTCGGCTATGCATGGTATCTATATAAGTATGAGATTGAGGGTTGACTAATGCATCCTAAAAAGGCTCAGTCCCCAGATCTTCAAACCTAGGCCCACTCCCCGAGGTGATGCCATGATCGGTTGGTGATCCGAGCGGGGGAACCATCAAGAGGCCGTAGGCAAGAAACTGACACAGCATCTTGCCCACAACCAATATACCGTTCCCCTTTCTAACTAGAAAGAACATATCAGGGTAAAAGGCAAGTATGCAGAATGCAGGTGCACATGCAGTGAGTGTGTGATTTTTAAAAGTGGAGGAAAAAACCCAACAACTCCCATTCATCCTGCTCATCACATTCATGCATAGCAGTTAATAAAATTTAAACAAAATGTGCACCTACAAAACAAAGATGCAAGTGTTAGTATGAGGATGGCAAACATAATACAAGATAATATGAATAAATGCATGTTTTTTGAAAACAATTTTACAAATTTGGTTTTGAAAATTTAAAGTGAATAGGATTGAACCAAGTTAATTGAAGACTTTACATAGGTGAAGGGTAAAGAGACATGATTACGGCCTAACCCTCTAAGTGTCCCCAGTGGAGTTGCCAGCTGTCGCGCCCAGATTTTCGCACTCGAGGAATACACACACAAGCGGAAAAAATACTGTACTCTCTCGTTAGAACTCACCCTCCTAAAAGAATAAGTGCGACTAAGTTTGAATTGAAAATTGATTTGAATTAGGGGCTTTTAGAAAAAGTTTGGAGTTGCCACCTAACTTGATTAAGGTGAGTGAGGTCATCTAAAAACTAAGCATAATCCGAAAACTACACTTAGGGTTTTTAGAAAAAGGTTTTTGAAAATACCACCCAAGAGAGGGTTTTTAAGAAAAACGGGTTGTTTAGCAACCTTTAGAAAATATTAAGCCCTTTTTAGAAAAATAACTCCTTTTGGTCTTTGAAAACAATGATCTAGGTTCGGAGGTTGGTTACGTGTAGGGAAGACGCACTAAGCCATCACCCTATCCCGCCCTTTCGGTACCTACATGTCAATCTACTCTAGATTCACGTATGAGAGTCTACAACTAACCAATGTCCAATCTTATTTCACTTCAGAAAAACAATGTTTGAAAAGAAACTAATATGATACATGATATGCAAGTGCAAGAAAAGAGACTTGATTTAGAAATAAATTTGAAAAGAAGAATTTGATTTGATTTTAGAAGAAATATTTGAAAGGATAGATTCCAAATTGGAAAGTTTGAAAAATTAGAAATAGAGATTTGGAAATAGAAATTTGAAATTGAAAGTTTGTAAATAGATTGGAGATTTGAAAAGATTGTAGAATCTAAGATTTGGAAAATGTTGAGACTGCACCCATGAGGGTTGCCTACGTATCTTTTTGGAGGAATTAGATCAGTCGTAGTTTGGACAAGAGTTTGATTGAAAAGAAATTGATTTGGAAGAAAGAGATTGAATTGGATATTAGATTAGAAGATTGAGAGATTGAACTTTGATTGGAAGATTTGAAAAGACTTGACTTTGAAAAACTTAATTTTAGGAAACCTAGACTTATGAAAGAGAGAATTTAGAAAGGACTTGAGATTTAGAAAGATTTAACTCGAATGTTGGACTTGGAAGATTTAGGAAAGGATTGGATTTAGGAAAGATTCGAATTAGGAAAGATCCGATTTAGGAAAGTTTCGAATTAGGAAAGTTTTATTTTTGGACAGTTTCGAATTAAGAAAGTTTCAACTTAGGAAAGTTTAAATTAGGAAAGTTTAGAAAACAAGGAAGTTTTGAAAATAAGAAAGTTTTGAGTTTAGAAAGTTTTGAAATTTAGAAAGTTTAAAATTTAGAAAGTTTTAGAGTTTAAATTTTAGAAAATCTTGAGATTAGGAAAGGTTTGAGTTTAGAAAAGATTTGAAAACTTAGGTTTGAAAAGTTAAGATTTGAAAAGGGGTAGAATTAGGAAATGGTTGAATTAGGAAAGATGCGAAAGTTGAGTTTTAAAATTTGGGAAGGATTTTTATGCTCAAGTTTTGAAAACTCAAGATTTAGGAAAGTAGAAGTTTAGGAAGGATTTGAATTAGAAAAGGTTTAAACTAGGAAGGGTTAAGATTCTTTTTTCCCAAAGCAAGGGATTAGATTTTGTTTCTAAAAGAGAGGGTTTGATTTTGTTTCCAAAAACGGAGGATTGGATCTAGTTTCCTAAACGAGAGATTGGATTTGGTTTCTTAAAGGGAAATTGGATTTGGCATGAATTTGGGAAGGGAAGTTTTTAGAAACCCTAGATTTGGAACACAATAGTTTTGACGTAGAAAATAAGTTTTGAAAATATGTATAGTTTGGATGTGAAAAGGGAAATTTTGGAAACCTAGTTTTGAAGGCAAGTTTGAAAACCATGTTTTTGGAAAGAAAATTAGGATTTCCTAATCGTGAGTTTTAGGGGTTGACTTAGGTTCTAAGAAATAGTTTTTTGGAAAGTGTGTTTTTGGAAACGAAGATTTTGGAAGGAAATCCTAGAGAGGAGTTTCTAGAGAGAAGATTTTGGCAAGAGAGTTTTTTTAGAAAGATTTTTGGAAAGAGATTGTTGGAGAGAGTTTTTAGGAAAGTGAACTAAGGGAGTGCTTTTTTAGAAAGTGAATTTTGAGGAAAGAGTATTTTGGAAAGAAATTGAAAAAGGGAGTTTTGAAAAATAGATTTTTGGAGGGAGTTTTTGAAAACAACTTTGGAAAGGGGAGTTTTAGGAAATTATGCTGAAAAAGAGATTTTTATGAAGAGAGACTTTTGAAAGGAGAGTTCTTAGAAGGTATAAAAATGTCTCACTTTCCTAAAGCGATTCTAGCCATAAGAGGGCTAGAACCACTTTAAGAAAGTGGTTTTGAAAACAACAAGATTTGAAAATATGGACCATGAACTTCACTTTAAATGTAACACTTTCCTAACATGACTATAGCCATGGAAAGGCTAGAATCACCTTAGGATTGTGATTTTGAAAACAAGTTTTGAAAAATGAGATTTTGATGCAATTTAGAAAACAAGTTTAATGCAAGTTTTGAAAACGAGTTTGAAAATGATTTTTGGAAGATGCAAGATCAGGATATGCACAATGCAAATTTGGGGTCGTGAACATACAAGGTTAAGGCTTCACCACATAATCAAGGGGGCCGAACCCACATGGTCTCCGGTTAGACTAAAAGAAAGCCCCCGACACGGTGACCCTCTAATAGTCCAATCCTACACATGGACCTGAAATCCCCTTGTTTCAAGCATGCAAAGACAGGGGGGGAAAGAGATGGGGGATTAAAATAGAGAAAACCCAAGTGGGTTAGGAGAGAGAAGAGAGAGAGGGAAGTGCAAAAATTTAAATAGAAAGCCTACCGTGTGTCTTGTTTATTTTACATCGCTTTGCGCGCCTTGCTTTCTTCGGTCTTCGCTTTACTTCAGTCTTGATTCTCAAGGGCTCGTCTTCGATCTTCAAGTCTTCGTAGTTGCAGCAATCCAAGTCTTCAATGGAGGCTTGAGGCTAGTGTATAAGTGTATAGGCGGTGTATAAGTGTATATGAGGCTAGGGTTTAGTGTATGGTGGCTAGGGTTTGGAGAACCTAAAGAAGCTAGGGTTTTTGAAATGTTTGAGCTCTGTATATCAAATTTTAGGGTTTTTAGACTGAGTTTGCAAACCTCTTTCATGCTAGAGGAGGCTCTGTATTTATAGACATGAGATAGACATGACGCTTTTTTGCAGTGGCGCCCAGGTAAAATTCCTCTTGGCGCCACTCACGCCATTTCTTGGCTTGGCGCCACTCACGCCATTTCTTGGCTTGGCGCCACTGCTAGTGGCGTCATCCAATTAGGAAAGTGTTTAGGTCGGCAAGCAACTTATCTTTGACTAGATTTGGGCGCTTGTACTGGTGACTACCATGCAATTTTTAGCCTAGCTTTACTAAGAGTGACTCCAGAAAGTCCGGGAATGATTTGAAGAGATCGAGAATGACCCGGAAGGTCGGAAAAGAGCAGGAACACTTAGAATAGTGTCCCAGAGGTATTTGACTTGACAAATAAGGATAGGATGTGTTGAAAGGGTTGACCAGGCCTTTAGGGGCAAAACGGTCAATCGAATCGGGAAGCTGCCGAGACGGACTCGGACTGTCCCGAAAGAAGACTCGAGATTTGGAAACATTATTTAGAATATTTTCAAAGGTTGCCGGTTTGATACCCAGAGCCGGTGTGGTCGGAAAAGGTGACTGGCTCACTAGGGGCAAAACAGTCATTTTGTACCGGGTTTGCCCGAACTGACTCAGAATGATCTGGAAAGGTAAAGGAAGGTTGTGAATACTATAAGAAGCAATCTCAGAAGGTTATCGGTTTGATACCCTGAGCCGGTGTGGTCGAAAAAAGAGACTGGCCCACCAAGGGCAAAACGGTCATTTTGTGCCGAGTTTGCCGGAACTGACTCGGAATGATCCGGAAAGATAGAGGAAGGTCGGGAATACTATAAGAAGTATTCTCGGGAGGTTACCGGTTTGATACCTAGAGCCGGTGTGGTTCCCGGGGCATTCGGATGCCTAGGGGCAAAATGGTCATCTTGACTGAAAAGTCTCGGAATTGGCTCGAAACTGACTAGAAGGCACCTAATCATGCCAGACTGCTTTTAAGACAATCTTCAACGGTTGGACTCATTGTTCTGAGGACTCAGGTGTGTTCTCGAGAAATGTGTCGTAAAAGGCCCAAGGGGCAGTTTGATCATTTTTCGCTGGAGTGGGCTAGCAGGCACTGGTGTTGACCTGGGTTTTGAGTATTTCCGCCACTTTGACGGCAGTCGTGTGATACAAGGGTTTGTTGGCAATTCCATATATCGACCTGTTTACGAGTATTTCCGCTACACTAACAGCTATGATGTTTGTGAGTATTTCCGTTACCCTGACGGTTTGCGATCATTCCCGAGACTGCCTGATCTCGGAAAGCTGCTAAATGTGACTTAGCGCCTGAGAAGTCAATTTTCTCGGAAGGCGTGCCTAAAAGGACATTTCTACATTTGCGGGCTAGCAGGCGCTAAAGGTCGACCGTTCTACCATCTAGGGGACTTGGGGTCTCATCCCGGTCGACAGGTTTAAAGGGACTTACAGTCTCAAAGAGATTTTCTTCGAAAAACGTGCCGGACCATCTCAAGGAATCAACTGTCTCAAGAGAGGGATTGGAATTGGAAAGGGGTCTTATCGTCTTTGGAAAGACGTGCCTGATTTGGAATTAGAAAGGGGACTTATTGTCTTCGGAAAGACGTGCCTGATTGGAGTAGATTTACCATCTTGAGGAATCAACTATCTCAAGAGAGGGATTGGAATGGGAATTGGAAAGGGGTCTTATCATCTTCGGATAGACATGCCTGATTTATAATTGGAAAGGGGACTTACTGTCTTCGAAAAGTCGTGCCTGATTTGAAATTGGAAAGGGGACTTACCATCTTTGGAAAGACGTGCCTGATTGTGGTAGATCTTTCGTCTCGAGGAATCAACTATCGAGAGAGAGGGATTTGAATGGGAATTGGAAAGGACAATGCCCCTAAGGGCATTTTGGTCATTTTGCCTCTATTTGGGCCTGGTGGGCCCGCAAAGCGATGGATAGATGGGATTTAGACTTAGAGAGTTGGTTTCGATTGGAATATGTCTATATCGACTTGAGTACAAGTTTGGACGGAGTGTAGACTGCCGAACGGTCAAAAATGGGGTGCTTACATTCAAAACATTTAGCAATCCAGAGCATCCAATCATCTAGAGTATAGCCCAACTAGGGCAGGTTTGAAGCCAAAAACCTTGAACACAGTTTAACTCACAAGAAGTCCATTTCAACAAACCATATCTGCCAGTCATCATCAAAGTGACTCTCTGACTCCATAAGGTATGCCCCCGCGCACTACATAACTCAGTAATCCCAACATCTCAGTTCTCCAGCACATTACTAGATTCTTTACAAATCAACCTAGGGCAACTGATTTCAAATCAGCTAGCAAGTCAGCACAGCTCCTAGATATGAGCCTAAACTATCTGTAGCCCTCCTGGATAAGAAATTAAACTATTTATACTGTTCCTAGTCTTCTCCCCTCAACCAATGGAGCTGGCCCTAACAGCCTGAGCCATGATCCGGCCCTCCATAGCTGACAAGAAACAAAGAATGGGCAACGACCCATCCCCAACCTCCTAATCAACCTTGATTCAACCTTTTTTCAAACCATAAAAAACTAGGGCAATACCCCACTCTACATCTCCTTTCCAAACTAATTGATCCATTCAAAACAAACTAGCCAAAGGTGTTCGACCTTTCGGATACCTCAAACTTTTCAAAAAGAAACTTCACCCCCTCCAAAAACTAACTCAAGATGTTTGACTTCAAAGAAGCATAACCCCTCAGAAGATATGTCAACAAGAATCCTCCCATGCCAAGTGAAACTGGAACTCAACAACCAAGCACCAAGCATTCCAATCTCTAGATATCTCAGTCCAAGAGGCCACAAATGTTTCCTCCTCCAAGGATGAAGAAACCTCTAGTGATTCCCCAATCTCAAATCATCTCCAAAGCCTCTCTACAAAGTAAAGGTATGATTCTTACCAAATCAAATCAAATCAAAATCTTTCAAAAGTGAAAGCTCTTGCTTTCTTTCAAATTTCAAAAAAAGAAAACTTTTCAAATATTTTATCTATCGTAAGTTTCCATTCCAAATTCAAAATCCATTTCAAAATGGAGGCTCTGGATTTCTTTCAAATTCAAAAGCATTTTCAAGTTCAAATGTTTTCATATCTTCTCTACAAAAAGTTCCAGGTTCAATTTCAATTTCAAAATAGATTTCAAAGTTGAAAGCTCTAGCTTCCTGTCAATTTCAAAAATCATTTCTCAAAATTTCAAAAAAATTTCAAAATTTGTCTACAAAACATTTCAACTTTCAAATTCAAAGGATCAAAAACCTTGCTTTTTGACAAATTCAAAATCAATTTTCAAAAGTCAAATAAGTTTTCCTAAAATTTTATGTGAAAAGTTTTAAGTTTCAAGTCAAAAAATTTTTTCTAAAAGTTTTGTTTTAAAAAAATCCAACAGTTTCAAGTTAAAATGAATTTTCTAATCATTTTTCCTTCAAGGGTTCCCAAGTTTCGAGTCAAAACGAGATTTCTACCCCTCATAAAAAAAAAAAAAAAAAAAAAAAAGTGGTTTTCAAATTTCAAGTTCAAATGAATCCCCTTCAAATGGTTTCCACCTTTCTAGGTTTTCTGATTTTTTCCTTCAAAAAGTTTGATTTCAGAAATACCTTCAAGGTTTTTCTAACTTTTTCCATCAAAAAGTTTGATTTAAAAAATACCTTTCTTGGTTTTCTAAACTTTTTCCTTCAAATAGTTTCGTTTTGAAAACATTGTCTCGATTTTATAACTTTTTTCCTTCAAAAGGTTTAACTTCAAAAACACTCTCTGGTTTTCCAAAGCATTTTCCTTCAAAAAGTTTAATCTCAAAAGCATTTCTCGGGTCTCCCGAGCTTTATCCTTCAAAAGCTTCTTTCTCAAAAATTTTCCAAAGTTTCATTCTCAAAAACATATCATAGGTTCCCTGATCTTTTTCCTTCAAAAGCCCAGCTTTCCAAATCTTGGGTTTTCAAACTTTCGCCTTAAAAGCCCAACTTTCCAAATCTCAGGTTTTCAAGGGTTTACCCAAAAAAGCCTTGTTTTACAAATTTTGAGTTTTTCAAGCTTTCACCTCAAAAAGAATATTTTCAAAATTCTAGGTTTCAAAATTTTTCCTCAAAATTTTTGTTCCAAAATTCAAAGGTTTTGAAAACTCTTCAATCCATTACAGAAAGTCATTTCAAAACTATTTCAAAATCATCTTCTATTTCAAAATCATTTCAAAAATCAATTTCAAAATAATTTTTAGACATTAACCTTGGATCTCCCCAAAGGAGTGTCATTCTGCTGGTTGGAATGTCGATTCAAGATTCCATCAACTCCGGTCCCTCCGATCGCCTCGTGGTCAACATAGGACCCTTATCTTATCATTTTCTGTCTTGGACAAGCAAAGACAGAAAAAAAAGGCAGCTGTAAGGACCCCATTTTTGCCCGCTAAGCAATCTCTAGCCTGATCGAACTCACATTCAAACCTTTACAGACATATTCAAGCCTAAATCGACTTTCTAGACCTAATCCAATTAATCAACCACTTCGCGGGCCTACAAGGCCCAAGAGAGGCAAAATGACTAAAATGCCCTTGGGGTATTTCACGGTCCAATTCTAGCTGGCACATCTTCTTAGAGACAGTAAGTTCATGTTTCAACCCCAATTCCAAGTTCCAATTCCCATCCAGACCAATCAAACTCAATCTGGCACATCTTTTAAAAAAGTTAATCCTTCATAAGATAAGTCTATCTAGCATGACACGTTTATCGAGAAAACACAAAACCCCTTGGAACGATAAGTCCTTTGACACCCATTGACCAAGACGAAACCCAAGTCCTAGAGATGGCAAAGCAGTTCACTTTTAGCGCCTGCTAGCTTGCCAACGTAGAATGTCTATTATTCAACATGTCAATTGAGAAAGTACCTAAGGCCCTAAGGCGATGAGTCCATCCAGTAGTTTCGTGAGATTAGGCAATCTTTGGAATGATGGCACACAGTCAGAGTGATGAAAACACTAACAAATATTGCGACCATTAGAGTGACAAAAACATTCTCAAATAGGTTGACATTGGGAATGCCACCTATGTCATGGGACCAAAAACACCTCTTGGTTGTGGCACATTTACCGCAGGACGGGATACCTTTGGAAATCAACTCGTCACACATCATTAGACTGATAGAAACACTCAAAACCTGGGTTAACGCCAGTGCCTGCTAGTCAATTTTGGTAAAAAATGACCAAACTACCCCCTTAGGCCACTCGGGAATGTTCTCAAGAAAATACCTAAGACCTTAGAGCAGTAAGTCTACCCTTCTAAGATTGTCCCAAAGTTAATCTAGCACATTCTAGTGCCTTTTAGTCACTTTCAGATTGATTCTAAGAGCATCTAGTCAAAATGACTATTTTGCCCCTAGGCATTCAATCACCTCCAAAAACCACATCGGCTCTAGGAAGCAAATCGGTTACCTTTCAAGGATGCTTTTAACAGTATTCCAAATTTTCAGTACCCTTATAGACCATTCTAAGTCTATTTTGATAAACCCAGTGTGAAATCACCATTTTGCCCTTGGTGGGCCGGTCGCCATTTCCAACCACACTAGCTCTAGGTATCAAACTTGCGATCCCTTTGAACATTCACAATAGTGTTTTCAACCTTCAAGTCTTAACACAGATCACTGCGGGTCGATCCCGGTGTTTGCCTAGTTCAAATGACCGTTTTGCCCTTAGTATGCTGGTCATCCTTTTCAATTACTCCGGCTTTGGTTCTCAGGCTAGCCACCTCCGGAGCACTCTTTTAAAGGTTTTCATCTATTCCCAACCTAGTCTAATTACTTAGGACCTTCCGGATCATTCCCAGACTTTCCGAAGTCACTCCTAGTGAAATTAGGCCAAAACTTACATGGTAGTCACTAGTACAGGCTCCCAAATCATCTCCCTTGCGTTCCAAGAGTTAAAGATCTATTTCTTGCCACCTCAAAAATTTTCCAAAAGGACTAGCGCCACTTTTAGTGGCGCCAAGCAAAAAAAATGGCCTGGCGCCACTGCAATAGGTGCTAGTCACTATTTTAATGGCCTATAAATATAGGCCACCCCCTGCATATTCTGGGTCCACAAAATCACTCCAAAAACTCTGCCTCTCTGAAAGCAGCACTCGAATTCCCTCAAAACCCTAATTCTCTCAAGCCCCTTCAAACCCTAGCATCCATACAATCTGTACACTTAAATCCTTGCCTTTAAGCATCCATTCAAGCATTAAAGCAAAGTCCAAGCAAAGTCCACCATTCAAGCATTAAAGCAAAGAGAAGACAAGGTAGGGTTTTTATTTACTTTTATGTAATCCCCCTCTCTCTTTTCTCCCTCACAATCCACTTGGCCTATTCTCTATTTCAATCCCTATCTTCTACCTTCTCTTCTTGCATACTTGAAACAAGGGACCTCCCGGCTTATGCCTAGGAAGGCTTGGAGAGAATCACTGTGTCAAAGATTTTCTTTGAGTTCTACCTAAGTCGGCGTGGGTCTGGCCCCCTTAGTTATGTGGTAAAGCCTAACCTTGTATGATTATGTTCCTATTGCATTGTTACTATCATAATTGTCGCGCCCCGGTTCTTTCCAAGTCCTTTCGGCCTAGAAAAAAGCACGGTGCTCTCTCGTTAAAACTCATTCTCCTAGAAAGATAAGTGCGACTAGATTTGAACTTGAAATTGATTTGATTTAAGGGCTTTTGAAAAAAGTTTGGAGTCACCACCTAACTTGATTAAGGTGGTTTAGGTCACCTAAAATTAAGTATAATCTAAAGATTAAACTTACGGTTTTAGAAAAAGTTTTTCGAAAACTCCCTTGAGAGAGGGTTTTTAAAAAAATAAGTTATTTGGCAACCTTTGAAAAGTTTTAAGCCCTTTCTGAAAATAACTCTATTTTGGTCCTTCAAAAACAGAAATCTATAGTTCGGGGGTTGGTTACGTATAGGGAAGATATCCTAAAATCATCACCTTATCTTGTCCTTTTGGTACCTACATGTCTAATCACCCTTAGTTCACTCACTTGAATAACCGATTACTATTATCCACTTAGTGTCCTCTTTAGAATTTTGAAAATAGGATTTGGTCATCACTTTTTGGATGAATGATGTATGATGTATGTTATTAAAAAGACGTTTGAAAATATAAGAGTTTTGAAGGATTGGACATAGAAATATTGAAGTGATAGAAACTTTTAAAAAAGGAACTTGGGTTGAAATAAAGGTTATGACCGCACCATTTTAGATTGCTTACGTATCTCATTTGGCGAGAATCAGGTCATTCGTAGTTTGCGTAAGGGCCTGATAGAAAAGAGGCACATTGAGGCCATTAGGAAGTTTTAAAGACACATTGGGGTCTAGTTTTGAAAAATAGGCACATTAGGACCTTTGAAAGCTTTGAAGATGCATTGTTTGGAAAGTTTTGAAGACACATTGTGGTCTTTGAGAAAAAGAGAACTTGAAAATTTTGATTTGAAATCGGATGTTCGAGTGTTTTTGGAATAGGACTTGAAGGTTTTTGGAAGTGCTCTTGAAATGGAATTTTGGAGTGTTTTGAAATGCTTTTGGACATAACTCAAGAGAGTTTTGAAAGTTTTGAAAACTTGACTATGGAATTGAAAATTAGATTTTGACTCACAAGAGCTCTTATGAACTTATCTGGAAACGATTTTGAAAGTAGTTTTTTGAATACCTTATTGAAAGGCATGTTTCATGTTTCATCACCTTTAGGAGGTTAGCCATTGGAGAACTAAACTCGTTTAGGGTAATGAGTTTTGAAGACATATTTGAAAAAGGGAGCTAGGGACTTTCCTTTGGTTCTTTAAAACTTTAAGGTTATAGAACCCTTCTTGAATGTCTCACTCACACTTGAACAATCCTAACCATAGAAGGATTAGGGTTGCTTTAAGAATATGATATTTGAATATCATTTTTGAAAAGAGCTTTTGAAAATACTTAAGGTTTTGGAATCCTAATATGGATAACCTTGAGGGTTGTATTTAATGTATCACCTTCCTGTAGAATCCCTAACCATAAATGACTAGGGACACTTTGGGGTTGTGAGTTTTTGAAAACATTTTTTAAAATAGTTTTTGGAAGGTGTTAAGTGTCTAGCCGCTTTAGTTGAGACAAGTTTAAGAGAACTTCTTGAAAGCATTTTTTTGATGATAGAGTGTGGGGATATTTGAAAGGTTTTGGAGTTAATTCTTGAAATCTCAAGAGAATAGGGTGTTTTGAAAGTATTTTATGAAAATGGTTTTTGAGTTGAAAGAGTATTTGAAAAGGGGTCTTTGAATTGGAACCTTGAAACTTACTAACCTAGGTTAGATTGACCTATAGTTAACTAACTCGAGTTAGGGTGACCTAGGGTTAACTAACTGAGATTAGGTTAACCTAGGGTTTGGTTGAACTAAGTTTGGACTTTTAAGGTCAAGTTAACGTTGGGTTAGAAGGTGGTTTTGAGCTAAGGTTTGGACCTAGTGGTTTTGGATAGGTGATTTTATGCATGAAACTTGAAAAGCGTGTTTTGAAAAATCATTGTATGAAAACCACTCAAGTGAGTGTTGGGGTCCTGTGGTTGATATTTAGAAACCACTTAAGAGAGGGTTGCCTTGGAACCATTTCACTCACTAACTCAAGAGAGCTAAACTCGTGAAAATCAACATTGAATAAGTAGTTTTGAAAACATGAAAGTTAAAGAGCATGATCCCTTGGAAATCGATTTTGAAAAGGAGGTTTTGGAAAACCACTTTTAAGAAGTTGAAGACCAATCTAAAGAACAAGGGTTTATATGATTGATTTGAAAGAAATCACTCTAAAGAGGACTCCATGGGACCATTCCAACCACAATATTCAAGAGAGCAAAACTCATAAAAATAAAGATGAAAATGATGATTTAAGGAAATTGTTTTTATGAAAATTAAAGAGAGTGCAATTTTGAGAATTCTTTTTGAAGGGGATTGTTTAGAAAATCATTTTTTGAAGTGAATAGAACCAACTCTAACGAATTAATGTTCATATGGTCAAGATAATAGGAAGACCACTCAAGAGAGTTTTCCATGGGACCATTTCAACCACAAAGTTGAAGAGAGTAAAATCCTTAAAAATTAGCATAGAAGAAGAGGGTTTGAAAGCCATTTTAGTGCAACTTTGAAAAATAATGAAATGTAAGGTTGCAAAATAAAGTCAAGGGACTTAAAGAGCGTTTTCTAAGGTGTGAAAATTGAGGATTTAACCTAGGCTTCAAGAAACCAACTCTAGTACCATTTTTAGGGAATCCTTTGAATATGGAGATATAGAAAAGAGATAGTGAGAGTTTTGAAAAAATGGTTGTAAACATGAAAACAAAGCCAAGCATGTAAAATATGAACTAGATAGCCATATGCAAGGGGGTCATGGAATCATATAAGGCTAGAGGCTTCACCAAATAGCAAGGTGCTCTAGGGCCATACCATCTTAAAGTAGGTTTGTGAGAAGTTCCCTACATGGTGGCTCTCACAAACTTTCCTTTAAGCATGAACTAAGAGCTTCCTTGTTTCAAGCATGCAAGATAGGGGGCTAGAAGATGGGGGTTAAAATAGAGAATAGCCTAAGTAGACTACGAGAGAGAAGAGAGGAGTGGGGATTGCAAAAATGTAAAGAGAATACTACCTTTTGCCTTCAAACACTTTCAAACCTCCATGGATACCTTGACTTAAGCTTGAATAGCCTTGAAGAGACTTGAAGGGCTGGAATAAGGACTTCTATGGCATTGAAAGCTATATAGGTGTCGTGTATGGGTTAGGGAGAGATAGAATCTATCCTAAGTGCTTGAAGTGTGGGATGTATATAGGAATTCGAGGCTCTAGAGTAGTTTTAGCAGGGTTTCGCTACCAATTTCGATTTTGGAATATGCAAAGGAGACCTGTATTTATAGGCAAAGCTGGAGAGGACTGGCGCATGTAACACATGCGCCTGTGCTACATGCGCTAGTATTGTTCCTCTCATTGAATGCCATGTGGCACACATTGTACTGGCTAAATCTTAAGAACTAAGCGAAATTTGATCAATCTAATCAAAATCTGGGTGCATGTGGCATACGCTTCGCCGCTGGGAATGTTCATTTAAACTTTGTCTTGATAATTGTGCAATCCATAAAAGATTTGGAGAAATTGGTTGTGTCCACGATGTTCTCCTAGTATTTCTCATGAATTTTGAATTTTTGGGAAGCTTAAAAGGTGTTTGGAAGAGTGAAATATTGTCTTGGAAAGTGTGCAAAAAAACACATTTTTGCGAAGTATCTGTGATACACTCCGCAGGTGTTTAACAGTAGCTGTTTATAGGCCATGTGATTGGGACCTTCGAGAAGCTATCTCTTCGATTATGCCGTATTGATGAATAGTGCTCTAAAAATACTTTTGGGAATTTCCTAATTTATGCAAATCTCAAGTCATTGAATGGTGTGTTATAATCAAGAAATTGGAGAAAAAGTCAACCTTGGCAGAGTGTCTGTGAGACGCTCGAGCGGTTATTGAAAGTGGCAGTTTTCGAGCCATGCAATGAGGGGCTTCGGGAAGTGATCTATCCGACCGAGCTGTATTGATGGAAAGACCTATGGACGAGCTTTCGGCAATTCCCTAGTTTACGCATTACTCAAGTCGTTTGACAATGCGTTATAACAAGGGAATTGAGAGAAAAGATAACCCTAGAGGAGTGTCTGTAAGATGCTCAAGGGGGATTTTTGTTGAGTTGGGAGTGTCTAGAGTCGTGAGGTTCACCATGGGTTAAACAGGAGTGTATGATGAGACTCGCTGTTCAATACCCAGAGCCGGCGTAGTTTCCGGGCGTGTTCGGGCTACCAGGGTTAAAATGGTCATTTTGACCAAGCATGATCGAAAAGGGTCAAGATGGATTGGAGTGTCGTGTTAAGCATGCCAGATTGTTTGGGGACTGTCCTGAAGATGTTTTTGCTATTTGGTAGGATTTGTATTGTGTTGGGGTGTCTATGGGCAGAACGGTCATTTTGACCAGCGTTGACCAGAATGAGACCGAATTTGGACAGGATAGCGTGTTGAGTACACCTAATTGTTTAAGAACACTTTGAAAAGGTGGACTTATTGTCTTAAGGGATTTTGAATCTTTTCAAGACGTGCTTGGAAGCCCAAGGGGCAGGTTTGGTCATTTCTCATTGAGTCGGGCTAGTAAGTGCTAGTGTTGACCTAGATGTTGGTTCCCGAGACCCCCTGGTCTCGGAAAGCTACCGGTGCGGTGTTGGTCCATGAGACCGCTCAGTCTTAGAGAGCTACTTGTGAGGTGGTGTTGGTTTCTGAGAACGCCTGGTCTCAAAAAGCTACCTATGAGGGTGGTGTTGGTTTCCGAGAACGTGTAGTATCGGAAAACTACTAAATGAAGAACATTCTACATTGGTGGGCTAGCAAGCGCTAGAAGTGAACCATTTGGAATTTGATAAGGTGTTGGTCTCCAAGATCGCCCAATCTTAAGAAGCTACCTAGATGGCCTTGGTTCCCGAGATCACCCGGTCTCAAAACGCTACCTGGAATGCCTAGGGGCAATATGGTCTTTTCAGCTTCAATTGGGCCTTATGGGTCTGAGAAGCGACTATTTGGCTAGATTGGAGTTTGGAAGAGTTGTCTTGGGCTCGTATATGCTGTGATATTTGGAAACTGGATCTGGTCGGGCCGGAGATTGCCGAGCGGGCAAAAATAGGGTGCTTACAACTGCTCCTCTTTTTCTATATTTGCTTGTCGAAGGTAAAAAAAAATAACAAAGTAAGAATCTCATTGTGGCCGTGAGGCGATCGGAGGGACGACAACTTGGCAGCCTTGGCAAGTTTTGGACTATTAGTGAGTCTCAATCTTTTGGGAAAATCCTGGTTCTTTGGAAATTTTGTTTAGGGTCCGAGTTTTGAAAATGCCAGTTTGACAAAGTTCGGCCTAAAACATACTTAGTTTTTGAAAACTATATTTTTGGTTTTTGAAAGACCTAAAAAATGATTTTTGGGCACTTGGAGTGTTGAAAACTAGCTTTGGCGGGAAGCTGAAGGGTCGGGTGCGTGTAGCACACGCACCTGGTAAAAAATAACCCTGGCGCACGTGCTACATGCGCTAGTTGGATTTTCCTTCTGGCACATCTGCTGCATACGCCAGGCTGTGAGTTTAAAAATAGAGCAGTCGCGTTTTCTAGTTACGGGTTTTGATATTCCAAGGCGATCAGAGAGCTTTGATGTGGGCGTTTCGAGAGATTTACGTCAGGTCTTAATAGGAAAGTCTCGAGAGAAGTCAGGTGCATGCCGGGAGTTGATATTGTCACCGGAAACCAAAGGTTGGTGTGTTTTGGAATTTTATCAATTTTGTTGCATATGTATCCGTTTTTCATGTATGATTAATGTAAATCTATATTTTAGGATGTTTAGAACGCAATAGGCAGATTGTTTTTCTGAATTGATGGTGATTTGGGTGTATTTGTGCGATTTTGCTTCTTTATGTAAAAGGGTTTCCTACAGGGTTGAGAAAACTGCTTTTATAGGCTCGGGTTTTGCACCTTTGTGCTTGATTTTTTTGCTGGATGTCTTAGAAAAATGTATTGAACAATCGTACGAAGTTTCGTAATTTTTCAAAAAATTTTTAATTTTTCAAAATTAAGAAAAATAGAGAAAATTAAGGAAAATTGAAAAATTAACCCTATTGAAGGCAGAAAAATTATAAGATATTTTTAAAAAATTGTGGGGATCTTTTTGAGTGTTTCAGGAATTTTTGAAAATTTTTAAAAAATAAAAATGGAATCGAAAACTTTTGGAAAAGCAGAGAAATCAACTTAAAAATTATTTTTCGTTGTGGGTCATGTGCCGTGGAGGATGGGGATGGCGAGGATTGACGTGGTTGAAGGCTTGGGGAGGCTTGGTGATGTGTTTGTGACTTGTTGAATTTTGGGATAGTGACATTTTAAGGCGAAATTTAATCGAAAATTTTTCAAAAAATATAGACCTTTCAAAAATTCAACGTTTGACTCTAAAACTCTTAGAAAAAGCCGTTAATTTTGAGAACTGGGCTTTTGAAAGAGAAAACCTGGGAAACCTGGTTTGATATTTTGAAATAGAACTTTTTTGGGGAAAAAGCTCGAGAAAACCGTTAGAAAACTTTGAAACAGAGTTTTTGAAGGAGAAAATTTGGAAAACCGGTTTGATATTTTGAAATAGAACTTTTTGAAGAAAAAGCTCGAAAAAACCGTTATAAAATTTTGAAACAGGGCTTTTGAAAGAGAAAGTCAGGAAAACCGATTTGATATTTTGAAATAGAACTTTTTGAGGAAAAAGCTCGAAAAAACCGTTAGAAAACCTTAAAACAGGACTTTTGAAGGAGAAAGCCCTGGAAACCGGTTTGATATTTTGAAATAGAACTTTTTGAGGAAAAAGAACGAAAAAACCGTTAGAAAACCTTGAAACAAGGCTTTTGAAGGAGAAAGCCCTGGAAACCGGTTTGATATTCTGAAATAGAACTTTTTGAGGAAAAAGCTTAGAAAAACCGTTAGAAAACTTTGAAATAGGGCTTTTGAAGAAGAAAGCCTGGAAAACTGATTTGAAATTTTGAAATAGAACTGGGGAAATGGATAGGGCCTTAGCTTCTCTCTTTCTTTCTTTTTTTTTTTTCTCTTTTTTGTTCTTTTGTTCTTTTTGTTTTTTTTTTTTTTTTTTTTTCCTTTTCTTCTTTTTTTTTTTTTTTTTTCTCTTTTTTTTTTTCCATTGTGTATATATATCTTGTTTTTGAGCCTTTTGCTTTCATGCATATCCTGTTACTGATCAACTTTCTAAATTCTTTCCTGTTGCATTTTAGGATGTTGGAGGTAGGCGACGATGGTTCTAATAGGAGGCGTTGCGGGTTGAGCCCGGGGAGGGCAGTGGTAGCAAGAGTGGTTCTACACAAGGTGGCAATAGTCGGCCCTAGCGATTTGCTAGTAGGACGGCTTCGAGTAGTAGTTGTGCGATGGGATAGTCCTCTGGTGCTCTAGACGAGAGGAGGAGGACGTAGACACCGCTGTTGATCCAAGGACGGGGTGTGGTATGGCATCCGTCCACGACAGGCGGAAGGATACTTCTTTTATAGATGACTAGTTGACGATTCCTGACGTCCCACCTTTGCGAGATGTAGTGCACCATCTGAGCTTATACTCATGTTATGGCCGGATGCCATCGTCCACTCAGAATTTTTTCAGAGGGGCCAGTATCTCTGCTTTGAGAGCTATGTAGGCGTCGGCCCCATCTTATCAGTACTTCTTTCACCGAATTGACTTTGGTGCTTTCATGACACTCCAGATAGACAGGCTTGATCATAGGATAGCGATCGGGCTACTGGAGAGGTGGTTTGGGGAGACCGGGACCGTACATTTGGTGGGTTTTGAGATGGGGCCTATTCCTGTCGACTGGGCAATGATTACTGGCCTGTCTTTTGGGGGTATCTTGATTTCTCTACAGGCTGTGACTATTGACGAGGCTTGCCTTCTCTTAGGTTTACCAGGGATTATGGGCTTGTGTTTTCGGCTTCGCTTCTATGCCTAGCAGAGACAACTTTCGCTATTGAGCCCTTTCCAACTAATCAGGTCATCATAAGGTGCTGGGTGGTACTGTATGTCGTCTTTAGTTGCTTTTGCAACAATAATAAATCGGTAATTCCTTTACCATTGGTGAGCTTGGTGGCGGGCTTGGATGCATTGGACTGCGTGGACTGGGGTGCCTTCACTTTTGCCAATTTCTAGCCAAAAAGTTTTTTCCTTCAAAATTTCTCTTCAAAATCAATTCTAAGAAATTCTCAAGTTTGCAATCCTTTAAAATTCTCATCAAATTCCAAGGTTTCCAATTCCAAAATCCATTTTCAAAATTTTCTAAAATTGCCTCAAAGGTTTTTACTCAAAATTCCATTATCAAAATTTTTCCTAAATTTTCCTTCCAATAGTTTTGGGCCTCCCTGAGTTTTTTGGGGCCTTCTCTACCAAAAAGACCCATTCCTCAAAGGTTTTATATCTTTTTCCTTCAAAAAGATTTTATTTCAAAAAATTCTCTAACTCTTTTCTAAAATTCAAAAAATTTCGGCAGAGTTTCGTTTAAAAAATGGCCTCTACAATGACCACAACACTACAACAAAACACAAACAATGTACTTCATAATATCACAATCACATAATACCGAAACACACAAAAGAATCTGTGCACATTTCAAGATTTACAAAATTTATAAGACATCTTATAATTTTAAAAATTCAAACATTTTCAAGATTATTGCAAAAGTTTTTCAAAACCACTTTAAATGTTTTCTAAAAAATTCTCACATTTTTTTAGGGATTAAAGTAAGATATTTCCATTATTTTTTAATTTTGCTTATTTTTTAACCTATTTTTCTATTTTTTGAAAAATAAAAAATTCACAAAGTTTTCAAAAAATCATGAAATTGCATATGGTTGTTAAACACATTTTTCTAACGCACATAGTTTAAAAATCTAGCAAAAAAACTCAATACCCAAGGCTGTAGGAGCAAATCCCCAATTCTTGCAGAAACCTTCTTTGCATAAATATACAAGACTACCCAAATTTAATCAAACAAGCATCAAAGCATAAAAATAACTCCACCAAAGTGTTCAAAACACATCAAAGCATTAATTTCCACTATTTACACGACTCAAATGGAGTTCTACACATCAAAATCTACAAAAAATAAAAAAACTCACCTCTTGAATTTATCCGGCAAAATCTTCTTCTCCGATGACTTTTCCGTCGACGGTGACTACTTCAGACAACTCTCTGAGGTCCTCAAAAGTCACTCCTTTAATGCTCAGGCCTCTCTTGTTGTGAAACACTCGAAAAAGCTCACAAACGTTGAAAACTTCAAACCAGAAGTTCATTGTTTTAAGCCACAGGCCTGGTGCCACTACAAGGCATTTTTATGCCTAGCGGCCCTACTAGAGGCACTAGTGTCAAAATCTAGGCAGCTTTACCCTTTTTCCCGCCAAAGCCAAATTCCAAACGCCCCCTTGGGCCGAATATCCATTTTCAAACTCTAGCTTAAAAAAAGTTTCAGAGTCCATCCCCTCTATCGCCTCACGGTCAACATGGGACTCTTACTTTATCATTTTCTGCCTTTGTCAAGCAAAGACAGAAAAAGAAGGGTAGTTGTAAGCACCTCATTTTTGCCCGCTTGGGAATCTCTAGTTCGTCCGAGCTCATATTCAAACCAATGCATACATATTCAAGTCCAAATCAATTTTCCAGACTCAATCCAATCAATCAATCGCTTCGCTAGCCCGTCGGGCCCAACAGAGGCAACATGATCAAAATGCCATTGGGAATTGGAAATTGCCAACAAAACCCCCATGTCACAAGACCGAACTAGCCTCTTGGCTGTGACACGTTAGCCAAAGAATGAGATACCTTTGGAAACCAACTTGTCACAAACAGTCAGAGTGATTGAAACACTCAAAACTTGGGTCAACACCAGTGCCTGCTAACCCAATTCGGTGAAAAATAACCAAATTGCCCCTTGGGCATTTTTCGGTACACTTCTCGAGAAAGTACCTAAGTTCTCAGAGCAGTAAGTCCACCCTTCCAAGATCATCCCAAAGAAGATTTGGCATGTTTAAGTGCCTTCTAGTCAGTTCTGGACCAATTTCGGGACCATCCGATCAAAATGACCATTTTGCCCCTAGGCATCCGAGTACCTCCGGGAACCACATCGACTTTGGGTATCAAACCGGTTACTTCCCGAGAATGATTTTAACAGTATTCTCAACCTTCTAGCACCTTTTCGGAGCATTCTGAGTCTATTCCAACAAACCCAGTGCAAAATGACCGTTTTGCCCCTAGTGAGCTGGTCGCCTTTTTCAACCACACCGGCTCTAGGTATCGAACTGGAAACTCTTTTAAACATTTCCAACCTTCAAGTCCTCTCATGAGACATTCCAAGTCCATTCCGATGGTTTTCTGATCTAGTTAACCATTTTGCCCCTAAGGGCTCGACCGATCACTTTGACAATTCCGACTTTGTTTTTCAAGTCTGTTACCTCTAAGACACTATTTCAAGGGTTTCTACCCATTTCCGGCCTTCCGGGCCATTCCCGGCATCCTAGAACATTCCCAAACCATTCGGAGTCAATCCTAGTGAAGCCAAGCCAAAAATTACGTGGTAGTTGTAAGCACCCCATTTTTGCTCGCTCGGCAATCTTCAGTCCGTCCAGACTTGTATTCAAGTCGATATGGACGCATTCCAGTTCAAACCAGTTTTCCAGAGTAAGATAGCTAATCGATCGCTTCGAATGCCCATCCAGCCTAAATAGAGGTAAAATGACCAAAATGCCCTTGGGGCATTATCCGGTCTAATTCCAATGGGCACGTCTTCTCGAAGAAGGTAAGTCTTCATTTAAATCTCAATTCCAAGATCAAAATCCAATTCCAGTCCAGTTCTAGTTCAAATCAAGTCCGGCACGGCTTTAGAGAAAGTTAATCCCTCAAGGCAATAAGTCCATCCAGTCTGGCACATTTTTCGAGAAAAATCTTCAGAATGGTAACTCCCTTCAAAGTCGTCGACCGGGATGAGACCACAAGTCCCCGAGATGGTAGAATAGTCCACCTTTGGCGCCTACTAGCCCTCCAATGAAGAATGTCCATTTCGGCATGCCTTTTGAGAAAGTGGATTCCTCAGGCGTTAAGTCCACCTAGTAGCTTCCCAAGATTAGGCAGTCTCTCGAATGATCGCGAATCGTTAGAGTGGCAGAAACACTCGTAAACATCACAACCGTCAGAGTGAGGGAAACACTCATAAATAGGTCGCTATTGGGAATTGCCAACAAACCCCATATGTCATGGGACCGAACTCGCCTCTTAGCCATGACACATTTACCAAAGGATGAGATACCTTTGGAAACCAACTTGTCACAAACCGTCAGAGAGATGGAAACACTCAAAACCAAGGTCAACACCAGTGCCTGCTAGCCCATTCCGGTAAAAAATGACCAAATTGCCCTTAGGGCTTTTTCGGTACTCTTTTTCGAGAAAGTACCAAAGTCCTCAAAGCGGTAAGTCCACCCTTCCACGATTGTCCTAAAAGATAGTCTGGAACGTTCAAGTACCTTCCAGTCGGTTTCGGGCCAATTTCGAGACCATTCGTTCAAAATAACCATTTTGTCCCTAGGTATCCGAGTGCCCCGGGAGCCACACCGGCTCTGGGTATTAAACCGGTAACCCTTTGGGGATGCTTTTAATAGTATTTCCTATCATTCGATACATTTTTGGGTCATTCCGAGTCAGTCCAGCAAACCTGATACAAAATGACCGTTTTGCCCTAACGGGCTGGTTGCCTTTAATAACCATGCCAGCTTTGGGTATAAAACCGGCAACCTCCTGGATAATTCTAGCTAATATTTCCAAGCCTCAAATCTTCTTCTAGGACATTCCAAGTCCATCTCGACAAATCCATATTGGCAACCTTTCGGCCCGATTGACTGTTTTGCCCCTAATGGCCCCGTCAGCCCTTCTAACAAATCTTGACATCATTTTTGAAGTCTACCACCCCCGAGACACTATTCAAAGGGTTCCTATCCCTTTCTGGCCTTTCGGGCCATTCCCGGCCTTTCAAATCATTCCCGGACTTTTCGGAGTGTAGGCTAAAAATTGCATGGTAGTCACTAGTACAAGTGCCTAAATCTTTGAAAGATACATTGCTTGCCGACCTTAAAAGTTTCCTAAGTGGCTAGCGCCACTAGTAGTAGCGCCAAGCTAAAAAATGGCCTGGTGCCAGAATAAAGTTTTGCCTGGCGCCACTGCAGTAAACGCCATTTCACTCTTCTGTCTATAAATATAGAGCCTCCTCTAGTGAGAAAAGGGTCGGCAAACACAGTCCAAAAACTCTGTTCTTCAATATACAAAGCTTAAAGCCCCTCCAAACCCTAGTTTTCTTTTGGTTTTCAAAACCCTAGCATACATACACTCTTATACACTCATATACGAACCTCTGAAGCCTCCATTGAAGACTTGAAGTGCTGCAACTCGGAAGCTCCCGAAGACCAAAGCAAGCTCTCGAATACCGAAGTAAAGCAAAGAAAATAAAGCAAGCTAAATAAAGAAGACACAAGGTAGGCTTCCTATTTACGTTAACGCAATTCCCACCCCCCTCTCATCTCTCGTAACCGACTTGGGTTTTCTTCTATTTTAACGCCCATCTTCTACCCCCCTTTCTTGCATGCTTGAAACAAGGGACTCCCCAGTTCATGTGTATAATTAGGCTATTGAAGGTTACCGTGTCTAGGGCTTTCTTTTAGTCTAACCGGAGACCACGTGGGTTAGGCCCCCTTGATAATGTGGTGAAGTATTTAACCTTATATATTCACGACCCTAATTTGCATTGTGCATATCATGATCACGCATCTCTACAAAACTTGTTTTCAAAAACTTGCATCAAAATTTTTTTCAAAACTTGCATTAAAATCTTCTTCTTCCAAACATGTTTTCAAAAATCACAATCTTAAGATGATTCTAACCACTCAATGGTTAGGGTTGTTTTAGGAAAGTGTTACATAAGTTTTGGGTGTAAACCCTAAAATTGTTTTTGTCCAAATCACAATTCTAAGGTGATTCTATCCATTCAATGGTTAAGGTCGCTTTAGGAAAGTGTTATATTTAATGAGACCAATAAGGTCCATATTTTCAAATCTTGGTTGTTTTTAAAACCACAATCCCAGAATGGTTCTAATCTTCTTCTGGTTAGAGTCATTTTAGGAAAGTGGGATATTTTTAGAGACTTGTAAAAGTCAGTATTCAAATTCCTTTCCTAATTGCTTTTCAAACATACTTTCCAAAACCTCTTTTTAAATCCTATCCAAAATCTCTTTTTCCAATCTACATTCTAAAATATATTTCCTAAAAGCTCTCCCTTCAAAGTTCTACTTTCCAAAAAATCTCTTTTATTGGAGTCCAAGTCAAGCCCTCGAAGCCATGGTTAGGAAACCCTAATTTTCCAATTTTGGTCTCAAAACCTAGGTTTTCAAAATCTCCTTTTTATATCAAAATCATAAATTTCCAAAACATATTTTCTACATCAAATCATAGACTTCCAAATCTAGGATTTCTAAAACCTTACCTTCTAATTCCATGCCAAATCCAATCTCCCATTTAGGAAACTAGATCCAATCATCCGTTTTTTGAAACAAAATTAAATCACCTCTTTTTAGAAAAAAATCCAACCTTTTGTTTTAGGAAATAAGAATCTAAATCTTTCCTAATTCGAATCTTTCCTAATTCCATACCTTTCCAAACAATTCTAAATTTTCAAATCTTTCTTAAACTCAAATCTTTCCTAACTTCAAGTATTTCCAAAACTCAAACTTTGAATCTTTCTAAATTCAAACCTTTCTTAAATTCAAACCATTCCAAAATTCTAAACTTTCTAAATTGCAAATCTTTCTTAAAGTAAACTTTCCTATTTTGAAAACTTTCCAAAATTCAAATCTTTCCAAATTCAAGATTTTTCCTAAAATGAAACTTTCCTAAAACAGAACTTTCCTATTTTGAAACTTTCCTAATTCCAAGATTTTCTAAATTCAATCTTTCCTAGACTCCAACTCTCTATGTTTTCTAAATCAAACTTTCCTATCAAATCTTTATTAATCTCAAGTTCTTCCTAAATCCTATCTGCTTAAGTCTAGGTTTCTTAAAACTAAGCTTTCCCAAAATCAAACTTTTCAAGTTTAAGTCAAATTCAATTCAATGACATGCTTAACCCTAGGTACCCTAAGCTCTAGGATGTCTAGACCCTAGTTTGACCCTAACCCTAAAGTTAGAAAGTTTCCAACTCTTCTCCAAAAATTCTTTTCTAAACCAAGATGGTTTTTCAAACATCAATTCAATTCAAGATGTTTTGAAAACTCTATATTTTCAAATCAAGTTCAAAGTCAATTCTAAGGTCTATTTCAAATCCTCAAGATCTATTTTAAATCAAAGTCCAATCTTTTCAAATCTTCCAAGTCAATTTCAAATCAAAGTTCAATTTTCAATCTTCCAAATCCAAATTCCAAATCAAACTCTTTTCAAACCAAATTTTCTATCAGACTCTTGTCTGAACCACGACTAACCTAATTCCCAAAAAGGGATACGTAGACAACCCTCATGGGTTTTTTCAAGCTTCTATTTCCATAACTATTTTCAAACTTCCAATTTCAAAAATCTATTTTCAAATCTCTATTTCTAATTTTTAAAACTTTCTTTCAAAATCAAATCTATCTTTTCAATTCTATTCCAATTTGAAATCAAACCTATCTTTTCAAATCCATTTCAAATCAAATAAAGTTCTTTTCAAATCTATTTCCAAAATCAATGTCTTTTCTTATACTTGCATGTCATGCATTATGTCAACTTCTTTCTAAAAGTTCTTTTCTAAAGTGGATAGTTATTGGATGTTTATTAATCAAAGACTCTAATGAGTGAACCTAGGGTGAATAGACATGTAGGTACTGCAAGGGCAGGGTAGGGTGATGGCTTAGTGCGTCTTCCCTACACGTAAGCAACCTCTGAACCTAGATCACTATTTTCAAAGACCAAATGAAGTTATTTTCAAAAAATGGCTTAAATATTTTCTAAGGTTGCCAAACAACCTCTTTTCTTAAAAACCCTCTCTTGAGGAAGTCTTCAAAATTGTTTTAAAAAATCTTAAGTGTAATATTCAGATTGTGCTTAGTTTTTAAGTGACTTAACTCACCTTAATCAAGTTAGGTGGTGACTCCAAACTTTTTTTTAAAAGCCCTTAATTTAAATTAATTTCTAATTCAAACCTAGCCGTACTCGTCCTTCTAGGAGGATGAGTTCTAATGAGAGAGCACTGTGTTTTTCTCACTTGTCTTTTTTGAGTGCGAAAAATCGGGACGCGACAGCTGGCAACTCCAATGGGGAGACTTAGAGGGTTAGGCCATTGTCATGTCCTTTCACCTTTCACCCATGTAGAGTCTTCAATTAATTTGTTCAATCCTATCCACTCCAAAATTTTTAAAATTAAATTTTCAAAGTTGTTTTCAAAAACATATATTTAATTTATTTCCATTCATATTATCATGTATTAAGTTTGTTATCTGCATACTAACTGTTGCATATTTGTTTTGTAGGTGGATTTTTATTCACATTTTGTTTTATTTCATGCTAATGGCTCTACATATTATGAATGTATGGATTGGACAGGATGGATGGGAGTTGTTAAACTCTTTCTCCAATTTTTAAAAATCACACACACACTGCATGTGCACTTGCATTTTGCATACTTCCATTCTTTACCCTGATATGTCCCTTCTAGTTAGAAGGGGGAATGGTATATTGGTTGTGGGCAAGATGCTATGTTAGTTTCTTCATCTATGGTCTCTTGATGGTTCCCCTGCTCGGTTTACCAACCAATAATGGTACCACCTCGGGGAGTGGAGCTAGGTTTGAAGATCTGGGAACCGAACCTTTTTAGGACGCATTAGTAAACCCTCAACCTCATGCTCATATAGACACCATGCATAACCGAATCTCTGTCGGATTTAAGACACGCACACCGTTTTCAAAACCATGGAGGAAAGGGCAATTGCTTTACTTTGCTTTAAATTTATCTATTCTTGTTGTTATAATGCTTGTATTTCTGTTGTTATAATGCCTATCCAATTGCTAATGCATCCATGTTTACTTTACAAATGCATTTTCTCTCTTTTTACTCTTTGCATCCATATTCATGCATACAATATCTCATCCCGAGACAAGAGTTCCGAAGTAACTCAAGTCCCTGCATTCTCATGCATATGATCAACTCATCGACAGTGACACCAAGGTTACTCTCCCTTGCATTAAACCTACCCAAACCATAAGGGTTCCCATGTAACCTTAAGGATTCATAGCATGCATATTCATTCCATAAAGAGGGGTCCCAATCCCTCTATGCTCACGGAGACAGGGTTGCCAAGAAGACAAGGGGTAATCAATCAACAAGGTCTCTCAATGACCTCCTCGACCTCAAATCCAAAGAAGAAAAATCTGAAGACTCAAGAGTAGTTTAGGATTTCATACGTAAAATTAGATAGGTGAAAGTCTAAAGAAAAATGTTCCCTACCTCCATTAAAATGTACTCTGATTCATTCTTGTATCTTAAACCTAAAGCTTAATGCATCCCTTTCCTTTTTGCAAATGAACGTATGAATGAAAGAAGGTTCCTATTTGACGGTAAAGTATCTGCATAGAGGGGTAAAATTCCTATCTCCGAAAGTGAGCCAGGGTCATCATATTTAGTCTCCCTCTCAAAAAGGGACACCTTAGGGCATGTATTGCATAGAGCTCTCTAAAAACCAAAAAACTAACTTGCAATTTGTGTCTTTGTTTTTCTTCTTCTTTCCTTTTCATTTACAAAGATCATACCATAAAAGTCAACATTGCTCCCAAGAAAGAACGACATCCACACCTAGAGACCCCATCACTACCCGACAAAGAACTTTGCTAAAAGCAGCCAACCTCGATGAGACCTCCCTTGTCACTCGTGAGGAGTTCAATGAGATTAAAAGAAAAGTAGATGAAATGTTCAAGCTGATGCAGGCAATGGCATCCAAAGAGCCCACTCCAACAATGCCCTTAACCTCAGTGCCACCAATTGACCATTCAGGTAGGGGCAGACCCGAATATTGGAGGAACAAGCAAAACTCAAAAAAAGGATGATGAGGCTAGAGAACAAGTTCTCTCTATCTCGCGCAGAAATGACCGATGTGAAAAAAGAAGAAAAGTCAACGTCTCACCAGAATATCATCACCCCGCCACAACCTCAACTCCATGTTGCCACAGTACTTCACCCAAAAACTCCTACCAGCCCCCCACAGGATGCGGATAGACACAGGTTGAAGTCGGGCATACTCTTTCTCAAGAGAAGGTAAAAAAGGAAAGTCAAAACTTCAACCCGCCCGAAGGCTCTTGAGATGCAGCTTACCGGCAACTTTGTGAATCTGGGCGCCTAGTTATGATACCTCCTAAGCCCATTCTTGATAAAGCTCTTGAATCTAAAGGTCATAACATTGGAATTTGTCGTACCCTAAAACGCAATATGCAAAGTCTCAGTGAATCCCAAGGAACGAACCTGGCAGGAATTACTACTACAGCATTCGACCCTATGCCCTTGCAACCGTCTACACTAGCAACACCTAAGGTACCCACTTTTGAATTAGTTTATGCGTCATCATATGCTAGACCTAAAAGGGCAACAGGGCAGAATTGACCTAACTGGCTGGCACCCAAACAGATGCTTACAATAACTTGCTGAAAGTTGGATACCTGCGCCCAATAACGGCTACACCACTGGTTAAACCTCTACCATCCTCGTTCGACTCAACACTCAGGTGGACTAGGCCATGACACAAAAAGTTGTCGATCTTTGAAACATAAAATCCAAGATCTAATAGATGATAAGATCGTTGAAATCAAAGAAGTGAACCTAGTCCCCGCAGTCCCCACTAGTCTACGATGCGATCACACCGTCAATACAATCATGGAGGAGGAAATCAACAGCAGTACCATCTTCGGCAGTTCCCCAAGCGTTGTGAAAGATTTGTCAATTTGCCCTATGTTATTTAAGTATACATATGGCGAATGGAATATCAAGGAGATGGACATAGTCCTAAAACCCTATTAGGAGTTCTCATCAGAAGGCCCATAAGAAAAGGGAGGTTTAAAAAAAAATCATCTATTTTCTTTCCATTTTTCTTTTCTTGCATATCTTCTTTAAACAAACATCGCATGCCATGCATTCGTGATTTGAAATGAAAAAGAGAGAGGTCTCAGTTTATTCCCTTTGTCTCATACTCTTATGAATGATTATTACTTTTAGGGATTCTTGTTCATTTTGTAATGACTCGACTTAAAGAATGGGATAGCATGGGCAACCCATTCAAAAGGGGGTTAAAACCTTCGAGTGACAAAGAGAGAATGAGAGATAAGAAGAAAACAGTCTTAGTAAAGAGGTGTGAAGTTCATCGAAGAGGCAACACTTGCGTGATATCCTGGCTAAGCGATGGGCAGCCGAGTTCTTAAAATGATGAGAAGTTATTATTCTATTTATCCCAAATAAACACTATCCTTTGGTCAGTCCACTAGAGCCATACATGATTTCTTTTCAGATAACCCCAAACCAGTAACCATCCCCTACACTGGGGTAAGCACAGGTAGTTGGTTCGATAGAATATATAGTGGTTTACTGGAAGAAACACATCATCTTTAGGGATACTGTCTAAATTTTGTACAAAGACTCTATAGACTAAGCAATTTAATTTGAAATGATGAGAGGCCCTCAATTCTGCTACCATACACAAAGAGAAATCCCCTTGTAAAGCCCACTTGAGCCGGTTATAATTTCTCAAGAAAATTGACCAGATGGTCACCGCCCACACTGGGTTAAGGCAAAAGTCATAAGTAGGAACCAATGTGCAATGATGAAAATGGTGCTTTCCAAGAAGGTATAATGAGCAATGATGAAAATGGTAATTTTCAAGAAGTTATGGCGTCAAAGGCATCTCTAGTAAAAAAGATATTGTGTTCGTGGTCTTCAAAAGAAGATACTGTCATCTCAAAATATAAATGAAAAAGTTGGCATTTCCTAAAGTTGAATTAGCAACAAATTTCTTGATGAAAAAAAAAATTAGAAGGTAGAAAGCGGTCTGGAAGAACAGCAAGAGTATGAAGGAAAGAAGAAAGTACTGAATGGAAGTTAAATTGCCAAAGGTGATCATTGGTCTTTCAAAACCCCACAAGTGATAATTTTTAAGCCTTTATACGCTTTCATTCATAAACCCCTTAACCGAGCCTACGTTACGGTCCAAATTAAAATTCTTTTTGATCGAAGAGAATTGCTTAGTCCAAATAAGCCTGAGCAATGCCAAGACAAGTAGGATGAGAAAGGAGAACTAGAAAAGAATGCAGGGGCAATTTCATTCTCTAAGGTGTGCTCAGATGGTTCTAGTTTAAACAACCTACTAAAAGAAGATATTTGAGCCTAAATATCCCTTTGTTTCTTACAATCCCTAAACTCAGCTTACATTACGGTCCTAAAAGAAGTCTTCTCAGATTGAGGGCCTAGTTGTTTATCGCTCTGCAAAGGGCATGTGAGTTGTCACTCAACCCATGGTGGCATTTTGAAAATTTGAGAGAGAAAACCAAGTAAGGTCAAAAAAATCCAAAACAGCAACTCTGTAGAAAGTAGGGATAGGATAGCAAACCAAAAGGTCAAGATCCCTAATGAAAATGGGACGAAACCGAATGGGGCAAGATCTTGAAAAGCAGACAGAATCTCGAGAGTATGAGCCTTAGGGCAAACCTGGGACATTCTTTGTAAATAGCTTACATACATGTAGTACTAATGCATCCATAACATGTATAACCTGTACATCCATTTAAATTCCTGTATAGTTTGTATCTATTCATGCATTCATAAAAAAGTATAGCATGCATTCAATTTCATTCATGTATGAACATTCATCTGAAAAGTATAAAATGCATTAAGTTCTATTCCTATATGAACCTATGCATTCGTAAAAAATATATATAAAAAACAAAGTATGACATGCAAAATAAGTCATACATCTAATTCCATATGCATTCATAAACATAATAATAAATAAATAAATAAATAAGTATAACATGCATTCACCCATTTACCTGTGCATTTTTAGAATTGGCATAAGTAAACTATTTTTGTACAAAACTAACTCTATGTCTTTCTCTCTCTCTCTTAAATAGGAAACAGGAAACAAGGTAAAACACAAAAAGAAGCTAAAGTCACCCCTCAGACATCTCTAGCACCGGCACTTACCTCAGAAAGCTCAGATTTCCATGGCCGACAAAAAGTAGAGAATAGGGCAATGGCTCACCCTCAACCTCCCCAATCCAATGACTTCTGACTCGGGATTCCATGTATGCTGAAAAAGAGGAGTAACGAATAAGTGTTCAATCGCCCAAAGCTGGAATAGTGAAGCACATCCCCGAAAATGAGAATCAGCCCCCTGCTGGAGTCTAGTAAGGCTCACAAAGTAGGAGCATATGAGTGCCCTCTTGGTAAGCAGTGCACATAACCAACAATCGATCGAGTTATTCCCTCATAAAAACATCAACAAGTTCAGGAGAAGCAAAGCTAGGGCTACCATGTGAGAAATGGACCAATCTTGAGAAGTATGTCAATCCCCTGAATGAGCTCTCTTACCCGTCACGGAATCAAAATGAGAGGACAAGAACCTCACTGGAACATAAGGAAACTAGGGTAGGAGGTCAAGAGAAAGGATTACACAACGGAGCTCAAGCTGAGACGAGACAACTGTGATGCAACCATAAAGAAAATTTAAAAAATAGGTCCAACAATGTCAGCTGAATCATCTCAAAGACCCAGGAGGAAATCATACTCGTGTTAGGAGGGGACAAGCTCACATTCTCCAAAACGGAAGAGAGATAAGTTAGGCGACTGAAGGCGAACCAATGTCCTCTCCTTCAAATCCCAAGTGCAAAAGATCCACAATCATGAAGTAGTCTCCCATGGCGTCCCACACTTAGTTTTGCTGAGAAGCCTCCCATGATGTATCACATGATCTCCAAGGCCTGGTGCTTCGTCCTCAGCACCTATCTCCTCCTCAAAGACTGGTTCGACTGAAAGGAAGGGGTCGACTGAGGCCTACTCCCCCCTCCCACACTGGCTGGAAGATGCTTGACTGGCAAATCGCTAGCTACCCCTAGATCTACTGGAGCTGCCAACATAATCTGTCTGAGCCGCCTTCCTGGAGCAGCACCTCCTCTCAGAACCATCGTTGCCTGCGTCTGACATCCTGAAAGGTAAGTCAAGGTAGGAGGTGTTAATATATCATATATGCAATTTAAAAGATAAGAAATAAAAGCAGAAAAAAATAATAATGATAATGATAACAAGGAAATGAAGTATAAATGAAAATAAATGACACAACTGTCAATAGATCCTACTCCAACCAACTCAATGATTTCTTAAACTTCTCCATCCAAAAATTCTCTTTCAAAATCAACTCCCAAAAAGTTCCTTAAACTCTCTACTCTAAAGTTCCTTTTCAAAATCAGTTTCCCAAGGATTTCTTAACATTTTTCTCCAAAAGTTTTCAAAAACTCTTTCCACTGAAAGTTCTTTTTCAAAAAAAAGAAAAAAGAAAAAAAGAAAAAGAGGATTTTCTAACTCCCTCCTCCAAAAGTTCAACCCTAAAATCATTTTTCAAAATCCAATTCATTTCTAAATTCCTTTGCAAAATCAAATCTCAACTTTTCCAATCCATCTCAAAGCTTTTCTAATCCTATTTTTCAAAAAGATTTCCTGTCCGATCTAGCTTTCAAATTTTCCAAAACTCTTTCCCTCAAAATGTCTTGAAATTCCAAGGTTTCAATTAAAAACTCTTTCTCTCTAAAATCTCTATCCAACTCCAAAGTTTTAACTCTTCCATCCAAGGTCCTCGTCAATTTTAAATCTTCGAAAATCTAAAAATCTATTTTCAAAAGACTTCCAAAAGTTTTCCTCTAGACTTTTTATTTAAAACTTTGTTTTTCAAAATCTTTTCAAGATCTCTTTCCAAATGTTTTCTAAAAGACCACCCGAGTTTTTGGGGTTTTCTCTGCCAAAAAGGCCTCACTTTCAAAGGTTTTATCCTTTTCTTTTAAAATTAATTTATTCAAAAAAATTTCTAACCCTTTCCTCATTTAAAAAAAAAGATCTCCAAAGTTTTTCTTCAAAAATTTTTATTTAAAATTCTATTTCCAAAATTCTCCTAAGTTTTTCAAGAAATTTTTAAAAGAGTCTTTGAGTATTTTGAGGTCTTCTCGGCCGAAAAGGTCCCACACTAAAAAATTTTATTTCTTTTTCCTTCCAAAAGATTTTATTTAAAAAAAAAAGAAAGTGAATGACACAACTCTCAATAAAGTCTACTTGAATAAACTCAAAGGGTTTCTTAATCTTTTTCCTTCAAAAAGTTTATTTTCAAAAAATCAACTCTCAAAAAGGTTTCTTAACTTTTTCCTTCAAAAAGTTTATCTTTAAAAATCAATTCCTAATGTTCTTAGTATTTTTTTCCAAAAACTAATTTCAAAATCAAGTCCAAAAGTTCTTTTCGAAATTAAATTTCCAATCTATCTCGAAACGTTTTCTTCAAAAAGATTTCTATTCCCAAACAAACTTCAAGATTTTCCAAAACTCTTTGTCTTTCAAAAAATTCAAGTTTCCAGTCAAAATAAATTTTCTATACATTTTGAATTCAAAATTCAAGTCTCAGGTCAAAATGAATTTCCTACACATTTTAATTTCAAAATTCAAGTCTCAAGTCAAATGAATTTTCTACACATTTTGATTTTAAAGGTCAAGTTTCAGGTCAAAATAAATTTTATATACATTTTGATTTTAAAAATTCAAGTTTCAAGTCAAAATGAATTTTCTACACATTTTGCGATCAAAAAAGTTAAATCCAAGTCAAAGCGAATTTTTCATACAAATCAAGATAGTTTCAAATTCAAAATCAAAAGTTCATTTTAATATGAATATCAAAAGTCTTCAATTAAAACCTATCTCGAAGCTTCTTCCTAACTTTGTTTTTCGAAAAGATTTCCATTCTAGTCAAGATTCCAGATTTTCTAAAAAAAATTTCCCGAAAAACCAATTTTTCAAGGTTTCGTTCAAAAATTCTTTTTTCCAAAATTTTTATCAATTCCACAGTTTCCTAAACTCCTTCAATCAAAGTTTCTACTAATTTCAAAACATTGTTTTTAGTCCAAAATCTATTTCCTCCAAAGTTTTATCTAAAAATTTGTTTTCCAAAATCTTCCTAAGTGCTTTCATTCCAAAAAGCTTTTGTAAAAGACTCCTGAGCTTCTCAGGGCCTTCTTTGCCAAAAAGGCCCAACCCTCAACGGTTTTATATCTTTTTTCTTCAAAAAGATTTTATTCCAAAACTTTTTCAACTCTTTCCCTAATTTCGAAAATTTTTAGCAAAGTTCTACTTAAAATTGATTTCGACAATGCCCACAACATCAATACAAAACACAAACCATGCACTTCGCTACATCACAATCACATCACACCAACACCCACGCACAGTTTTTAAATTTTTAAATTTTTAAGAAAATACTCGTTTTATTTTTCAACAAATCAATGGTTTTCAAAGTTATCCCAAAATTTCTCAAAATCGTTTCAAATGTTTTCTAAATATTCCTGCATTTTTCGAAACATTAAACTCTAATAATTTCTCAATTTTTTTTTATTTTCATAAGTATTTTTCTATTTTTAAAAAAATCAAAAATTCATCAAATTTTCAAAAAATCACGAAACTTCACATGGCTGTTAAACACATTTTTGTAAGGCACATAGTATAAAAATCTAGCTAGAAAACTCAATACCCAAAGCTAAAGAGATAAACGCCCAATTCCCGCAGAAACTCCCTTCATATAATCATGCAAAATTACTCTAAGTAAATCAAACAAGTGTCAAAATGCAAAAATAACTTCGCCACAGAGTTCAAAACATATCAAAACAATAATTTCTACTATTCATACAACTCAAACGAAACTCTATAAATCAAAATCAACATAAAATAAAAAAACTCACTTCTTAGAGTTCTTTGGCGAAATTTTCTCTTCCGGCAACTTTTCCAGCGACGATGTTTACTTCTGGCAATCCTTCGTGGTCCCCAAGGAGCACTCCTTCAATGTCCAAGTCAATTTCCTCGTAAAAGCTCTCAATTTTTCGAAGAACCTTTCAAACCCAGCAAAAACGTCGAACCAACAATTTATTGGTTTTGATCTTAGGCCTGGCACCAAGGCAAATTTAACAGGGGCGCCACTAGCAGTGGCGCTAGTTTCCAATTCCGTGCAGTTTTGCCTTTTTCCCGCCAAAACTCGATTTCGAACACCATTTGAGCCAAATATCCATTTTCAAACCCCAATTTCCAAAAAATCCTCAATGTCCGTTCCTCCGACCACCTCATGGTCAAAATGGGACTTTTACTCTATCATTTTCTATCTTCGACAAGCAAAGACAAAAAAAGAGGAACAATTGTAAGCACCTCATTTTTGCCCGCTCAGCAATCTCCAGTCCATCCAGACTTGTATTCAAGTTAATATGGACACATTCTGGTTCAAACCTATTTTCTAGACGTAATCTAGCCAATTGATCACTTCGTAGGCCCATCCGGCCCAAATAGAGGCAAAATGACCCAAATGCCCTTGTGGCATTATCCGATCCAATTTCAGTGGGCACGTCTTCTCGAAGACTGTAAGTCTCCATTTCAATCGCAATTCCAATATCAAAATCCAATTCCAGTCCAATTCCAAGATTAAAATCCAATTCCAGTCCAGTTCCAAGATTAAAATCTAATTCTAGTCCAGTTCCAGTTCAAATCAAGTTCGGCACATCTTTCAAAAAAGTTGATCCCTCAAGGCGGTAAGTCCATCTAGTTCGGCACGTTTTCTAAGAAAAATCTTTAGAATGGTAAGTCCCCTCAAACCCGTCGACCGGGACGAGACCCCAAGTCCCCGTGATGGTAGAATGGTCCACCTTTGGTGCATGCTAGCCTGCCAATGAAGAATGTCCGTTTTGGCACGCCTTTTGAGAAAGTTAATTCCTCAGGCGATAAGTCTAACCAGTAGCTTCCCGAGATCAAGCAGCCTCTGGAAGGATCGTAAATCGTTAGAGTCGCGAAAACACTTGTAAATATCGCAACCGTCAGAGTGGCAAAAACACTCATAAACTGGTTGATATTGGGAATTGCCAACAAACCCCATATGTCACAGGACCAAACTCGCTTCTTAGCTGTGACACGTTTACCAAAGGATGAGATACCTTTGGAAACCAACTCGTCACGAATTATTAGAGTGATGAAAACACTGAAAACCCAAGTTAACACCAATGCCTGCTAGCCCACTCCGGTGAAAAATGACAAAACTGCTCTTAGGGCTTTTCCGGCATGCTTTTTCGAGAAAGTACCTAAGTTCTCAAAGCAGTAAGTTCACCCTTCTAAGATTATCCTAAAAGACAATCCGGCACGTTCAAGTACCTTCCAGTCGGTTTCGGTCCAATTCCGAGACCATCCGATCAAAATGACCATTTTGCCCCTAGGCATTCGAGCGCCCCGGGAACCACACCAGCTCAAGGTATTAAACCGGTAACCCTTTGGGGATGCTTTTAATAGTATTCCCGAATGTCCAATACATTTCTGGGTCATTCCGAGTCAGTCCGGCAAACTTGATATAAAATGACCGTTTTGCCCCTAGTGGGCCGATAGCATTTTCCAACCACACCGGCTCTGGGTATCAAACCAGAAACCTCATGGAACATACTAGCTAATGTTTCCAAGCCCCAAGCCTTCTTCCAGGGTATTCCAAGTCCATCCCGGCAGCCTTCTGGCCTGTTTAACCGTTTTGCCCTTAATGGCCTAGTCAGCTCTTCTAATAAATCTTGACTTTATTTTTCAAGTCTACCACCCACGAGACACTATTCTAAGGGTTCTTGTCTCTTTCCAACCTTTCAGGTCATTCTCGGCCCTTCAAATCATTTTTAGACTTTCCGGAGTCACTCGTAGTGAAGCCAGGCTAAAAATTGCATGATCGTCACTAGTACAGGCGCCCAAATCTTTGAAAGATACATTATTTGCCAACCTTAAAAGTTTCCTAAGTGGCTGGTGCCACTAGTAGTGGCGCCAAGTCAAAAAATGGCCTAGCGCCACTCTTAGTAGCACCAGTGTAAAGTTTTGCCTAGCACCACTACAGTAGGCGCCAGTTCACTCTTCTGTCTATAAATACAGAGCCTCCTCCAACGTGAAAAGGGTCTGCAAACATAGTCCAAAAACTCTGTTCTTCGATATACAGAGCTCGAAGCCCCTCCAGACCCTAATTTTCTTTAGGTTCTCCAAACCCTAGCCTCTATATACAAAATCCTAGCCCCTATAACCCCCTAGCATACATACACTCTTATACACTCACATACGAACCTCCGAAGCCTCCATTGAAAACTTGAAGGGCAACAACTCAAAAGCTCTCGAAGACCAAAGCAAGCTCTCAAAGACCGAAGTCAAACAAAGTAAATAAAGCAAGCTAAACAAAAAAGATACAAGGTAGGCTTCCTATATATGTTTACGCAATCCCCCCCCCCCCCCCCCCCCTTCTCTCTTCTCTCTTCTAACCCACTTGGATTTTCTTCTATTTTAACCCCCATCTTCTACCCTCCTTTCTTGCATGCTTGAAACAAGGGACTCCCTAGTTCATGTGTAAGATTAGGCTATTGAAGGTCACCGTGTCAAGAGCTTTCTTTTAATCTAACCGGAGACCACGTGGGTTCGGCCCCCTTGATTATGTGGTGAAGCCTTTAACCTTGTATGTTCAAGACCCCAACTTGCATTCTACATACCATGATCACGCATCTCTACAAAACTTGCATCAAAATTTCTTTCAAAACTTACATTAAAATCTTCTTCTTCCAAACATGTTTTCAAAAATCACAGTCTTAAGATGATTCTAACCACTCAATGGTTAGAGTTGTTTCAATGAAGTGTTACATAAGTTTTGGGTGTAAACCCTAAAATTGTTTTTGTCCAAATCACAATTCTAAGGTGATCTTAGCCATTCTATGGTCCATATTTTCAAATCTTTGTTGTGTTCAAAATCACAATCCTAGAATGGTTCTAATCTTTTTATGGTTAAAGTCATTTTAGGAAAGTGGGATATTTTTAGAGACTTATAAAAGTCCACATTCAAATTCCTTTCCTAATTGCTTTTCAAACTTACTTTCCAAAACCTCTTTTTAAATCCTCTCCAGAATCTCTTTTTCCAATCTACTTTTTAAAATCTCTTTCCTAAAAACTCTCCCTTCAAAGTTCTACTTTCTAAAAAAATATCTTTTCTTGGAGTCCAAGTCAAGCCCTAGAAGCCATGTGTCGCACCCAGATTTTTTGCACTTGAGTAATACACTCACAAGCGAGAAAAATACTGTACTCTCTCATTAGAACTCATCCTCCTAGAAGAATGAGTGCGACTAGGTTTGAATTGAAAGATGATTTGAATAAAGGGCCTTTGGAAAATAATTTGGAGTTGCTACCTAACTTGATTAAGGTGGGTTAGGTCACCTAAAAATTAAGCATAATCCGAAGACCACACTTAGGGTTTTTGAAAACGATTTTGAAAATACTTTTTCAAGAGAGGGTTTTTAAGAAAACAGGTTGTTTGGCGACCTTTAGAAAATATTTACCCCATTTTTTGAAAATAACTCCATTTGGTCTTTTGAAAATAGTGATCTAAGCTCAGAGGTTGGTTACGTGTAGAGAAAACGCACTAAGCCATCACCCTACCCCGCCCTTGCGGTACCTACATGTCTATTTACCCTAGATTTACCTATTAGAGTCTTTAACTAATACATGTCCAAAACTATCCACTTTAGAAAAGAATTTTTAGAAAGGAATTGACATGATGCATGATATGCAAGTGTAACAAAAAGATTTGGTTTGAAAATAGACTTGACAAAAAGATTTGATTTTGAAAAGAGATTTAAAAGAAGATTTGATTTGATATTGAAATGGATTTGAAAAGATAGGTTTGATTTGAAATTGGAGAGTTTTAGAGATTGAAAATAAAGATTTGAAAATAGATTTTTGGAATTGGAAGTTTGGAAAAGTTATGGAATTGGAGATTTGAAAAGAGTTATGGAATTAGAGATTTGAAAAGAGTTATGACCACACCCGTGAGAGTTGCGTACGTGTCCTTTTGGAGGAATCAGGTCAGTCGTAGTTCGGACAAGCGTCCGATAGAAAATAGAATGTTTGATTTGAAAAAGTGATTTTTTATTTGAAACAAGATTTGATTTGAACTTGGAGTAGAAGATTGGAATTTGGAATTGAGAACATTGAACTTTGATTTAGAAAGATAGGACTTGGAAGAAAGATTTGAACTTGTTTTGGGAAGATTGAGGTCTAGGAAACCTAGACTTAGGAAAGATAGGATTTAGGATGGACTTGAGATTTAAGAAAGATTTGACTCAAATATTGAACTTGGAAGATTAGGGAAAGATTGGATTTAGAAAATGTTCGAATTAGGAAAGTTTCATTTTAAGAAAGTTTCGATTTAGGAAAGTTTTGAAATTGGAATGTTTTGGAATAGGAAAGTCTAGAATTTAAAAAACTCTAACTTAAGAAAGTTTTGAATTTAGAAAGTTCAGAAATTTAGAAAGTTTAGAAATTTAGAAAGATTTGAAAAGTTAGATTTGGAAAGTTAAGATTTGGGAAGGTATAGAATTTAGGAAAGGTTTGAATTAGGAAGATTAAGAAGCTTAAAGTTTAAGGAAAGATTTTAAAGGTTTACATTTTGGAAACTTAAGGTTTAGGAAAATATGAGATTAGGAAGGATTGTGCTTAGGAAAGATTTAGATTTGGAAGGATTGAGATTCCTATTTCCTAAAACAAAAGATTAGATTTTGTTTCTAAAAAGAGATGATTTGATTTTGTTTCCAAAAATGGAAGATTAGATCTAGTTTCCTAAACGGAAATATTGGATTTGGTATGGATTTGGAAGGTGAAGTTTTGGAAATCCTAGATGTGGAAGACTATAGTTTTGATGTAGAAAATAGGTTTTGAAAACTTATGACTTAGATGTAAAAAAGGAGATTTTGGAAACCCAGGTTTTGAGGCAAGAGTGGAAATCATGTTTTAAGAAAGGAAATTAGGGTTTCCTAATCGTTGGCTCTAGGGCTTGACTTGGGCTCTAAGGAAAGAAATTTTTGGAAAGTAGAATTTTTGGAAAGAAAAAGTTTTTGAAAAGAGATCTTAAAAAGGAGTTTTTGGAAAGTGAATTTCGAAAAGAGAGTTTTTAAAAAGAGTTTTTTGGAAGGAGTTGTTAGGAAGGAAACTTAGAGAGTGTTTTTAGAAAGTGAATTTTCAAGAGAGTGTTTTGGAAATGAGTTTTTAGGAAAGTGAGTTTTGTGAAAGGAAATTTTAAAAAGCCACTTTGGAAAGGAATTTTGGAAAGGAGATTGAAGAGAATTTTTAGAAAGTGTATTGGAAAAGAGAGTTTTTTAGAAAGAGAGATTTGAAAAGAGAGTTTTTAGGAAGTATAAAAATATCCCACCTTCCTAAAACGATTCTAACCATAAGAAGGCTAGGACTATTCTAATATAGTGGTTTTGAAAACAACAAGGATTTGAAAATATGGACCATATTGGTCACTTTAAATATAACACTTTCCTAAAGCAACCCTAGCCATGGAACGGCTAGAATCACCTTAGGATTGTGATTTTGAAAACAAGTTTTGAAGAAAAAGATTTAACGCAAGTTTTGAAAACAAGTTGGAAAATGAATTTTGGAGGAATGCAAGACCATGATATGCACAATGTACGTTGGGGTCGTGAACATACAAGGTTAAGGCTTCACCATATAATCAAGGGGTCCGAACTCATGTGGTCTCCGGTTGACTAAGAGAAAGCCCCCCGACATGGTGACTTCCAATAGCGTAATCCTACACATGGACCGAAAAATCTCTTGTTTCAAGCATGTAAGAAAGGGGGGGAAGAAGATGGGGGATTAAAATAGAAGAAAACCCAAGTGGGTTCGGAGAGAGAAGAGAAAGGGGGGAATTGCGTAAACGTAAAGAGAGAGCCTACCTTGCATCTTCTTTTATTTGCTTGCTCGGTTTGCCTTCTTTACTTCAATCATCGCTTTACTTTGCGTCGTTCTTCGAGAACTTGCTTTGATCTTTAGGAGCTTCGAGGTTGCGGCATTTCAAGTCTTCAATGGAGGCTTTAGAGGCTAGTGCAGGAGTGTGTAGGAGTATATGTAAGTGTATGAAAGTGTATAGGAACTAGGGTTTATGTATGGAGGCTAGGATTTTGGAAAATCTAAAGAAGACTAGGGTTTAATGAGGCTACGAGCTCTGTATATCGAAGAGGAGAGTTTTTAGACTGAGTTTGAGGACCCTTTTCACGCTGGAACAGGCTCTGTATTTATAGAGAAAAGAATGATCTGGTGCCTGTTGCAGTAGTGCTAGGCTAAAAATCCTTCTAGCGTGTGGCGCTAGGCCAAAATTTGACTTGGCACCACTACTAGTAGCACCAGCCACTTAGGAAAGTTTTAAGGTCGGCAAGCAACGTATCTTCAGAAGATTTGGGCAATCAGCCCTAGTCCATGAAGATTTTGACCCGGAAGGCCGAAAAGGGATAGGAACCCTTAAAATAATGTCTTGGAAGTTAGTAGACTTGCAAAATGATGAGAAGATGTGTTGATGAAAGCGGTTTAGAGTAGACCTGGACTTATTATTGGGCAAAACAAAGGTCAAATCATGGTTAGGCGGCAAAGCTACCGGCAACTCGGAATGTCCCGGAAGAAGATCTCAGAAAAGTTTTGAAAAGGTCGGCAAGCAACGTACTTGCAGAAATTGACCGGACTATTAAGGGCAAAACAGTCAATCAGGTTGGAAAGCTACCGAGATGCACTCGGAATGTCCCGGAAGAAGACTCAACATTTGGAAACGTTACTTTGAATTGTTGGGGCGTATTTATTAATAAATTAGTTATTCCTATACTAGTGACTACCATGCAATCTTTAGCCTGGCTTCACTAGGAGTGACTCCGGAAAGTCCATGAATGATTTGAAAGGGTCGGGAATGACCCGGAAGGCCGAAAAGGGATAGGAACCCTTAAAATAATGTCTTGGAAGTAGTAGACTTGCAAAATGATGAGAAGATGTGTTGAAAGGGTTGACCGGACTATTAAGGGCAAAACAGTCAATCAGGTTGGAAAGCTACCGAGATGCACTCGGAATGTCCCGGAAGAAGACTCGATGTTTGGAAACGTTACTTTGAATGTCCCAAGATGTTACCGGTTTGTTACCTAGAGCTAGTGTGGTTGGAAAAAGCGACCGGCCCACCAGGTGCAAAACGGTCATTTTGCACCGGGTTTGTCGAAACTGACTCGGAATGATCCAGAAAGATAATGGAAGGTCAAAAATACTACAAGAAGCATTCTCGGGAGGTTACCGGTTTGATACCCAGAGCCAGTGTGGTTTCGGGGGCACTCGAATGCCTAGGGGCAAAATGGTCATCTTGATCGAAATATCTTGGAATTGGCTTGAAACTAACTAGAAGGCACCTAATCTTGGAAAGGTGGACTTACCGTTCTAAGGACTTTGGTACTTTCTCGAGAAACATGCCGGAAATGGCCCTAGGGACAATTTGGTCATTTTTCACCGAAGTGGGCTAGCAAGCACCGGTGTTGACCTAGGTTTTGAGTATTTCCATCACTCTGACGGTGGTCCCGTGATATAGGGGTTTGCTGGTAATTCCCTATATCGACCTGTTTGCCAGTGTTTCTGCCACTTTGACGGTTGCGATGTTTACGAGTATTTTCATTACTCTTATGGGTCACGATCATTCCAGAGACTGCCTAATCTCTAGAAGCTGCTAGGTGGACTTAGTGCCTGAGGAATCAAATTTCTCGAAAGACGTGTCAAAATAGACATTTCTGCATTGGCTGGCTAGCAGGCGCCAAAGGTGGACCATTCTACCATCTCGGGGACTTGGGGTCGCGTCCCGGTCAACGGGTTTGAAGGGATTTACCATTCTGAAGAGTTCACTCGAAAAAGTGCCGGATTGGATGGTCTTACCACCACGAGGAATCAACTTTCTCAAAAGGTGTGCTGAATTTAATTGGAATTGGAATTCAAATTGCAAAGGGGACTTACCATCTTCGAAAAGACGTGCCTATTGGAATTGGACTAATCAACGCCGCCAAGGGCATTTTGGTCATTTTGCCTCTATTTGAGCCCAAAGGGCCCGCAAAGTGATCGATTGACGGGATTAGACTTGGAAAGTTTATTTAAATTAGAAGACATCCGTATCGACTTGACTACAAGTTTAGACGGACTAGAGACTGCCAAGCGAGTGAAAATGGGGTGGTGCTTACACCATGGTTAGGATATCTTAATTTTTTAATTTTAGCCTCAAAACCTAGGTTTTCAAAATCTTCATTTTATATCAAAATCATAAAATTTCAAAACCTATTTTCTACATCACATCATAGACTTCCAAATTCAGGATTTCTAAAACTTCACCTTCTAATTTCATGCCAAATCAAATCTCCCGTTTAGGAAACTAGATCCAATCCTCCGTTTTTGGAAACAAAATCAAATCACTTCTTTTTAGAAAAAAATCCAACCTTTTCTTTTAGGAAATAGGAATCTAAATCTTTCCTAATTCGAATCTTTCCTAATTCTAACCTTTCCTAATTCCATACCTTTTCAAATTTGAACTTTCTAAATTCTAAATTTTCAAATCTTTCTTAAACTCAAGTATTTCTAAAACTCAAACTTTGAATCTTTCTAAATTCAAACCTGTCTTAAATTCAAACCTTTCCAAAATTCTAAACTTTCTAAATTCCAAATCTTTCTTAAAATAAACTTTCCTACTTTGAAAACTTTCCAACATTCAAATCTTTCCAAATTCAAGATTTTTCCTAAAATGAAACTTTCCTAAAACGAAACTTTCCTATTTTGAAACTTTCCTAATTTCAAGATTTTCTAAATTCAATCTTTCCTAGACTCCAACTCTCTATGGTTTCTAAATCAAACTTTCCAATCAAATCTTTCTTAATCTCAAGTCCTTCCTAAATCCTATCTTCTTAAGTCTAGGTTGCTTAAAACTAAGCTTTACCAAAATCAAGCTTTTCAAGTTCAAGTCAAATTTAATTCAATGACATGCTTCAACCCTAGGTTACCCTAAGTCCTAAGATGTCTAGACCCTAGTTCGACCCTAACCCTAAAGTTAGGAAGCTTCCAACTCTTCTCCAAAAATTCTTTTCTAAACCAAGATGGTTTTTCAAACGTCAATTCAAATCAAGATGTTTTCAAAACTCTATGTTTCCAAATCAAGTTCAAAGTCAATTTTAAGGTCCATTTCAAATCCTCAAGTTCTATTTTAAATCAAAGTCTAATCTTTTCAAATCTTCCAATTCAATTTCAAATCAAAGTTCAATTTTCAATCTTCCAAATCCAAGTTCTAAACCAAACTCTTTTCAAACCAAATTTTCTATCGGACTCTTGTCCGAACTACGACTGACATGATTCCCAAAAAGGGATACGTAGGTAACTCTCATGGGTGCAGTCACAACTTTTTTCAAACTTCTATTTATATAACTATTTTTAAACTTCCAATTCTAAAAATCTATTTTCAAATCTCTATTTCTAATTTCTAAAACTTTCTTTCAAAATCAAATCTATCTTTTCAATTCCATTCCAATTTCAAATCAAACCTATCTTTTCAAATCTATTTCAAATCAAATCAAGTTCTTTTCAAATCTATTTTCAAAATCAATGTCTTTTCTTGTACTTGCATGTCATGCATTATGTCAACTTCTTTCTAAAAGTTCTTTTCTAAAGTGAATAGTAATTGGACATTTATTAATCAAAGACTCTAATGAGTGAACCTAGGGTGAATAGACATATAGATACCGTAAGGGCGAGGTAGGGTGATGGTTTAGTGCGTCTTCCCTACACGTAACCAACCTCCGAACCTAGATCACTATTTTCAAAAACCAAACAAAGTTATTTTATAAAAAGAGCTTAAATATTTTCAAAGGTTGCTAAACATCCTCTTTTCTTAAAAACACTCTCTTGAGGAAGTCTTCAAAATTGTTTTCAAAAACCCTAAGTGTAATTTTCAGATTGTGCTTAGTTTTTAGGTGACCTAACTCACCTTAATGAAATCAGGTGGTGACTCCAAAATTTTTCTAAAAGCCCTTAATTCAAATCAATTTCTAATTCAAATCTAGTCACACTCATCCTTCTATGAGTTCTAATGAGAGAGCACTGTGTTTTTCTTACTTGTCTTTTACGAGTGCGAAAAATCGAGGCGCGACAGTAGTCACTAATACAAGTGTCCAAATCTTTTGCCTTGCATATAAAGGCTCGAAAGATATGTTTCTTACTGCCTTTTAAACTTTTCTAAGTGGCACCAAGCCAAAAATTGGCCTGACGCCACTAAGAAGGAAATTTACCTTGGTGCCATTGCAACAAGCACTAGGTCAGTCTCGTGTCTGTAAATACAGAGCCTCCCCTGCATGAAAAGGGTCCACAAACTCAGTCCAAAAACTCTACTTTTCGAATTACAGAGCTCAAAGTCTCTCCAAACCCTAACTTTGTTTAGTTTCCTCAAACCCTAGCCTCCATACACTTCGAGCTAACACCTCTATATATTCTATACACTCATACACAAGCCTTCAAAACCTCAATTGAAGACTCAAAGTGCTGCGACTTGGAAGCTCTCAAGGATCAAACAAAGCAGAGCAAAGCAAGAAAAATAAGAAGAAAACAAGGTAGGCTTTCTTTTTATGTTTACGTACTTCCCCCCTCTATCTTCTTCCTCCTAATCCACTTGGGATTTCTTCTATTTTAATCTCCTATCTTCTACCCCCATTTCTTGCATGGTTGGAACAAAGGGACTCCCTGATTTATATGTAGGAAAGACTATTAAAAGTCACCATATCAGGGGCTTTCTTCTACTTCAACCTTAGACCATGTGGATTCGGCTCCTTTGATTATGTGGTGAAATCAACATTGTATGTTCACGACCTTACTTGTATCATGCATGTCATATTCATACATTCCTTCAAAATTTGTTTTCAAAGTGGTTTTCAAAACTTGCATTAAAAATCATCTTTCAAACTTGCATTCAAAATCTCTTTTTCAAACTTGTTTTCAAAATCACAATCTTAGAGTGATTCTAGGCATTCCATGGTTAGGGTTGCTTTAAGAAAGTGTTATATTCATTGTGACCATCAAGGTCTATATTTTGGGTATAAACCCTAAATTGTTTTTTTATCAAAATCACAATCTTAAGATGATTCTAGCTATTCCATGATTAGGGTTGTTTTAGGATGGTGTGATATTTAATGTGATCATATTGGTTCATATTTCAAATCCACGTTCTTTTTCAAAACCACCAACTTATAATGGTTCTAATCTCTTCATGGTTAGAATAATTTTAGGAAAGTGAGATATTCAAAAGATCTCAAAAGTCCAAGTCCAAACTCCTTTCCAAATTACTTTTTAAACTCCTTTCTAAAAAATCTCTTCAAGCCACTTTCCAAAATTGCTTTTTAAAATACTTTCGAAAAGCTCTCTTCAAAAATTCACTTTCTAAAAACTCTCTTTAAATTTCCTTCCTATAAGCTCTCTTCAAAAGGTCTACTTTTCAAAAACTCTTTTTCTTAGAGTCCATGTCAGGCCCTCGATTCCATGGTTAAAAAACCCTAGTTTCTTTCCCAAAAACATGACTTCCTCTTTTACTTCAAATCATAAAGTTTCAAAACCTCCATCTTACCGTGCTTTCTTAGCAGAGATTGGGTTCGGGGCCTTCATGGGACTACAGGCTAACCGCCTGAACAAACATCTAGTGCTAGCCTTGATTGAGAGATGGTTCGAGGAAACTGGGACTTTCCATTTTGTGAGTTTTGAGTTGGGACCCACTCTATTGGATTGGGCTATCATCACGGGGCTTTCCTTCGTCGGTTGGCGGATCACCTTATAGTCAATTAGTAGGGCTGACGCGTGTATTTTGTTGGACTTGCCCCCTCTTGAGTGTTTTGCCTTCCCAGTCTCCTGGCTTAGTCTGGATGACAGCACCTTTTCTGTTGAGCCACTACCTGCTCGGCGAGACATCATGAGGTGGCGACTTGTTTTGTACATTATCTTTAGCTGCTTCTGCAACAACAATAAGTCGCTTGTGCCCTTTTAGTTGGTGAGCATATTAGCTGATCTTGGGGCTTTGTCTGAGCTAGATTAGGGGTCATTCTCCTTCGGTTGCTTCCTTTGATTGATGCGGGTTCAGACTTTCTCTCATTGGGGCAGCATGACTAGTTTCTAGCCTTTTCTTATCTGGTGGAGCTATGAGTACCTACTGGTTCGTTACCCTATAGTTATCAAGGATGACCTTTATCCTCATGCTTTGAAGTGGGCTTATGACCGGGCAGCTTAGCGATAGAAAATCACTGATTTCGTGACGCTACGAGCGAACCTGGAGTTGATCGAGGTAAGGGATGTGACTTGGCGGCCCTTTATTGGGTTAGTTCATTACGAGACAGTGCGATACTTGGTCCCGTTATCCCTATCAAGGGCTTCCTTTCTCAACAATGATTCTTAGGAGTCCTACCTAGGAAAGCAACACTGGCATTGGTTTCATAAGGAGTTCAAGTCAGTAGGACATTTGCCAGAGTATATGGTTGGAGCCTTGGTGGAGGGAGTTCCTATTCCCTATCAAGAGCGCCAGCCAGGCGTTGGGTTCTTGCTTCCTCTGGATACGGACTATGCTGCGCACTTTGGGGCTCATTCTGTTGGTTATTCACTCGGTTTGAGGTAGTTGTTGGCGAATATACTGTTGGCCAGGAAGTGGTTGACTTGTGGTGATGTGTTGGGGGACACATGCTCCAGGCTGAGTTTACTACAGTAAGAGACCAGAGGGACCGATTCTAGATGGAGCGGGATCAGTACCGGGTCGAGGTGCCTTCCTTGATGGCCCGGTTAGCCCAGATGGGAGGTGGCAGGGTATGTTGTCCTTTCCCTCCTTCTTCTTTTCACTCTGCTGTTGTTTAGTTATTCTTTTACCTTGCTAATTCCGGTTTTGTCTTCCTTATAGGTTGCTGGTGTTTCTAGTAGTTATTCACCTCCTCCAGAGCCAGGTTTTGGAGATTTCGATCCGGAGGATATTGATTTTGATTTTTGACAGATGCCCCTTGTCATAGACTCTGATCTCCTTTTGCCCCTATCCTGGAGATGTGTTTAGTTTATGTTAGACAACTTTATGGATGTTTATGATATAGACAGTTAAATACATGGACAGGCAAAGATATTTATGATTTTTATAGCTAAGTATATAATCAGATGTATGTGCAAGGATGATGATGTTGTATATTTATTACATGAGTTCATATTGAACTGTATTGGTGACAAGGAGTCATGTCCTATGTATGCGAAGCTCATGCCAATTTTTTTTTTTTTGTGAAAATGCATGCACGTATTAGAAATATTCTAGTTAACGGAATGACAGGGGTGCTGTCAAACTAAGTATTCTTGGAATGGTAAATCCTTCCTTTTCGGGGGTTTGGCCTCTCTCTTGGCTTAACCTTGCCTTGACTGGATGATAGCACTTCGTACCTTTCTCAACCTTTTAACTGCCTCCGATTCTCTATCTCGGGGTTAATGTATAGGATTATTGGGGCTGAAACTCTCAACTCTCGGGGCTTTGACAACAGCTTACTTGACCTTTAGCAGAGCGATATGCAACCAATCTTTCAATCTGAGGAGACTTTGCTTTAGGGCCGTAATGTAAGCTAGGTCATGGGATTTTTGAAACAACGGGATATACAGGTTCAAATTTGATGTTGCTTTCAGTAGGGTTTAGATCCATACCGTCCTTGACTATGTTTTTTTTTTCTTTTTTTGTTTGACAGGGTTAGCATCCTTCTTTAGCTTCTGCAACACATCCGGCTCATTTAGATCAAGCAATTTGTTGTCAATCGGAGTGGACTTTAGTAGGATTGTAATGTAAGCCATGGTTTTGGGTTTTTACAAAAAAGGGTAAATGCTCGAACCTACTGTTTCTACAAGGCTTTTTTGTTACCTAGGATCACCTTTAAATCTCCTCCTTTTTTAGAGGGAATTGACTTTTCTTGTAACTTTTGATCTTCTAATGGAATTGTCTAACATTTGCCCTTGACTTCTAGCTTTTCTATATGCTTTTCACGATAGCACAGACATAATTTATTTTATTTTTTATTTTTTACCTCTTGCCCCTTGGCAGCTCTTTCCTTTTGCTTTTCTCTTTTTTTTTTTTCCTTTTTTCCTCTTTTTTTTCATTTCTTTTTGCTTTTGATGAATGAACATTTCTATAACTTCTTTCTCTCAGATCCTTTCCTTAGCATTTTAATTTAACCCATTGTGGGCGGTGATCCTTAGGTTGGTTTTTTACTTGGAAAGAAAACATAACAGGCTCAACGGGTTTGACAACGATTATTTTTACTATATGGGAAATGAAATGAGGGCCTCTCTTCATTTTGAACTAGATTGCTTGATCCATAGAGCCTTTAACATTACCTTAGCATGATAGAGGATGGATGTCATTCCTAGAGTTCTCGGTTATTATCTGCCCCAATGTGGGGGGAACAGTCTTAGATCATGGTTGATAAGGAATATTTCACTTTTTTACGAGGCACTAGGGGCTAAGCAAAGGGAATATAAACGCCTTTTTTTCCTATGAGAAAAAGAAAGATGACTCCTCTTCATCTTGATAATCTGGCCACACATTGTTTAGCTTCGGTGTCTTGCAAGTGTTGCCTTTGGGTAGTTTCCTCACTCATCCTTATCTTCTCTCTTTCGAAAAGTTGATCATTTGGTGAGTGATTGACTCATGCTATCACACCTTCAAGTCAGTCCTTCCATAAGATAAACCATGCCCCCTTATGTAGGAAACATTCACTATTCACAAGAGAAATATAAGATAACGGCAATGAATAAAAAGACTATTATTTTATTATTATTTATATATTTTTTTTTTTATGAAAGGCATAGAGTTCGTAAACATCAATTTAAATACGTGAAATAAAAGGGATATAAAGAAAGTGGGTGAAAACACCCCTCTCTTGTACACTTTTGTGGAGAGTCTTTCTCAGTTGGGCTTTGGGACGATGCCCACATCCTCGATGCTCCATTCATCATTAGGATCCTTAACTGAGGCAAGATAGGTAGGGGCTTCTCCTAGAGCTTTGAGTGAATTAGCAGCGATGGTGCGGTCGTCAGCTTCCTCAACCCTTTTGCCTTCCTCCACTAGCTCCTTGGTTTCTTTAATAAACCAGTTGGGTAGCTTGTCTTCTTCCAGCTTGATAGAGTTGACCCGGGCTCAGGGTTTTCTGCTTTTGCCACTAGTCGTGCCCTAGTGTTCTTCAGGTGTGCATAATGGTGGGCCTCTAGTACTAGGTATGAATGGCTCTTGTATATTGGATGGGTCAAAGTGGTGTAATTCCTCCTTTATGTATTTGGTTTCTTGTATCACACAGTCAACTTCCTTGGTAGATTCATCCACGAGCTCCTCTTCGGGGATTGGCATTTTATCAAGGTTGCGCCATGACCAGGCATGATGCCGTTCCACATCTTCCCAATCCATTTCCTCCCCATCCTCGTAATATATCTCTTGGCATGTGGCAAGCCAAACCTTATCATTACCAAATTCTATGATGACATTAACGGTGTGGTCTGGTAGAGGGTCTGTAGTGGCACTCAGAGGATTCAGTGGTTGTATGCTGATGATTTTGTTATCTATCAGGTCTTGAATTTTTTGTTTGAGGGCTAGACAATCCTCAGTGCCATGTCCTTGTCCACTTAAATGGTATTCATAGCTTGCTGCAGATTCAAAGTAAGGAGGCAGAGGATTAGGCCGAGGTCGAGAGGGTATAGGTTTTAGATATCCAGCCGCCAGGAGGCCAAAATAGGTTATGGTCTGTGAACAAGCGAGTTTAGTAAATGTCTGTTTTTTCCCACTTGCTCGCCTAGACTGAGGAACTATCATAGATGTTTTTGAAGATTGGGAATTAAGTTCTGGTATGGTAATAACCGGGTCGTTGGTTTGGGAATTGAAGGGTCTTTGGGTTTCATGTTTTAAAGTGAGACAATTTTCGATGTCAGGGCCAAATGGATGGGATTGGTACTCATAGGACATTATATGATTCAGGGGTTTGGTTAAAGATCGGCTTGAAAGGTGCCGGAATGTGCTAATTGACCTGGGGAAGCTGTTGGTAAGCAATGGTTGGGGCGTAGTCTAGGTCTTTCCTCTTCATCCTTTTTCATTCCTTATGGGTTCGAACTTCGGAGGACTCCACTTGCTCATGGGTTGTAATTCTTGCATGGCCTGAGAGTGAAGAGAGCATAGCTTTCATTTTGGTCATCCTATTTCTGAGTCCTATTACTTCCGCTAGTATCAAAGTTAAGGCATCGAGTGTGAGTGACTCCATAAGTGTTCCTTAGCTTTTGGCCTATAACGATGGGGGACGCAGAGAGGAACCTAAGACCAGCAAAAGGAAAAGGTCAGTGTCTTATTTTGACAAATTTTTATGCAATGCATGCTTTAAGGATGCCTTTACTCGAAAGAGAAACTAATCATGATATATGGGCTCACTTTCAAAGATAGGGGATTTGCCCCTGTATGCAGATACCTTACCATCAGATGGGAATCTTCTTTCATTCATACGTTCAAAGGGAAGGGAAACATAGAACTTTGAATTTAGAATACAAGAGGAAACAAAGTACACTTTAATGGGGGAGAGAGTACACCTCTAATGGCGCCTAGTGCATCACGCTGGTGTGGCTTGTCTAGGTCCATCCGATGCAGCTAGTTAGTGGGGTTATTCAGGGGTGGTCTTGGTCTAGACACCTCTGGGCTGCCCAAGAAGGACAGACCGGCTGCTCAATTTTACCCTTTCACCCTATTTCAACATTACGGTTGCTTCTAGCGCTTATCCATAGCAGTAAGAAACTCTTTTTTCCCATGGTCGAACAATCTGATACTTATAGGGCGCCAAAAGATCAAACTTCTCTACTTGAAGATATTTCACGCAGTAATATTTCAGAATCGAAGAGTTTGCCCATGGAACTCGTTATTGAGATCCTTGAAAGACTACCCGTCAAAACTCTCGGGCAGTGCAGGTGCGTTTGCAAATCATGGCTCTTATTGATTGCCTATCCTTTCTTTATCAATTAGCAACTCCGTCTCAATCACAACGCAGCTTGTTCAATCCATGAGACTAGCAGCTACATCGTCCTCCAAACTGAACCTCTAGACTCCACGATGTCTAGTTATTCCATATGTTGTAATGAAACATTGCTTGATGCAAAGAGGCTTAAATTCCCTAAAGTCACCAGTAAGTATTTCAAGGTTGTGGGTTCTTCTAATGGGCTCTTGTGCCTCTCGCCAGTTCCACCAAACCATTCATTGAATTCGATTGATATGCTTCTATGGAACCCTACAATCCATAAATTCAAGATCCTCGTAAAATCCCAGTTCAGGAAACTGCTTGGTGTGTCCGACTCCCCATGTAACTTAGTTCTCAGATTTAGCTTTGTCCCTCACAGCAGTGACTACAAGGTGGTGAGTGGTGATAAAATAGAATTGATGATCATGTCATTCCATACGGTGGACAAAGAATTTCGAAAAATTGTAGGACAATTCTCCTTAGGGTGGCCCACTTGCCACATGTATAAAGTATATACATATATATCTCTGATATATATTGTATATTTATCTATTTGTTAGTTAGTTACGAGTGATGATAGGGATAGTTGCCCACTCCATGTGAAACACTAGTGGTGGTTGGCTAAGGCCTATCAAGTCCCCACTATCAAATAATGGTTCCTTGATGGAAGGAACCAATAAGAATAAAGATAAGGGTCCCTAACCTAGCAGTTATATATTACTTGTGATATCCATCGTTCAAGGAATTAAGTCCTGCATGGGTTAGAAGATCCTATCTACAAAGAGTTCTATACACAGGGATTGAGAGAAGGAAGCAACTTACGTTTGCAGAAGCACAGAAAGCAAGTTCACTTACACAACAATGGCTGGAGGTTAGTACACATATATTTATTAATATATGATTAATATTTCTGCTGCGTATACATGCATATATATTACAGTTATTATATATATGTATGTATAGTTTATCTTACATTGTGGTATTAGAGCCACCCTCTAGTTCATATAGTTCAGTATACAAAAAATATATAGTTCATGCACATATTATTTGTACTGTGTTTTATCTTTTGATAATTATTTGGAAATCAACTAGTCAGTATATACACGCTTTGATTGAATATGCATACAGATTGATTATGACATGAGTATTAAAATAATAATAGTAATGTTGCTCGGCATTCTTGACCGTTAGGCGAGCCAGTTTAACGATTTGATTCTGAACACCATTTCTATCGTACCACAGTGTTTATTATATATGATGCATTAATATATATATATATATATTATACTGTGTTAGAGCAACAAAGTATATTTGACTGTTGAATGTGATTTCCTGTTGTATATGGCAGCCCTACCATATTTGATGCAACCTGATACACCATTACGTATGCATGTTGTGGCTTTCCTACAAATTAATTATTACTTGGGTTTGATTCATAATCATTGTGGTATTTTTGCAAACTTTTATAAGAAGTAATTGTTTATGAATTCTGTTATGGATTTTTCTGCATATACCTGATGAACTGGGACCTTTTATAAATCATATTTTGTGATTTTATCCAAAATTGCATAAGGGCTTTTCTAAAAAAGTATTTTGGGGACAATAATTCATATTTTTTAATTATTAAATTGTGTTTTTGTCCCATTAAAGATTATTTATGTCATCTTGAGAAACTTGAGCTTAAGAATAGCCACAGCACCTTAAATTATTGTGATATGTGATTTTAAATCCTTGTTATCACATTCAGAAAGGGTAATTTGACTATATATTTAATGGTATATATTTATTGCAATTAAATTAATAAAAATAATTGTTTGGGCCCATAGGAAAATAATTATTTGTTATTAATTTAATTGGGATATGATAGTAAATTTAATATTAAGATAAGATTTTCCTACGTCCACAGATAAATGGATGTTTTATTTTGGTGTGTGATATTTACTAGTCTTATCAATTCAATTTAAGTGGATTCAATGCATGTTGCTACCTTTACCCACAGGAAGGTTTGAGTTTGCTTTGTTTTAATTATTATTTCATAGCATAATATGTTATTGGTTATTGCAGTTATTCCTATTACATTTTTTAATACTGAATCATCTCCTATTCTATTTTTGAGTGGCGATAATTTTTCTGACTAGAAAGATAAAATACTTTTGATATTGAGGTACATGGACCTTGATTTGGCACTCCGTGTGGATAAACCACCCGCCCCCATGGAATCAAGTACACTAACTGAGAGGGCTGCATATGAGTGGTAAGAGTGATCCAATCGCCTAAGTTTGATGTGCATTAAGTCCCACATTAGTAAAGGCATTAGGGATTCAATCCCCGAATGTGATAAGGCAAAAGGTTTCATGAAAGCTATTGAAGAGCAATTTATAAGCTCTAATAAGGCATTAGCTAACACCCTAATGAAGAACTTTTAGGCATAAAACATAACAATGCTAGAAGTGTGCGTGAACATATCATGGAAATAAGGAACATCGCAACTCAACTGAAAGCATTGAAGATAGAGATTTATGAGTCATTCTTGGTGTATTTTGTCCTTAACTCTCTTCCTATGGAGTATGATCCTTTCAAAATTTCCTATAACACACATAAGGAAAAATGGTCAGTGAATGAACTTCTGACCATTTGTGTTCAAGAGGAAGAAAAGATAGAAACTGCTAATTTAGCATTTCATGCAAAGGGGGAGAATCACAAGGGTAATGGTGTTCCTCAATAAAAGAATGAAAAAGTGTCAATGAAGCATTATGGCAATAAAGGTGTCTGCTTCTTTTGCAATAAAAAGGGATACATGAAGAAGGATTATGCTAAGTATAAGAAATGGCTTATAAAGAAAGGTAATCTCTTATCCTTTGTGTGTTACGAATCTAATTTTGTTAATATTCCTAATAATACATGGTGGATTGATTCTGGTTCTACACTTCACATTGCCAATACTATGCAGGGCTTTCTCAGCCTAAGGAAACTAACAATAAGTAAACAAAGCATTTATTCAGGAAATGAAATGCGTTCACATGTGGAGGTTGTTGGAACTTTCAAACTGGTTTTAAAATTTGGTTTTATTTTGGATCTTGAAAGCACTTTATATGTTCCATCGTTTTCCAGAAATTTGGTTTCTATCTCTAAATTAGTACCTTTTGGATTTAGTTTCAATTTTAGTGGTACAAATTTTGATTTATTACAAAATAAAGCCATTATTGGCAATGAACTTTTAGATGATGGATTATTTAGATTTGATTCAAATCCTAATTTTGAAAATAACCTTTCGACCTTGCATGATGGGATTGGCATAAAGTGGAACATTATCAATGAAAATTCCTCTATGTTATGGCATAGGAGATTAGGACATATCTCCAATGAAAGAATTAAAAGATTGGTAAATGAAGGAGTTTTAAATGCTCTTGATTTTTTTGAGTTTGGTACTTGGGTGGATTGCATTAAGGGGATGCAAACCAACAAGTCCACTAAAGGTACCAAGAGGAGTTATGATACTCTTGAAATCATACACACAAACCTCTGTGGACCATTTTCTCCACCTTGTTCGAATGGTCGAGATACTTCATCTCATTGGTCGATGACCATACACAATATTTGTATCTCTGATGACCATACACGATATTTATATCTATACTTCTTATTTGACAAGGCTGAAGCATTAGATGCTTTTAAAGCCTATAAAGCAGAGGTAGAGAGACAAACAGAAAAAAAAAAAAAAAACAAAATTGTAAAGTCAGACAGGGGTGGAGAATATTATTGGAGGTACACAAAATCAGGACAACTACCAGGTCCATTTGCTAGGTTCCTTAAAGAAGATGACATAATTGCTCAATATTCAATGCCTGGAACACCACAACAAAATGGTGTGGCTGAAAGAAGGAACCGCACACTTATGGACATGGTGAGGAGCATGCTAAGTCATTGTAATATTCCGATAGATCTATGGAGTGAGGCCTTAAAAACCACTGTGTATGTCTTAAACAGGGTTCCCTTTAAAGTTATTCCTAAAACACCTTTTGAATTATGGAAAGGATGGAAACCAAGTTTAAAAATCTACACATAAGGGGTTGTCCATTGAGGTGAGGGTCTATAACCCACACATGAAGAAACTAGACCTAAGAACAGTTAACAGGTTTTTCATTGGGTATGCAAAAAACTCCAAAGGATTTAGGTTTTATTATCCTTCACACACACCTAGAATTGTTAAAGCTAGAAATGCTAAATTTCTTGAGGATCTTGAAACTAATGGGAGTGGTTCTCCTCGAACCATTGAGTTTAAGGAAATAAGGGACCCCATTGAGAAATCAATTAGAGAGGTGGTTGCTCTTTCATCCCAAATTCCAGATATCATTGGAGAGCAACCAACTCAAGAATAACCACTCCATGAGGCACAAATTCAAGTAGAACCTCCCATTCAAAATTTACAAGAACCAATGGGAGTAAGGAGATCTTCAAGAGAAAGGAAATCAACAATTTCTAGTGATTACCTTGTATACCTACAAGAGTCTCACTTTGATGTTGGACCTAAAGATGATTCTAGTTCATTTTCACAAGCCATGAATGGGGACAATTCCTCCTTATGGTATGATGCCACGAAAGAAGAGATGGAATCGATGGCTAAAAATCAAGTTTGGGATCTCATTCAATTGCCAAAAGGGTTTACAACTATTGGCTGTAAATGGGTCTATAAGACCAAAAGAGACTCTTTTGGTAACATCAAACGATATAGGGCCAGACTTGTAGCCAAAGGTTTCACTCAAAAGGAAGGGATTGATTACCATGAAACCTTCTCTCCAATTTCTAAGAAGGATTCATTTCGGATTATCATGGCATTAGGAGCTTATTTTGATTTAGAGTTACAACATATGGATATGAAAACTATTTTCCTGACTGGAGATCTTGAGGAAGAGGTATACATGATTCAGCCTGAGGGATTTGCTTCTAAAGATAATCATTTGGTTTGTAAGTTAAAGAATCTATATATGGACTAAAACATGGCTCCCGCCAATGATATTTAATGTTTCTCAACATTGTTACTTTATATGGCTTTACAGAGAACATTGTTGATCAATGTATATACCTTAAAGTCAGTGGGAGTAAATACATCTTTTTAGTCTTATATGTGGATGATATTTCACTTGTAAGCAGTGATTTGGGTCTGCTAAGTGATACAAAAGTTTTTCTTTCTCAAAATTTTGAAATGAAGGATATGGGTAAAGCCTCTTATGTCATTAGCATTGAGATTCACAGAGATAGATCCCAAAGGATATTGGGACTCTCTCAAAGGGCCTACATTGAAAAGGTTTTGGAAAGATTTAATATGAAATCTTGCTCACCTAATGTAGCACCCAGTGTCAAAGGAGACAAGTTCAGTCTAATTCAGTCACCACAAAATAATTTGGAACAAGAGCAGATGAAGAGCATACCTTATGCATCAGCAGTTGGCAGCTTGATGTATGCTCAAGTCTATACGAGACCTGATATTGCGTTTGTAGTTGGAATGTTGGGCAGATACCAAAGCAATCCAGGACTTGAACATTGAAAAGTTGCGAAGAAAGTCATTCGGTATTTACAAGGAACCAAGAACTACAAGTTGACATACAGACATATGGATTCATTAGAAGTGATTGGATATTCAAATTTAGATTTTGCTGGATGTTTAGACACTAGAAGGTCTACTTCAGGATATATCTTTCTTCTTGCTGGAGGAGCTATATCTTGGAGAAGTATCAAGCAGTCTATAACGGCTTCATCCACCATGGAAGCAAAATTTATTGCATGCTATGAAGCTACTTCACAAGCTCTATGTTTAAGAAATTTTATCGCAAGATTAAGGGTCATTGATTCTATATAGAGACCATTAAGACTTTACTTTGATAATTTGATTGCAGTTTATTTATCTAAAAATAACAAAATTGGCAGCCGAAACAAGTACATTGACATAAAGTATCTTATTGTCAAAAAGAAAGTAAAGATGCAGGATGTAGCTATTGAGCACATTAGCACCGAATTGATGGTTACAGATCCCATGACTAAAGCATTATCAGCTAAAGTATATCATGGTCATGTGGAGCATATGGGACTTATTAGCTCATTTACTGTTTAATTTGGCTTTCTTATTTTGGTAATTCACAATTAGTAAACAATTTTTAAATTTTTTTAGAGAATAAAGACATGACTTTAATTGTGCACATAAAATAATTGTCATGTATGATATCCATTGGGATAAATAAAGTAAGACATTAAATGACTAGTATGTAGTCATTGATAAAGTATTAAAATACATCATTAAGTGTTTATTGGGAACTGCCAGACATTGTAATACATGGAAGAGAATATCTATAAAAGGTACAACCGCCATGATTCATGATTGGTACTCACTAATGGAGTAAGAGGTTTAAGGATTAGACATTTTGTAGCCATAATACAGTATCTATCACTCATATAATTTTCATGTGTCTAGTGGACTAAGTGGGAGAATGTAAGACAAGTCTCCTTAGGGTGGCTCACTTGCTACAAGTATAAAGTATATACATATATATGTCTGATATATATTATATATTTATCTATTTATTAGTTAGTTACGAGTGATGATAGAGATAGTTGCCCACTCCATGTAAAACACTAGTGATGGTTGGCAAAGGCCTATCAAGTCTTCACTATCAGATAATGGTTCCTTGATGGAATGAACCAATAAGAATAAAAATAAAAATCCCTAACCTAGCAGTTATATATTGCTTGTGATATCCATCGTTTAAGGAATTAAATCCTGCATGGGTTAGAAGATCCAATCTACAAAGAGTTCTATACACAGGGATTGAGAGAGGGAAGTAACTTACGTTTGCAAAAACACAAAAAATAAGTTCACTTAGACAACAATAGCTAGAGATTAGCACACATATATTTATTAATATATAATTAATATTTTCGCTACGTATACATGTATATATATTACAGTTGTTATATATGTTTATGTATAGTTTATCTTACTGAAATAAGAGTGCCTACGTTTAAAGGAGTAGGCAGGACCATTTCAGCTTTCTAGGATTCACTTGCCTTTTTGGTGGTGCGCCACAGGCCTACGGCCTGGGACATATGGGCCAGGTGATGAAGGATTATGGTGTTGCGGACTCTTGCACAAAACAATATAGTTTGAAGGACACGATTGGAGTTCCTAATGAACAATGGTGAAGTTCCTCTGCGTAAGTACAATTATAATTTGTTTTCCTAAGACCCTAAATCCCAAAAACTTAGGAGCCTTGAAGCGCGACAGTCTTTCTATAGAATGGTTAGTCAGTCTCTTTATAGTATAGTTATTTACAAGGAGAGGAGAGCCTGGCTTTACTGAATGAAGGAATTGACATTCAAAGCAATCAGGCAGCACCCAGAGGGGGAAATTGTTGTGGAAGTCGAAGGGGGCTTAAAAGACACACAACGAACAATCATGGGATGGAAGAATGAACAAACAATCTCTTGTCAGTGCATTATGAAAGCTTATTTTCAATAGTTGCTACTTTCTTCGTATGTGTTGCTTTCACTCTCACACGTGGTTTCTATAATTTATCATACAGTGATGTTGGTTTGTTTCAAATTTATTTATTAAAAAATGTCATAAGATATGATTGGTGAAGAATATCGAATCACCAATTATAGTCTATCTTTAGCACAAGTGAACCAAAATTTATTGGATGTTTTACAAGAAAAAAAGGGGTTTTCAAAGGAGAAATGAAGAATCAGAACAGGGAAAATCAACGATCTCATCTAGTTTGATTCATTGAACCTTTATAATGGACTAGTTTGTAGTTTCTTGGCATGTTGTCACTCAAATTGCAACTTTATAATTTTTCTTCTCAATGATGTTGGTTCCTCAAAATATATTTTTTGAAAATGGCTTTTCAAACAAAAACAAATTTTTTTTTTTTTTCAAAATTTTCTAGAAATTCTCATTTGTAGCTAGTGTTCAATACCAGAAGTTTGGGTTGACATTATTATCGTGTTTTACACATATCGCTATGTTTTTAAAATTGCTCGAGTCCTCCTCAGGTTTTCAATTCCTAGACTTGGAAAAGAGAAACTATATATTCAAGTATTTACATAGCAAATGTAGTCATCATCTTTACTGAAGCATCCTTCATGCCAGTTCAAATCACTCAACAAACAACAAGAAAGAAATTGGTGACATTGAAGTATCACGGGGAGGGTCTCATGTCGAAGTTAATTATAGATGCCACTAGTGTTAATCACTTCTTTGGTATTTATATGGTTAATCAGGACCAAAAAAAAATGACTGATTTCATTCCTTGATGACATACGTTGAAGTTTTTTTTACCCATCAGATGTCTTCTACCTGTGGTATGCTCAAGTCCAATTTATCCATCTAATAGATGTCTTCTATCCTCTTTTGTCAATAATATTAATTAAGCATTCAAATCCATATTATAAATTGCATTTTGGCATTCAAATACATATTAATTAAACGTATGGAATCAGTTTGGTCATAATGAGGCGGTTTGTTGAGATTCCATCCGATGAGTGAGAGTTTTGACATTCGAAAGAAAATTTTGCTTATGTCAAGAATACTAATTGCGGATTTGAATGCCAAAATGCAACTTTTTTGTTTTTTCCGCTGAAGTTACCGTAGGGATGCATGGCAAGTAAAGAGGACAATAAATTAAAGCCCCATGCATATGATAATATAATTAAGCAAGTTTAAGGACCAATTGAAGATTTGAAGAAATGATTAGTACAACTAATGCATGATTTAGTGATGGAGTTGAATGACGCCGAGGAAAGAACCCAGGCATGGAAGAGCAAGTGGGATTTGGAAGTTTATGTCTAAAAGAACTCAGGCAGGAAGATACTCTTAGACGTGATTGATACTAAAGGCTAGAAAGCCACCCAAAAAAAGAAGCCCGCTTCCAAAAAACTAAATGAATATCAACTTGCCGGGCCGTATATAAATTTTTTTTTTTCTTATGAATTTTCTTTCTGTTTCTTTGTTATATCATTTTTCCTTTGTCGTGAAATAGTTTCCTTATTTTGGGAGTTATGTTTCTTTCATTCTTTTATCTTTTTTTGTTTTTGTTTTTGTTTTTATTCTTTTGTTCTTTTGCATAAATTCTTTTACAAATATGAAAGTTCATTAGTGGTAAGAAATGGGATTTCATCCCATGTCCTCCCGTCTTCATTTAGGCCCGTTTAATTTGGAAAATATTTTACTTATTTTTCATTGTTTGATTGATCAAAATGTAAGGAAAATATATATTTTTTAAAATTATTTTACATCAAAAGACCAAAAATAATTTATATTTTAAAAAATTCATAAGTTGTTTTTGACTTTTAGCCTTTTAAACCTTTGACACTATTTCAACTATTTTACCACTGTCACCTCCATTTATCACTACCACCCACCACCTCCCACCACTGCCACCACCGCCTAGCATCCCACCACAGCCTACCACCGCCACTACTGCCCACCATCCACCATCCACTGCCACCGCCCACCACCACCATCGTTCCCTACAATTGTTGCCCACCACCTACCACCACCATCGACTCCCACCACTGCCGCTCCCCACTACCAACACTGCTATCGCTGCCCACTACCTCCACCTAATGCCACCACCCACCAACATTGCTCACCACCTACCACCATTGCCCACCGCCACCTTTGTCGCCCTCCACTGCTACCACCGCCACCACCACCATCCACCACCACCACCGCCACCATTCACCACCACCCACCACCACATGCCACCGTCGCCCACCATCACCCATCGCCCACCGCCCATGGCAGCCTTCACCGCCACCCATAGCCAATATTGTTCACCACCACCTGCCACCATCGCCCACCATCACCCATCGGCCACCGCCACCATTGATCACCACCCACCACCACCTCTCCCACCACAAATAATAGTATCACAAAAAAAAAAAAAGTTAAAAAATAATTTCTACATATCAATCAAACACCAAAAAATAAAAAATAAAAACATAATTTTTTGAGTAAAATTTTTAACATAAAAAAATATTTTTTGACATAAAATATTTTATACCAAATCAAACAGAGCCTTGTTGTTTCCCTTCTTAAGTCTAAAGCAGTTCTGTGACTCGACAATTGTAGGAAAAAGTCTTTAGTTTGGTTTTGCCAAGTTACAAAAGGGGATGCTGAAAGTTTTACCAAGGTGCCTTTTAGACAGTAGAAGGAAGTATGTATTGGGATTAGACACATGCGCAATCATATGGAAGCATTTACTATCCACCCACTAAAGAGTAAACAATACAAAAAGAGAACTGATGTGATTCAGCACAAGCCGGTGGACCAGATATTAAAAGTTTGAAAAACATCAAAAAAAAAAAAAAAATAGACACTAGTATATGAGTCATGAATCCTTCTTCCCTTCTTAGAGGTATTCTGACCTCTCAAGCCATATACGTTCACTTCTTCACTCCTCTTAATTTTTCGAGCCCTGTAGTCATGCACATCCACTACCCACTGATCAGTATTTTTCTTATCTCTCTCTTCTATCCCTACTAACCTCCCTTAAACTCTCAAAGAGGAACTTGGCAACAAGCCACCTTTGGGGTTCAAAGCCAACCTTCGAATTCCCAGTAATTTTCTATTTGTAGGCAAAATATAGAATTATATGTCCGCATATATTAAAATTTTTATATACATTGAATGCCTTGTACTCGTTCTCAAAACTCGATCCAAATACATCTACAAATCTAAAAATTGTAGGAGTTCACAGGATACAAGACACAAACACCCAACAATTTTTACCTTGGCTTCAATTATGTAAATCACCCTGAACATAAGCAGTGTTGATGTTGATCTACAGCGCACTGTTGAAGCCGCCACACTCAAACTAGCGTGGCCCGCACCTGCACACCACTCCTACAAAGTTCGCAGTTTGCTGACTGTCATAACTCCATCTCTTCTCCCATACTTGCACAACTAGAGAGAGCATCATCACGAAAGAAACCTAGAGCTTCCATGTCAACATCCAAAGGCTTACTCCTAATTGTAAAACTAGAATACCCCGCACTTCATCCGCTCACACACCTATACATCTCGTCCGCGTCTTCTGTGCCTGTTATATGTGCATCTCTACAACGGTTAGAATCCTTTACCTTATCCAATCTGTACATCCGCATTCTTGTACGACAACCTGCATACCCTCTGCGCATATGATCTGTAGCTATCCACAACTGCTGCTCACTATGTTCACCTGTACACTACACTTGCTTATATCATCTACGTATGGTACTTATCTCATGTCTGATAGTAACTCCCCTTATCACAACACTCGTCACAAGCCTGTGCCGGTTGTCAATCATCCCCATCTGACCTAGTTGCATTTGATGATGATTGGTCTTTCACCCTTGATTATACCACATTACTCCTGATCACCTTTGATTACCTAGTCACTCCTGATCAAAGTTGAGAGATAGAGGTGGAGTCATGCGCTTATTTGCTAATTAGAGATGGAGTCATTCTGATGATGATTGGTCTTTCACCCTTAATTATATCAGATTACCCCCGATTAGCATTGATCAGCCCTAGTCACTCTTGAGAGATGGAGATGGAGATGGAGTCAGGAGCTTATTCCTAATTACAGATGGAGCCATGTGATGCAGACAGACAGAGATAGGTTGGGTTGGGGCTTCCACTATATAATAACAAAGGTACTAATGACATCAAAATTTTAATCCGGTTGTGCTTATTTGGTCTAACATGCTCTCATTTGAATTACAATTTGAGCTCAATTTGGAAACAACGATCCGGACTCTATTTGATTACAAAAGTGAACTCCACTTTAACTAGAGGATACGGACTCTACTTGAAATCCGTAAGCCAATAATCTATTCCCTTGTCAAGCAAAGCTGTATATATATAGATACAAATATGCGTATATATGTTTAGTTTAGCATAGAAGGTAAGGCAGCAAAAGACCAACCTTTCACAGGTTGAAGATATTTCACGCAGCAATTAATATGTCAGACTCCAAGAGTTTGCCCACGGAAATCGTTATTGAGATCCTTGAAAGACTACCAGTCAAAACACTCGGGAGTTGCAGGTGCGTTTGCAAATCATGGCGCTGTTTAGTTGCCGATCCTTCCTTCATCAACAAGCAACTCCATCTCAGTCACAAAGGAGCTCGTTCAATCTGTTACAATAGCAGCCATATAATCCTACATCGTGAGCCTCGAAACTCGACGATGTCTGGTTATTCCTTAGACTATAACGAAACATTGATCGAGGCAAAGGGACTTCAATTCCCAGAAGTCTAACGGTAAGTATTTCAGGGTTGTGGGTTCTTCTAATGGGTTATTGTGCCTCTGGTTTGTTCACCAAACCCTTCAATTAATTGGGCTGAAATACTTCTATGGAGCCCCACAATCCACAAATTCAAGATCCTCGCAAAATCCCAGTCCAGAAAAGTTGTTGGTGTGTTCGACTCCCCGTTTAACATAGTTCTCGGATTTGGCTTTGTCCCTCATAGCAGCAGCGATTACAAGGTGGTCAGACTTGTATACAGACGACGAGGTTCTCATGTCTCACCAATAGTTGAGGTTTAGACACGCACCACGGATTCCTGGAGGCGGAAAACTAGTGATGACAACTTCCAATGTAAAATACCTCTCCCAGTCCCTTCGTCAATGGGGCTGTTCATTGGATGGCATACTGAAGGGGCAGCAGGACGAGAAGTAATAGACTAGGATTGGTGATCATGTCATTTCATATGGTGGACGAGGAATTTCAGGAAATAACAGTGCCTGCTTTTAGAGGAGTATGCACGGCCATTTCAGCTTTCCAGGATTCACTTGCCCTTTTTGTCGAGCTCCACAGGTCTACACCCTGGGACATATGGCTGATGAAGGATTATGGAGTTGCAGAGTCTTGGACGAAACAATATAGTTTGAAGGACCCGATTGGATTTCCTTTGCAGGTCATGAAGAATGGCGAAGTTCTTCTACAAACGTGCAATAATAATTTGGTTGGCTATGACCCTAAAACGCGAAAACATAGGAGGAACCTTGAAGTACGAACGTCTGTTTACAGTATGGTTACTCATAAGGAGAGCCTTGCTTTACTCAATCAAGGAATTGACATTCAAATCAATCAGGTTGAGGTGAGGGGAGGACTCTGTTGCTGCCAGTACATGAGTTGAAGGGGATAAAAAGACCAGAATGAAGAAGCAAGAGATGGAAGAGAACTAACCTTATCCAGTCCTTTTCTTGGTACATGTACCTTTCACTCTCAAATCTGTGATTCTAGCTATAATTGATCTTCCAGTGATGTTCATGTATTTCAAATTTGTTTGGAGGAAAATTTTATAAGATATTAATATTACTGAAGAAAGCATCACCAATTATAGTCTATCTTGAGCACAAGTAACCCGAAATTCCCTAGATCAACAATGGTAGGTATCTCATAGTTTTGGGCTCTTGTAATGGGTTTGGATAATCAGAGATCACTTTTGTTTTCTGGTGATTCTTTTTTTTCCCTAATGAATGTCATGTTCTGGCTTTGTCCCTCACCTGAATGATCACAAGGTGGCGGAGATTTTATACAATGAATGTCATGTTCTGCCAGAAGTTGAGGTCTACACATCGGGAGCATGAGTTATTGGATGGCATTTGAGAAAATAGGGAAAAGAGGCTAATTCAAAGTTGCTCATGTCATTGCATAATCCATATGGTGGATGAAGTTTTTCAAGTAATAACTATCCCCAAATATACATAACACCTAGTATACTGTACATGAATATTTTCAGATTTCTCAAAAATGAAGCCGAAAATAGATGGGTTGAGCTGAGGGGCAAAGATGGCTCGCTCGCACTTAAGTTTCTTACATGAAAAAGGGGCTTTCAAAAGAGAAATTGAGAGCCTAAAGAGCGGGCAAAGAAATGATCTCTACTAGTTCAATTCATTCTATGAAAGCTTATTTGACTAGTTTATACTTCCTTGGTATATGTTGCTTTGTCTCTCATCTAGTTTAAACTTTTCTTGAAATTCTAATTAGTGTAGTTGTCATTGTTTGTACGTATCTTCATAGTTAGATATATGCTCGACTCTTGATCAGATCTTCAATTTATGAACATGGAACAGAGTAACTTTATATTGAAGCGTTACTAACCTAAAGGTATAACCATTATCTTTACTGGAAGCATTCTTCATGCCAGTTGATATCCTCGTTGAGTGATTCTGGTATCAAAGTTATGCTTTCATTGGTAAAGCAGCAACCAATATGAAAGAAAATTTTGAAATTGAAGTGTCCAATCCCAAACTTAATTATATATATGTGTGTGTGTGTGTGTAATTTTAATCATTTTTGCGGGTAGTGTTGTGCATCTGAGCAAAAAATGACTGAATTTATTCGTTGATGATGTATTTTGAAGTGTTTTTTTTATGCGGATAGCATAGCAGAGAACTACTTAGAGATCCGGGGGCGTCGTTATGCCCGTGCTGCGTGTGGACCGGTAGTCAGTAAACTTTAATCAGTCGTAACTTTTGTTTCGTAATTTCGTTTTCTTATTATAATATATTTTCGAAAAACTAGCAACGAGCCGGAGACAGAAATATAGAAAAACATGAAGAAAATGCTTCTAAGTATGTTTTTTGGCCCGTTTAGTGTTTTGGGCTTATTTTGTTTTGGGTTTTTGTCAGTTTTCTTTTAACCCGGTTTGTCCTGGGCCCTAGAGTTTCATGCTGCATATTTATACTCTTGTTTAAGATATTTTCTGCAGTTTTTGAGATTAATATAGTGTGCGTGCAAGGTTTGCACTTTTTCCCAATCGTTCGGTATTTTTGCGAATCAACGAACGTTTGATGCCCTTAAGCCTGGTATTCGTGGTGAATCAACAAGTTGGATGAAGGATTTTAATCCGGTATTCGTGGTGAATCAACGGGTTAGGATTGACTATCTCGTTCTTGTAAATCCCGCTGCATCATTTTTCCCCATCAGACGGCTTATACATGGTAATCGTATGATAATTAGTCCACAAGAAAGTTTGAGGGCCAATTAAAGATTTAAACTTTCATTCTTGTTGAAATTGCTGGACTAATATTCTAGTTGAATAACTTTAGGGAGCTTATGAAGTGCTGAATTTTTCAAAGAAGTTATTTAACGTTAATCTTGAAGTTTGGAATAGAGCTTCTGGATGTTTGAATGCATAAACCCAAAATTAATCCATCTATGGTTGGAAAATTAGTTGGTCCCTACTGACCCATTAAGGATTGCTTATTTTGCCATACTATATACAAATTCCAAAGAAATTAGACACCATTAAATTTACTTAATTTGGCAAAGCTTGTGGTTTAATGGGGACCGTTCCTTGTGAATATGCTGTAAGGGGAGCCTGTTTTCGCCATTTTAGACTTGGCATGCAACATTAGACTTGGCTATATAGCAAAGAAATTTTGTTGAAACTAAACAGTAGCATCGTTTTATACATTATTTGTTCTTTATCTCCTTGTTTCCTATTGTCAATTGGTTGTTATGAGAAACATCTATATTTAATTTATCATCCGCTCCTAAAATTTTCTGCGAGAAATCACTTGCGAAAAGCTAGTTATTGTTTGCAGCATACATATATATATATATATTTTTTTTGTGTAGCAAAAAAAGTAGAAAGAGTAACGAACATAGTGAACTGTTATTGGAAGTGGCCATAGGTAGGATTGGAGCCGCATTGCCTTGGGTGAGATCAATTGAACCCCGTCAAGCTCCAAAAATTTAATAATTTTTTAGCACTAATATTTTCTAACTATATTTCAATAAAAGTTTGCACCCATTATCGAATACAATGAATCCATGAGATAAAAAAAATAAAAAAATAAAAAATGAGAAAGACAATAAAATCTCCTACTCCCCACTGGTGGATTTAGTACCCTTAGAACATGTGAGAGCAACTGCCCTATTGAATTTATTAAAAAATTATTTTTTATTATTTATTGTTGCCGGTCCAAATACTACTTACCATTATGTATCTCAACTCATGACATGTGTGACGTATGAAGTATAAAATAAATCTAATTTATTATATTGTACATAATAATTAACAAAATGTACAAGCAAAATCAATTTTTTTATATCATAATAATTAAAAACAAACTGAGTATTAGCAAATAATTACATAATGTACCCATGTAATTTTTAATATAAAATGTAGTTTTTGAGTTAAGTAAATTATAACAATATTGATCTTTTTCAATATCTGCAAATGTATCCATTTATTTGTAATTTTGCGTTGTTTTTATTCTTCGTGACTATAACAATAGTAAGAATTTTTTAAACAACGAAATTCATAAATAGTCCATTGCATAATTGAAACATAAGATTAGTAGATGAATAATTAAAATATGCAATGTTATAAAAGGCATTGGCGGATGGAGAGCCATAGCCTCGAAAATAATTTCAAATTTCTGTATTGCCTATAGAACTTTAGGTATTTACAAAAAAATATATTATGTTAGACCCCAAAATTTAACAAATTTGACCTTGGTACCTACAAAGTTTAAAAAATATTATCTTGACTCCTCTCAAGACAAATCTTGGGTCCACCACTGATCAAAGGCAATTGTTAAAGTCATATATTTGTGTATATTTTTTTTAAAAAAAATAGCATTATGTATCAAGATTTTTATTTATAATTTTGAGAACTAACGTTGAACATTTAATAATTATCATGACCCGATTAATAAAATTTTATGGAGTAATAATTTATCATGACCCAATTAACAAGAAAATGGCCCTTTTGGCACGGAATCCTTTTGCAATGGTTGAAATGCCGTCACTAAATTAGCGACAACAATGATCATGATGCAAAATAATTTGGCTTTGCAATGACTCTTGGCGACGGCAACCAACGCTATCGCTATACGATGTCATTTTGTTTGCATCATATTTGCGGTGAACTAACTGCAATGGGGTAGACGTCATCGCAATAGGATGACCTATGGTGACGGCATTTTAGCCATAGCCAAAGGTTTTTCTAATGAAACAGCGTCATTTGTCTTAAAAACGGCGTAGTTTTGGTTCCCAAAATTGATTTCCCCCCTTAGTGGTGTCATGATGAGGTTAGGGAGGGAGGGGTTTGTCGTCGGTGGGGAAGTGGAGGATGGGGATTTTATTTGCAATTCAATTCTAAATCATCTTTGTTACTTCACATTTTCACAAATGTCCCTTAGAATTTAGTCATGCTATGTTTGCTATGTTTCCATGCCATGGCTAAAGGATTTTTGTGACGGTTGAAGCCATCGCTCATATTTGTCACTAATGAGTATTAGCGATTTGCAAAAAATCTTTAGCTACGGCATGAAGATGGTCGCATGATGAATTGTATTTGCGATGGTTTTTTGCCGTCGCTAAAAGGTGCCCCGTGACATAGCTGCACTGTCACTAAAATTTTTTGCCACTCCAACAGCAGAGTCGTTGTGCCATTGCTATTGAGTATTAGCGACGGCATATTGGTTTTATGCGACGATTTTCTGTCGTTTCAAATACTCTCTTTTCTAATAGTATGGAATCTTCCACTTGCACCATAGTCACCTTGAACACCTAGTTTTTTTTCTAACATATGCATTATTATTATTATTATTATTATTATTATTATTATTATTATTATTATTTTGGCACTATAAGATTCCTTTGACCGAATACTACCTCGAGCTTGTGCAGGGTCATTGTTCATAGGAGCATACCTACATGGGACCAAGAGCGGCCACGATATCCCCAAAGTTATGAATTTATAGGTATATTCTATATTTTGGGTATTTGGGATAAGAAATAGTATATTGGCACTCCCTAAAATTTAAATAATTTATTGTTGCACCTTCAAAGTTTACAAAATTTTACTTAGATCTCATATGTGTTTTGAATATCTATGATAAAAAATAAAAATAAAAAAAGAAGCATATTAGTCCTCCTAAAATGAAAATAATTGTACCTTGTCCCCTTTTCAAAAGTTACTTCTACTTTTTTTTTTTTTTACTCATTTCATTGTGGGTCATTGATCATTCAATTCTTTATAATTTGAATTCAAGCCTCTTAGATTACTATTTTTTTTAGTTTTCACATATTTATTATTGTTTGTTTCGGTGGTATCCATTTGAAAATAATGGTAAGGATTCTATCGTACTACTTTTATATTTTCTTTATTAACTTGTTTACCTCCACATATTTTTATATTGTTTTGGGAAATATAGTAAGGATTTCATTGTCATTCAAATATTTTGTGTTATAACATTTACAATATTGTTATAATAATGAACTATAGTTAGTATGAATATTTAAAAAAATAAAATTACTATATTTATAATGTAGATACTATATGTATATTTTATAATAGGTAGAAAATTCAAGGGAAAAATATTATTCTTACTTTTAAATGCTATTTTATTAGAATTTTATTTTCTTGTGTATTCAACATGTCTTTTATTGTAAAACATAAATCTAAGAAGTTCGTACCACTTAGAAAGAAAATTTCTTACTTCCCCCATTGCAAATTGCCACTAATTGACTACATGAATGAGGTAGACTTCATGGGGTTTGGTTTTGCTATTATAGAAGTACTGTACTATTGACTCAAATCCCGCAAGCGTACAGTTTCGCATTGTAGTTTAGCAGCTACTCTTAGGTTATCGTTCTTCCCATGTGATTGATTCAAATATAAAAATGGATAAATGCTCAAAATAGACTTACTTAATTTGCATTGCGAATTTGGATGAAATCAAATTTAATGGTGACAAAAATAGACCTAAATATAGACCAAAAATTTTTTGGATTCTGGAGATTGTGATTTCTAACTAACAATTTTACTAATGCAATTGAAAATAGAAACTAATGGCTATTAAACTATTAATGCAAAACAGGGAGATCAAAATTCAAAGCAATTATAAACTGATTTCTATGTAATCAAAAGGGATTTTAGTGCAATTGCTCCAATTCACCAAGTATTTCAAATGAGATTAGAATAACTCAAACCAAGAATCACTCTATGGATCCTTGATTCGGAGAATTTCAACTACATGAACTTGAATTCATTCACAATTGAGTTTAGATTGATAATTAGTTATAGAATCATGGATTCAAGCCTTAGAGTTGTGCAATTCCTATGCCAATTGAAGAATTGTGCATAGGAATTGTCAATTTGGGCTATGAAACCAGGCTTTCAAGAGATCTAGGACTCAACTGAGAAGAATTGGGTAGAAATTAAGATAAATCAATGTAAATCTTATACCTCCTTTGAAATCCTTGAAATTCCTTGACGAATCTTCACATTTGCACCCAAATGGAGAATTGGCTAGTGAATTCCATGGTAGAAAGCATATAAAAGTAGATTGAAAGCATTTAGAATAATAAATCTAAACTTTGATTCAAGAAAACTACTGTTTGGTTACAAAAAAAAAAAGTGCAGGAAAATACAAGAAAATAAAGAAAAATTACAAATATCTACCACTCTAAGACTTTCTTTCTCTAGAAACATATTAGATAGCCTCTAAAAGTACTAAATCTAACTCTCTACATCAGCTAAAATGGACTACTCAGCCTTTTATACCGCATGTGCTCATCCAAGGATAGATACATGATAGATATAAAAAACAATTACAAACCCATCGTCAAGACAGTGGATATTCACGTCCTGACGATAAAGCTAAATGCTGGGCAATGATGACTCTGGTTGTCAAGACAGTATAAGCCTTCGTCTTGACGATAAGCCATTTCTATGAGGTTATGCAATCTGTTCGTCAAGACAGTCTAATTCTTCATCCTAACATTAGGCCCTTTCTAGAATTGTACCCAATTTGATCGCCAGGACAGTATATGCCTTCGTCCTGACGCTGGCTATATCTTGGCTCAATCTTGGGTTTGCTCTCTAACTGTCAAGACGGTCTGGTCTTGCGTCCTGACGCTGGCCTTGTTTTTGCACAACTTCCATCTTTACCCTTGCTTAGCTCCTTTTAGCCAACAAACCTACAAAAGGTAAACAAAGCTTTAACGACATTAAAAAATGAATTAAACAAGCTATTTACAATGATTCTAACACTAGCAAAGCATAAAATTGAAGATTAGAGTTACACTTTTAAGGTGCAATCACAACCCCCAACTTGAACTTTGCTAATCCTTAGCAAAATATTTAAACAAAAGCATAAAGGATAATCTCCACTTTCGTAGGTGTCACAGTTACATTTAGCAAATGCAACAAGTCTTTGAACCCTATGTTACCCCTAGTGGATGAGTAATGTCTCATGAAGGCTTTCAATGATGATACCCACAAACATTGACTCATAATCATTAATCAAAGGTTTAGAACAATATGAGAATGATGCATAGATGTATCAAAGCAATCTCAACAAAACATCTCTAATTCCAATGCAAATAAGACTATATCTTAGAGGACACAAGAGCGAGGTTCATGTGTGTGTGTGATACTCATGCAATGTAGCTCAAATATATCCACTCACTCATTCATAACTTTAGAGTCTCGATCCAAGGCCTCACCAACATACACTCTCAAACAACTAGGTACAAGGTTCCTCTCAAAGGAAAACTCTAAACAAGAACAAATACAATAATATGCAAGAGAGCAATTCAAGTGTCAAAAACTGCAATACTGAAAGTGTAGCAATCTTGGCATGACTTCATGAAAGAATGCTTATAGCTTAGATATTAACTAATCATGATGACAAGTAAAAGCTCAAATTCAAACAAGATCTCTAATGAAGCGCATGCCTTCAGATCATAAAAGACTTTGTAAAGGAAGGCCAATAGGGTTTCAAGGTAAGGCATAGGAAGGAATGAAGAGGTATAAGAATATAATACATGTGTGATTAAGGCATGTAATGTCAAAGAAACAATTCTTCTCTTTCTTTTCTAACTTTAACTTTCTAGCACATTTCCTTGCCTCTTTGAGGCTTCCACCCCTTTCTTGTTTCTTTTTCTTTCTTTTGATTTGTTTTCAATCCCATTATCTCTTTCTTTTTTTTTACTTCTCTTTACTGTTAAACCAGGTGGCAACCCAAGAGGGGGGGTGAATTGGGTTTATAATTAAAAATTAAAATTTAGAATAATTCAATACACTTAATTTTCAAGAGGTGAGATGCAATAGAAAAGATATAAAACATTAATCTAGTTAGGTAATGAATAAGACAAGCTAAGATATGATCAATGTGAGATTAGTACAAATGATTCAAGTGTGTGTGTGTCTCAAGTATATCAAGATTATATGTAAGAAAGCTATTAAGCAAGATAAAAAAAAAGAGAGAAAAGAGAAGAGATCAAACACAACGATTTAAAGTGGTTCGGTTGGCTCCTCTTATGCCAATCCTACGTCCACCTCCAAGGCTCCTTCCTTGGGCAAATCCACTATTCTTTAAATAGCTTTACACCACTAGCTTGTCCGGTTGCTAGCAAACCTTTACACCAAGTGTTTTGTTCCAAAAACACTCAAAAAATAACTCTTTGTTTTGCTCTCTAAAACAAAGCACCAAGAGGATCTTTTTCTCCAAGTGTTCCTCTCAATCACTCAAGAAATAAATCACAAGGGTTTAACAACCCTTTTACAAATGATATAGGGGAGTTTAATCTTACAACAATAGATACAAAACTCTCAAAAGTTGAATAAAAGAATGAAGCTCAAAGATTAGATGGAATGAAGAAGTGAAGCTCAAAACTTGAAGATCTTGATGAATATCACTTTGTATGCTCAATCTTTGTAATCTCTTATGTGTCATTGCTTCTCTTGTGTATCTCTATTTATAGAGGAAGAGTAGTGGATTATTTGTAGCTTAAAATCAACTTCTAGTCGTTGGAGAGGTTTGAACACATTTCTTTCCGTTTGAACAAAGTTGCTGCCAGTCAGGATTTGAATTTCAGATATGATTGCTTCTGTTCATCCTCGATTTTCTCCTTGATAACATTCGAATTTGAAAATGTCTATAAGAGACAAGTTGTAGATATGGACGTCCTCTTTTCAAAACCTCAAGAATCATGTCGATCTAACGACTAGATCAAAAGTTATCATCAAAATACTCAAGCTGTCTCCCAGTTGGCATATTTGAATTTCTGCAGATTTGTCTTCACTTCCAGCTCAATTTTCTCCCTTATAACGTTTGAATTTGAAAATATCTATAAGATAAAATTTGTAGTGATAGAAGTCATCTTTTCAAACCTGAAAGAATGATGTCTATCCAATGGTCAGATCAGAAGTTATTATCAAAATACTCAAGTTGTCTCCCAGTTGGCATATTTGAATTTCTGCAAAGTTGTCTTAACTTCCACCTCGATTTTCTTCCTCATGACGTTTGAATTTGAACATGGCTATAAGATAAAAGTTGTAGCCCTGGAAGTAATCTTTTCAGATCAATAAGAATCATAGATATACAACGGTTAGATCAAAAGTAATGATAAAATTACTCGAGCTATCTCCCAGCTGTCATATTTTGAACTTCTACTCCAATGTGTCACATTCCAGCTCAGTTTTGTCCCATAAGACATTCTATTCACGAAATCCTTATAAAATACCGTTTATAGAAATTTGAGTCTTATTTCCAATGCCACAAAAATCAGATCAATCCAACGGTTGGATCAAAAGTTATGTATATAATTTGAAACTATCCCCAATGAGCTTTCTTATCATTATCTTTAAATTAGTCTTCTTCTTCATGCTATGCATTCCTTTTAAGTCCAAGACTAATAATAATTTCAAAAGATATTAGATAATTAACCTTTAAAACATAAATAAAAATTAACTGATATATCATTGAAATGCACAATATATTTAAACTTTTAAAATAAAAAATCTTTAAAAATCTTAACTCATGCATCAAACTTATTTTATTATGAAATCTTGAGATTAACCAAATTTTGATCATTAAAACATTTATATTTGTTATCATCAAAATCAATTAATGAAAACTTGAGGCTAACATTTACTACACTTTTTGCATACCTTTACCATTTTCTATATTTACACAACATAATTCCTCTTTATTTTTTTCATGAGCTTCAATAGAATGAAGGTTTGTGTCTCTTTAACTAAAGAGAAAAGTTATCTCATCAATGATTACATCTCAAGTATGATCACACATCAAAAGGGTAGAAAGACATGGTTGGAAAGGGGACTAGAAACAATAAGAATTTCATGGCTCAAAAGGATGAAAGATGGCCTAAAATCATTTCCCAAAGCATGCATAAGATAAATCTTAAATGAAGGTGAGTGTCAACATGAAAGCCAATATAAAGAAAATAAGCCAAATACAAATGCAATGAAGTCTTTGAAAATGATAAGGATCAATAGAAATCTTTTTGAGTAAATGTAAACTCTCCTCAAAGAAGTATAAGGCTCTAAAGCTTACAAGGCAAAGATCTCTACTCAAGTAAGGTTACAAATGCATAAGTTAATACAATGAAGCTATATCCATGATTTGTGCTCAATAAGTGTGATCCCCTCACTAAAGTGTACTCAAGATAACATTCCAAAAAACATCAAAACCAAAGAATGAAATACTCAACTTACTTTAAATGTGCCCTATGCAACATTCTAACAATTCAAAAACCAAAGATCAAATATCATGAATATGCCATGGTTGAATGTGATACAAAGATTATGGAAATGATACCGAACCCATATATGATAATTCAACCTCTTTACCAATAATCTCGGATTGTCAGAAGTTCATCATTCCATAAAATCCCTAAAAGGAGAGACAATGTACCACAGAGAAATCAAAGTGTAATAAGAAATATAAAACACGGTAGTTCAATTCACATATCCAATGAGGTAATAACAAGTCCAAAAATATCAAAACTCCACATCAGAGAGTAAATACTAAAGTGTTAGAGCTAAATAGGAATTATGCAAACTAAAAATGCTCTAAACTCCAACCCTAATCACTTTTCTTCATCCTTTTCTTCTTCTTCATCTTTTACTCCAACTTCCTCTTCTTCTTCATCTTCTTCTCCTTCTTCAACCACTCCCTATTTCTAACGTGCCATCAGTCTCACAATCTTCTTCAACATCTTAGTCTGCTGCTTCTATTGTGTATCATTGGCATCAAAATAGGTCACCACTGTCCGCTGGAACTCCTCAAATGTCTCCTTCTATTGGTTCATCTAAAGGCTCTGTTGCTCTAGCATCTGAGTCAACGTAGTGATATATGTACCACTGACAGACCCAGATAGAGAAAACTCACAAGGCAGTTGTGTGTGTCCTGAAAGAAATATGACATGAAAGTATGAGTGCACACTAAATGGACCATCAAGGTATTATCAACACACCATACATAAAGCATAATTCCCAATGTTGGACAACAGCTATTTTTCTCAATTCAAATCATATCGTCCAATCTCCACATGGAAAGACAATACCGCCGATTCAAAAATATAGCATACTAATCTATCCTCCAAACTATGCCACCAATTGGGCTCCTAGCAAGATGAAATGCAACTATCCTAATCAAACAAAACAGACTAAGAAAAGAATAACCAAAAATCTAGCACAAGTATTCACATAAAAGGGAAGAATGATGTGCCCTTGGCCCTAACCAAAAATCGCAGATGCTTCCTTCGAGGTGGTGATCAATTCCACCTATTTGCAATTTAAACTCAAAGTTCGTATAAAATTAGCTTTGTGCCTCCAATCCCCGGGAATGGCACCAAAACTTGACTCGAATCCTGCAAGCGTATGGTTTCGCGTTATAGTTTATCGACTATTTTTTGGTTATCGTTCTTCCCATGGGATTAATTCAAATATAGAAATAGAAAAATGCTCACAATGGACTGACTTAATTTGAATTGCAAATTAGGACGAAATCAAATCTAGTAGTAACAAAAATAAACCAAAAATCTTTTGGGTTTTGGAGATGGTGGTTTCTAACTAACAATTTTACTAGTGCAATTGAAAATAGAAACTAATGGCTATTAAACTATTAATGCAAAATAGGGGAATCGAAATTCAAAACAATTATAAACTAATTGCTATACAATCAAAAGGGATTTGAGGGCAACTGCACCAAATCACCAAGTATTTCAAGTATTTCAAAGGAGATTAGGATAACTCAAACCAAGAATCACTCTGTGGATCCTTGATTTGGAGAATTTTGACTATATGAACTTGAATTCATTTACAATTGAGTTTAGATTGATAATTAGTTATAGATTCATGGATTCAAGCCTTATAGTTGTGCAATTCCTATGCGAATTGAAGAATTGTGCATAGGAGTTGCCAATTTAAACTATGAAACCAAGTTTTCAAGAGATCTAGGACTCAACTGAGAAGAATTGGGTTGAAATTAAGATGAATCAATGAAGATCTTATATCTCTTTTGAAATCATTGAGATTTCTTGATGAATCTTCACATTTGCACCCAAATGGAGAATGAGCTAGTGAATTTCATGGTAGAAAGCATGTAGAAATAGATTTAAAGCATTTAGAATAATAGATCTGAACTTTGATTCAAGAAAGCCACTGTTTGGTTACAAAGAAAGTGTCGAAAAATGCAAGAAAATAAAAAAAATTGCAGATATCTATCACTCTAAGACTTTCTCTATCTAGAAATATATTAGATAGCCTCTAAAAGTACTAAATCTAACTCCCTACATCAGTTAAAATGGCCTACTCTACCTTTTATACCCTATGTGCTCGTCCAATGATAGATACATGATAGATATAAAAATTAGTGACAGACCCATTGTCAGGACAGTGGATATTCACGTCCTCACGATAAAGCTAAATGCTAGGCCTTGATGACTTTGACCGTCAAGACAGTATAAGCGTTCGTCCTGATGATAAGCCATTTCTATGAGGTTATGCAATCTGTCCATCAAGACAGTCTAGTCCTCCGTCCTAATGCTAGGCCCTTTCTGGAACTACACCCAATATGACCGTCAAGACGGTATATGCCTTCATCTTGACGTTGGGCATATTTTGGCTCAGTCTTGGTTTTGCTCTCAGACTGTCAAGACGATTTGGTCTTGCGTCGTGATGCTGCCCTTGGTTTTACACAACTTTCATTTTTGCCCTTGCTTAGCTCCTTTTAGCCAATAAACTTACAAAAGGTAAACAAAGCTTTAACGACATTAAAAAATAATTTTAACAAGCTATTTACAATGATTCTAGCATTAGCAAAGCATAAAATTGAAGATTAGGATTATACTTTTGAGGTGCAATCAACTATCACATGTTGTCACTTAATTTAGGCTATTTTTATGTTATTTTTCAACACGAAAACTTATTATTATGTAGAATTTTATAGATATATTGCTCTTAAAAATTTAAATTTGATGTGAAGACGTTTAACTATTTGATTCTACAAACCATTTTTTTTTTAAAATATTTTTTTACATTATTCTGACCCTCAAATATTTTTATACAATATCTTGATATTTCATTTAGGGATTTCTCTATGATGGCCAATTGCAATAGAAATAAAAGGGAGGTTTGTGATAATTTTTAAATGTTTTGTACTAGGTAATCTAGTCTCCATATTCACAAAGAAAATCAACTCGGTCAAATTATCCTATGCTTGACTAGCCAAATAGACAACGACTCTGCCTCTATTTTTTTTTTTTTTTATGTTTTTTGCATTTTTATTTGTGTAAGTTTTTCACATCAGAAAATAAAATTTGTTGTCATTTATATGGAAAATAAAGTGAATGGGTTCCAGTGCTCTAATTCATTATTTGGGTCTCGATCCAGGAGCACTAAGCTAAAGTTGTTAAATGATATTAATTTTTGTTTATGTAATCTTTACAGTGAGTCTCATCAACTAATAATTTCATATTTTCACAAAGAATATTAAATTAAATTGCTAAACCATGAAAACTAGAAAACTCATGCTTTGCATAATGGTCAATAAACAAGTCACCCCAATAACATTGGGCCAATAGTTAGAGCGTATTATATGTGTGTGTGTTTATATATATGCACTGTTTTATTTCCACGAAATTAAGCTTTGAGGGCAATGAAATTTCACAATTGGTGTCACTTTCAGCTATAGAAGGTTAAGTTCTGAGGGCAATGAAATTTCACAATTGGTGTCACTTTCAGCTATAGAAGGTTGAAAGTGATTGTGGGTTTGTTTTCACTTTTCAAGAGGTGTCAACTATTTATGTGTCGTCAACCAATAGAAATTTGAACAACCATAAGACAATATGTGGCAAACTAAATAAATAAAGATAAATATATTTTTTTGGTAACATAATGCTATCATTTTTCTTTATAAATTTTGTTTTAACTATAGAATTATCCTCTGAAGAATTTGCAATTTGTTAGGATTGTACATCTAATTCCCAGTTTGATTAGGATTAGACACCATACTTGTATATTTATCTATCTATAAATCTTTATATTGACATAAGATTTTTGAGGAATCAACGACAGCCATCATCATTGCCTCCTTACAATATGTTACTTCATATTTTTGCATAAAAAAAAAAAGATCTTTGTAGGTTTATTTACATAGATGTATTCACATATATACACACACATTTTTACGTATAAAAACAACCAACGTTTGTGAAAGAGTTCTACAGCAACATTGCAATACCAAAGAGTGAGATTGAAAGTAACGAGGGAAGAAGAAGATGAGAATAAAGATAAGAGATTTTTCTTAGTTTTATCACCAATTCTTGTTGATATGTATTATTTCTTCAAGTTTTCCTAGCAAAGTTTCCTTCTAGAACTCAAAACATATGCCACATCTATCTCACCACATCAGAAAAAAGTCTAATGGTCAAGTAGTACTGAGTACTCAGTGATAATCTCTATTAAATGATGACACAGTGTATGTAAATATATCAGCAATCTAAGTTCATGTAGTAGTGGAGAGACTTTCAAAGAAACATCGTATTAGATTTTACTAAGTGGTATTTTTTTTTTAAAGTCTCTCTACTACTCCATATATTGTTGATATATTCACCAATCACGTGTCACCATTTGATAGGGATTACCATCGAGTACTTAGTACTACTAAACCACTGGACTATTTTTTCATCACATTATCTAATAGAAATTACCATCGAATACTCAATACTACCTGACCACTGAATTATTTTTCCACCACATTAACTGGTGAGAATAGATGGTCAAATTACCCGTGCACTATAGCACTGCTCATATATATATATATATATATATATGAGAAATAATTGGGTGTATCATGTTCTCACCACTTATACGTTACACAACCAGGTAATCACTAGCAAGTAGAGAAATAATTTGGTGTAGTGTAGCACACGCACATAGTGCGTGCTACCATTCTAGTATACATATGTATAAGCCACCAGGGTGACAACTTATACAACAACATATACTTGACGCTTTCGCCCTTGGGAGTCATGATCAAGATCCATCTAAGACTTTCAGTCAAATCACCAGTGCAGTTTAGGGGTGTCTACAAATCATGGAGCACTCTGATTGCTGAACCTTTCTTCATCAACAAGCGCTTTCATCACCATATGTGTTAGGGATTTATACTAAACGACATACTTTGTATAATGAATTTAGTATTTATTAATAAATTAGTTATTTTATTTTAATAAGAATTTGTGTAAGCAATGTTAAGCTTGCGCTATTTATTTAATGATTATGCATGTATATATCTTATTTTATATAGTAGATGATTTAGTGTGTAGAATACAGCTTACACACGAAAGATCAGATCATTGGTTTTTATGGAATATAAGTTTTTCGTTCACAATCTTAGATAAAACTGGACATACCATCAGTAGGATTATAGCACAAGGTTTTAATAGGTTTGTCTTGACTATAAGGAACAGTTTAGTTCCAATTCTTAGTACTAATATACTTTGTGTGTATTGAACAGGACCGTGTTGAGGTAATTATTTTTATACTAACTATATAAAATAATTAATATCTCATGATTATTATGAGTGTTTATGCTCTTGGTTCTAATATAATAAATAGACACATGCATGTAGTGTTTATTGTTTTGATTCACAGAAGAGTGAGATTCTTTGTAAATCAATAAACTCAGTGAGTTGGACAATAACATTACATGTATGGTGAATATTAATTATTGATGGAATCCACGTTCCGGTATAGAGATTAGTGATACCCTTTTGAAGAAGCTTATAAGTTTTGATTATGTCAAACTCTACAGGTAGATTATGAATCTGACATATCAAATAAATTAATTGGAATGTCTTAAGTAATTAAATAAGTCTATTAAATTTAATTGTCCATAATTTAATTTAATAGATGAGTATCTGTGATCTTAACGTGGGCAGATAAATAAGCATTTAATAATATGAAGCTCGAATATAATTCCTAGTATGATAAGGAGTGCAATTATAATTCATTAGTGATATAAATTATAATTTACGTAAATAGATATTAATCCTGGTTGGATTAGGAATCCTTATTTGCATAAGAAGCCCTAGTCATACTAATCTAGTGGTCCCTGCTGTAGCCTCTATATATACGCACTCTTAGAGCAGTTAGGATTACACTTACGCATAATTGAGAGATACATGTTTTTATAAAAGCAATAAACCCTAGCTGCTGCGAGCCCACTCTCTTTGAAGTAAGTCGTGTATGAGAGATACAGCAAAAATCAGAAAGTTGAGTTCGAGTAGTTAATTCATGCTTGCTACTGTTGCTTACTATTCGAGATCAAAACAGAGATATTTCAAAGTTCATACTTGCTACTACTCGAAATCAAACCAGAGAGATTTCGAAGGTATAATTCTAATCACATAAATTAATCTTTGTTAATCAGATTAGAATTTTTTAGTATTATGCGTATGTATTATAGCCGAGAAATTTTTCAATCCGCAACACCTAGAGCACCACTTCATATAGGCCACCTAGTGCTTCACACCACTCGGAACATGCCATGTTGAAATGGTGTCAATCAGCAAGCCAAGTTGGAAACCAGTCTGATCCGTACCTTTTGGCCAAAACAGCGTTAACGCCTGCAACGTTTAGATATAATCAATTATTTTTTTAATATTCACCTTCCCAGTTAAGATTCAAAATTTGAAATTTGAAATTTTTGGAAATTTTTAGGCAACAAATATGTCTGAACTCTCAACTCGATCTCTCTCTCTCTCACCACCGCCAATTCATAACTGGTAGAACAGCAGACCACCACAACTATTCAATGCCACCAGACAACAAATGCATTGTCAAGGCCACCACCATAATGGCTACCTTCTTGCACGAGTGATGTGCATCAACGTACACCTTGCAACGTTGTCGCCCACAAGTAGCACCACTGTTAGTAAACTCTCTATGTTTCTTTTTATACCTCTGTTTCTTCCCCCCTCTGTGTAGATATGTGCACCACCACCACTGTAGTCACCTCTGTACCCCAACTTTGCCGTTGTTGATTGCTTCACCAGTAGCACCACTGTGTATGCACCCATCCACAAATAACATGTCAGTAACATCAATAATTTCTCAAGGTATTTTAAGAATGTTTTTCTTCCCTCCTCCCTAGGCATGATGGCTTTTTGTTTTATTTTTGGCAGGTAACTTGGCATTTTTATGGTCTTTGCAATTTAGGATTTAACTTGTAAAATAACATGCCTGCATTTTTCTCCATTCAAGGCTCTATTCAATTTTCTTTGTTTGATCAAAGTCATTCTAATATCATCTTTTGCTTTTATTATTTCAGAATTTTATGCAAGTTGATCAAGAGAGTTAGAATTCTAATCCTCTTAATTAGTGATTCAAATGGCATAGCATATTCTACATCAGTAAAGAAATGGTGTCATCAAAGATGTGATAGGAAATAAAACTCTCATGCTTCCATGCATCATTATTAGAGCAATTCCATGCATAAAATATTACCCTCTCTATTTTGGAGAATCACTTTTGAAAAATAACTTTAACCCTACTCTTTATTTTATCTAGTTATCGTAATTAATTTTCACTTTTGAAGATTTCACATTCGCGTTCTTCCCCAATCCTATCGTCCATTTCAATCAAATCAACAGCTGAAAATCCACTACTGATACGATGACGAAGGGGTGATTTTTTGAAGCCCCAACTTCAATCGAAGCTACCCACCCGCAGCAAAGCATCACTTCAAGACAAACATAATACAAAGCATCTCTCATATTTTGGAGGTTTCGATTGGTAAAAAGATAGGCAAAATTCACGAAATTCGGCATAAATTTTGCAAACCCATGTCCAATATATTGTCCACACAACAATCCTAAACCCAAAACAACCAGGAGGGAGGGATGGGGGAAGGAGGGGCTTTCAGGAGAGAGAGAGTTCCATACATGTTGTGTTGTGAATAAATTGTGCCCTAGTTTTGTAACTACAATCAAATTGCTTGAGAAGAGAGGAGTGAAATTGTGCCCTAGCTCTATGATTGCAAACAAATTACTGAAGAAGAGACTAATGAAATGGTGCTAGATGAGGAGATCGTTGGAAAACCGAGCCCAAATTGGCTCGTTACATTTAGTGAGTGAAAAAGCAAAAATGTATAATACCATGTGGGATAAAGAGTGCGTTGGAGAAGAATTTGGTGTGTTGGCACGGTAAAACAGCTAAGGGGATTGGAATATCGAGCCCATTGGAGTTGATCTTCCGTATCAAATATCTGTAATCTATGAATTAATTTTATTTTTTTTACCTTCAATTCTTTATAAGATCCATGCTAAGAAAATGGTAGCAGCAGAAAATCGATTAATTTGTAGCAAACTGTTTCGAGATCTAGGAGTGCCTTTGCCCAGGTATTTAGCCAAAAAGTCTTCTAGGAGCAGAACAGTGAACCATGGGTCTTATAAAAAATCTCAATCAGTCATAGGAAGAGAGATGGAAACTACCTGATGTGTGATGCTACATGGGACCTATGTTCCAATTCTTAATTTTCTGTATCACGTCTTAATTGTTACACTTTTGACATTTGGTTTACATGCCTAGATGCTGGGATATGCCTTGGTTCGTTAGCAACAGGAACTTTTCTTCCTTAGGTTTTAGATGGAAAATGCAATTGGAGGACTCAATGTTGTTCCAACTACAAAGGTTTAACAATACATCATACTCTTTATTCGCATAAATTCTGTCTGCACTATGCAATATAAATTATTGATTGCCAAGTTTACCAGAAACATTTGGATGGTGTACTTTACTACTGCTATTGCTACTGCTTGGGATAAAAATGTTGCAATGAAGGAATACCATAATAAGAGACTGAGTAGGCAACCCACAATGCAAACACATTGTATAGTACTCAAGACTAACAAAAAAGGGAAAGTAACTAATTGAAGAGAAAAGTCCTTAGTAACATTTGAAGCTGCGAATTCCAATTCTGTTATAGGCATCAGAATAGAACCCTGCAAATCCATTTGAGTAGGATCAATTGTGAGGGAAAAAAAATTGTTCTTCATTTCAGGTGGCAAGGCTACTATTGTCGGCCTCAATTTGTACTAGAACATCATATCAGTGGGAGGTAGCAAATAACACAAGGGACCACAATCTTCTCCTCTAAAATGGCAACTTAGAACACATATGAGTAGATGGATGATAGCTTATCGTGTCACCCAGTCATGAAATTGCACAAAAGTTACAATTTGAGAATTATAAAACTCCTTCCAAGAAATGCCTTTAGGAAAATGGCTACCAATTGCCAAAACATAAACTTGCTTGGTGTAGCAAAAAAGTATAAACTCTTTCCACCAAAGAGGTGGCTAGTGTTTTTTTTTTTTTTTTTGGGGGGGGGGGGGGGGGGGGGGGGGGGGGGGGTGGGGGGGGGGGGGGGGGGGGGGGGGGGGGGGGGGGGGGGGGGGGGGGGGGGGGGGGGGGGGGGGGGGGGGGGGGGGGGGGGGGGGGGGGGCGGGAGGGGGAGGGAAGTAATGTTATGCTAAAAATCAAATAAACATCCACAAAATAATGAATTGGAGAAGAAAACTTCACTATTCACAGAGAGAAAAATTTACAGAGGAGGAGGAGGAGGAGGAGGATTTGGACACTCACTCTAATCTACTACAACTCTCAGAAAAAAAAAAATACTCTCTTCAACTTGCTTGCTTGATCTGCTTTTCTCCTTCACCGTAACCCTCTATTTATAGGGGAGGAGTGGCATCGATTGTCAAGGGTTGGTAGCCACCAGCCTTGACAATCGGTGATCGGTAGTGGGAATGGAAGAAAACTTCTATCAACGACTTTGACGGCTGGCTTCTTGAAGGTGCAGCGGCTTCCTTCTTTGACGTTTCTGCAGAAATTGCTAACACTAGGTATGAACCCATCCCAGCAATTCTCTCCCTTCATACCTATTGGAGGAGAACGTAATCTGATTCCTTCAATTGGCGTCCATTCCAACTATGTCTCTACATAGCTCAAGCTTCTCACGAGTAACCACCTTTGTTAGCATGTCTGTTGAATTCTCTTTTGTGTAAATCTTCTCAAGTTTCAACAACTATTGATCCATCACCTCGCGTATCTAATGATAGCGAATATCAATATGCTTTGTTTGAAAATGGTACATTGAATTTTTGCTTAAATTCAGAGCACTCTGACTGTCACAATGCACTTGTATTCATTCTGCTTGATTCCCAATTCTTGGAGAAAACACTTCACCCATAACATCTCTATCTCAACTTTTGCTGTGGCAATATACTCTGCCTTTGTTGTAGATAAAACTACACACTTATGTAATTTAGACTACCAAGAAACAGCTCCTCCTGCGAAAGTGTAAAGAAATCCTGATATAGATTTCTTACTATTAAGATCACCAGTCATATCTGAATTTGTGTAGTCTTCCAAGACTGGTTTAGCTCCTCCAAAGCACAAGCATACCTTTGTCGTACCTTTTAGGTATCTGAGAATCCACTTGACAGCTTCCCAATGCTCTTTCCTAGGGTTGGAGAGAAATCTACTCATAACGCTTATAGCGTGAACAATATCCGGCCTTGTACATACCATTACATATATAAGACTCCTAACTGCTGAAGAATATGGGACTAATTCCATCTTAGTCTTTGAGGAGGGACACAAACTCTTGCTCAACTTGAAGTGATTAACCAATGGAGTATTAACTAGCTTGGCATTTTCTACGTTGAACTATCTGATCACCGGCTCAACATACTTTTTTTGTGATAACCATAACTTCTTGGCTTTCCTATCCCAAACAATCTGCATCCCAAAATCTGTTAAGTAGGCCATAAATCCTTCATATTAATGGATTAAGATAACTCCTTCAGCTTGCTAATCTTGGCAGCATCCTGTCCAATAATCAACATGTCATCAACATAGAAAAGGAGTGTCATAAAGCTACCATCTGAGAATCTCTTAATGTACATGCACTGGTCTATAGCAGTCCTCTTGTACCCATGACCCACCATGAAAGAGTCAAACTTCTTGTACTACTGTCTTGGCCCTTGTTTTAGGCCATAAAGACTCTTCTTCAACTTGCAGACTAAGTGTTCTTTCCCTGGAGCTGGCGCTCCCAGATTTTTCGCACTCAAGGAATACACACACAAGCGGGAAAAATACTGAACTCTCTTGTTAGAACTCACCCTCCTAGAAGAATGAGTGCAACTATGTTTGAATTGAAAATAGATTTAAATAAAGGCCTTTTGGAAAAAATTTTGAGTCGCCACCTAACTTGATTAAGATGAGTTAGGTCACTTAAAAACTAAGCATAATCTGAAAACTACACTTAGGGTTTTGGAAAACGATTTTGAAAATATCCTCAAGAGAGGGTTTTTAAGAAAACAGGTTGTTTGGCAACCTTTAGAAAACATTTAAGCCCTTTTTGAAAAATAACTCCGTTTTTGGTCTTTGAAAACAGTGATCTAGGTTCGGAGGTTGGTTACGTGTAGGGAAGACGCACTAAGCCATCACCCTACCCTGCCCTTGCGATACCTGCATGTCCATTTACCCTAAATTCACCTATGAGAGTCTTCAACTAACTAATGTTTAATCCTATCCACTTTGAAAAAGAATGTTTAAAAAGAAATTTAACATAATGCATGATATACAAGTGCAAGAAAAGAGAATTGAAAAATAGATTTGAAAAGAAATTGATTTGATTTGAAAAGAAAGAGATAGAAGTTTGAATTTGGAAAGAAGGTTTTGGAAATTAAAAATAGAGATTTGGAAATAGAAATTTGGAATTGGAAGTTTGAAAATAGATTGGAGATTTGGAAAGATTTTGCAGAAATAGAAACTTGAAAAATGTTGTGACCGCACCCATGAGGGTTGCCTACGTATCCTTTTGGAGGAATGAGGTCAGTCGTAGTTCGGACCAGAGTCTGATTAGAAATAGAAGAGTTGATTTGAAAAAGAATTGGAGTTGGAATTCGAATTGGAATTGGAAGAGTAGGAAATTTGGACTTTGATTGGAAGATTTGAAAAGATTGGTTTTGAAAGACTTGATTTTAGGAAACCTAGACTTAGAAACTTAGAAAAGAAAGATTGGACTTGACTTCAAAAGATAGAACTTGGAAGAAAGATTTGGACTTATTTTGAAAAGATTGAGGTTTAGGAAAGATGAGACTTAGGAAAGACTTGAGATTTAGAAAGATTTGACTCGAATGTTGGACTTGGAAGATTTGGAAGGATTGGATTTAGGAAATATTCGAATTATGAAAGGTTCAAATTAGGAAAGTGCATTTTAGGAAAGTTCTAACTTAGGAAAGCTTTGACTTAGGAAAGTTTTGAATTAAGAAAGTTTCATTTTAAGAAAGGTTTTGAAATAGGAAAGGTTTTGGAAATAAGGAAGTTTTGAATATAAGAAAATTTTGAGTTTAGAAAGTTTTAGATTTGGAAAGATTTGAAATTTTAGGAAAGTTTAGTATTTAGAAAGTTTGGAAGTTTAGAAAGATTTAACTTAAGAAAGTTTTAAATTTAGAAAACTTTGAATTTGGAAAGATTTGAAATTTAGAAAGTTTAAGAGTTAAAAAGTTTTAGAGTTAGAGTTTTAAAAAATCTTGAGATTAGGAAAGGTTTTGAATTTAGGAAAGATTGGAAAACCTAGATTTGGAAAGTCAAGGTTTGAAAAGGGGTAGAGTTAGGAAAGGGTTGAATTAGGAAAAATGTGGAAGCTTAATGTTTAAGAAAAGATTCGAAAGTTTTAGGAAACTTATGGTTTAGGAAGGTAGGAAATTAGGAGAGAGTTGAATTAGGAAAGATTTAGATTTTGAGTTCTAAAATTAAGAAAAGATTTTTATGTTCAAGTCTTGGAAACTTAAGATTTAGGAAAGTAGAAGATTAGGAAGGATTTGAATTAGGAAAGATTTAGACTAGGAAGGGTTAAGATTCCTATTTCCTAAAACAAGGGATTGGATTTTGTTTCTAAAAGAGAAGGTTTGATTTTGTTTCCAAAAATGGAGGATTGGATCTAGTTTCCTAAACGGGAAGATTGGATTTGGTTTCCTAAACGAAAAATAGGTTTTGGTTTCCTAAAGGGAAGATTGGATTTGATATGGATTTGGAAAGATGGAGTTTTGGAAATCCTAGATTTGAAAGACTATAGTTTAGACGTAGAAAAGAGGTTTTGAAAATGTATATAATTTTGATGTAGAAAACAAGAGGTTTTGGAAACCTAGGTTTTGAGGCCAATATAAGGGATTGAAAATCATGTTTTTGGGAAGAAAAATTAGGGTTTCCTAATCGTTGGCTCTAAGGTTTAACTTGGGCTCTAAGGAAAGAGTTTGAGTTTTTTGGAAAGTGCATTTTTGGAAATGAAGATTTTGGAGGAAGATTCTAAAAAGGGATTTCAAGAAAGCGTATTTTGAAAAAAAATTTAGGAAGGGAGTTTTTGGAAAGTAAAACTTTGAGAAAGTTTTGGAAACAAAATTTTGGAAGAAGCTTTTTAGGAAAGAGTTTTTAGGAAAGCGAATTTTGAGGAGAGTGTTTTGAAAAGGAGTCTAAAAAGAGAGTTTTGAAAAATAAATTTTTGGGAGAGAGTTTTAGAAAACAATTTTGGAAAGAAGAGCTCTTGGAAAGCATGTTAGAAAAAGATTTTTAGGAAGAGATTTTTGAAAAGAGAGTTTTTGGAAAGTATAAAAATGTCTCACTTTTCTAAAGCGATTCTAACCATAAGAAAGCTAGAACTACTTTAAGAAAGTGGTTTTGAAAACAACAAGGAGCTAAAAAAATATAGACCATATCAGTCACTTTAAATGTAACATTTTCCTAAAGCAATCCTAGTCATGGAAATACTAGAATCACCCTAGGATTGTAATTTTGAAAACCAGTTTTGAAAAGGAGATTTTGATGCAATTTTGAAAACAAGTTTAATGCAAGCTTTGAAAACGAGTTTGAAAACGATTTTTGTAAGAATGCAAGATAATGATATGCACAATGCAAATTGGGGTCTTGAACATACAAGGTTAAGGCTTCATCACATAATCAAGGGGGCCGAACCCACGTGGTCTCTGGTTAGACTAAAAGAGAGCCCCCGACACGGTGACCCTCCAATAGCCTAATCCTACACATGGACCGGGAATCCCTTTGTTTCAAGCATGCAAAGAAAGGAGGAAAGAAGATAGGGGATTAAAATAGAGAAAACCTAAGTGGGTTAGGAGGGAAAAGAGAAAGGGGGAAAGTGCATAAACTTAAAGAGAAACCTACCGTATGTCTTGTTTATTTCACTTTGCTTTGCGCGCATTGCTTTCTTGCTTTTTCTTTGGTCTTCGCTTCAGTCTTCGAGAGCTTTGTCTTGGTCTTCAAGTGCTTCGAGTTGTAGCAGTCCAAGTCTTCAATGGAGGATTGAGGCTAGTGTATAAGTGTATAGGAATGTGTATAAGTGTATAGGAGGCTAGGGTTTGTGTATGGTGGCTAGGGTTTGGAAAACCTAGAGAAGCTAGGGTTTAAGGAAGCTACGAGCTTTGTATATCGAATATTAGGGTTTTCAGACTGGGTTTGCGGACCTCTTTCACGCTGGAGGAGGCTCTGTCTTTATAGAGATGAGATAGACCTGGCGCCTGTTGCAGTGGCGCCAGGCTAAATTTCCTCTTGGCGCCACTAGGAGTGGCGCCAGGCCATTTCTTGGCTTGGCGCCACTACTAGTGGCGCCAGCAAGTTAGGAAAGTTTTAAGGTCGGCAAGCAACGTATCTTTGACAGATTTGGGCGCCTGTACTAGTGACTACCATGCAATTTTTAGCCTGGCTTCACTAGGAGTGACTCCGAAAAGTCCGGGAATGATTTAAGGGACCGGGAATGGCTCAGAAGGCCGAGAAAGGGCAGGAACACTTAGAACAATGTCCCGGAGGTATTTAACTTGAAAAATGAGGATAGGATGTGTCGGAATGGTTGACCGGGCCATTAGGGGTAAAACGGTCAACCGGGCCAGAAAGCGGTCATTTTGTACCGGGTTTGCCGGAACTGACTTGAAATTATCCAAAAAGATAAAGGAAGGTTGATAATACTATAGGAAGCATTCTCAGGAGGCTGCCGATTTGATACCCAGAGCTGGTGTGGTTCCCGGGGCATTCGGATAGGGACAAAATAGTCATCTTGACCTAAAAAGTCTCGGAATTGGCCTGAAACTAACTGGAGGGCACCTAATCATGTTGGATCATCTCTGGGATGATCTAGGAAGGGTGGACTTATAGTTATGAGGACTTAGGTGTGCTTTCGAGAAACGTGCCGAAAAATGGCCCTAGGGACAGTTTGGTCATTTTTCACCGGAGTGGGCTAGCAGGCACTAGTGTTGACCTAGGTTTTGAGTGTTTCCACCACTTTGACGGTGGTCTCATGATACAGGGGTTTGTTGGCAATTCCCTATATCGACATGTTTATGAGTATTTTCGCTACTCTGACGGTTGCGATCTTTGCGAGTATTTTTACTACTCTGATAGTTCGCGATTATTCCCGAGACTACCTGATCTCGGAAAGCTGCTAAAGGGAATTAGCACATGAGAATCAACTTTCTCAGAAGGCGTGCCTAAACAGACATTTCTGCATTGGCGGGCTAGCAGGCGCCAAAGGTGGACCGTTCTATCATCTAGGAGACTTGGGCTCTCGTCCCGATCGATAGGTTTAAAGGGACTTACCGTCCCGAAGAGATTTTCTTCGGAAAACATGCCGGATTGGATAGAATTGCTGTCTCGAGGAATCAACTGTCTCGAGAGAGGGATTGGAATTGGATTTGGAAAGGAGACTTAACGTTTTCAGAAAGACGTGCCTGTTGGAATTGGAAAGGGGACTTACCATCTTCGAAAAGACGTGCCTGATTTGGAATTAGAAAGGGGACTTACCGTCTTCTGAAAGACGTGCTTGATAGGATTTGGAAAGGGGACTTACCGTCTTCGGAAAGACGTGCTTGTTTGGATTTGGAAAGGGGACTTACTGTCTTTAGAAAGACCTGCCTAATTTGGATTTGGAAAGGAGACTTACCATCTTTGGAAAGATGCGCCTGATTTGGAATTGGACCGAACGATGCCCCCATGGGCATTTTGGTCATTTTGTCTCTATTTGGGCCTGGTAGGCCCATGAAGCGATGAATAGACGGGACTAGACTTAGAGAGTTGATTTCGATTGGAATACGTCCATATTGGCTTGAGTACAAGTCTGGACGGATCGTGGACTGCCGAGCGGTCAAAAATAGGGTGCTTACAGCAGCTTCAAACCCTTCTGGCTGCTCCATGTAGGTCTTTTCCTTTAAATCTCCATGCAAAAAAGCTATTTTAACATCCATCTATTCAAGCTCCAAGTCCAAGCTGGCTACCACTCCGAGTATAACTGGAATTGAAGTCATCTTTACCACTGGTGAGAATATCTCATCAAAGTCAACTCCTTTCTTTTGCTGGAAACCTTTAACGACCAGTTGAGCTTTATGTTTCACTAGCTTTCCACTGTCAGCTTTCTTTAGCTTGAACACCCACTTGTTTCTCAAGGCTTTTCTTCCTTTAGGAAGCCTTACTAAATCATACGTCTGAGTCTTTTGTAAGAACTCATCTCTTCTTGCATGGTTTGCATCCACTTGCTCTTATTCGTTTAAGTCTGTGCTTATTGAAAATTCTCTAGCTCCCCCTCATTTGTTAGCAAGATGTAGTATGATTTTGGATATTTTTGTGATGGAATTAGTGGTTGGCCTCTCTTTGATCTCCTTGGCTGAGGCGCTTCAATCTGGAGAGGTACCTCTTCGATTGGCTATGGGAGTTCTTCTTCTTCTGGTGGAGGGGGTTATTGCTCCCCCTGCTCAACACCCCCTTCCTCTTCATCTTCTTCATCTTGCACTCCATTAGTATCTTTGGCAAACTGTAGTGGAGCAGGATCAAGTATGTCTCCTAGAGCACTTGAACTAGACTTCTTGGACTTTGTAAAATCCTCGTAGAGTTGGTGCTCTTGGAACACCACATCCCTCCTTCTGATGACATTCTTCGTTGCTAGATCCCATAATCTATGTCCATATTCTTCATATCCATAACCAATGAAGATGCATGGAATAGACTTCATATCGAGCTTCTATCTCTGCTCCTTGGATACGTGTGCAAAAGCCTTGCACCTAAACATTCTTAGGTGAGAGTATGAGGTATCTCTTCCAGACCACACCTTCTCTAGAATTTCTAATTTCAATGGTACTAATGGTGATCTATTAATCAAGTAGCAGACAGCACGAACAATTTCATCCCAGAATGGCTTTGGCAGATTAGTCATACTAAGCATGCTCTGGGTTCTTTCCACAATGGTCCAATTCATCCTCTCGGCTACTCCATTGTGTTGTGGGTTACGTGGAACCGTCTTCTCGTGGCAGACACCGCGTTTTGAGCAGTATGCCCTGAACTCCTTGGATGTGTACTCTCCTCCATTGTCTGTCTAAAGGCATTTCAACTTCTTGCCAGTCTCCCTTTCTACCATGACGTGGAAGATCTTGAAGTACTTGAGTACCTGATCCTTGGTCTTCAGAAAATACACCCACACCTTCCGTGAAGTATCATCTATGAAGGTTACAAAATACCTATTACCGCTGAATGACTTTTCTTCTATGGGACTGCACACATCAGAGTGTACTAGGCTCAATAACTCTAATATTCTCTGTGTGGAGAAACTGAATGAGACTCGATGGTGCTTACCAAATAGGCAATACTCATAGGGGTTCAGTGCAATCTCCTTGTTTGCTAGAATGAAAGCCTTCTTCACCAACGTGAACAACCCTTTCTCTCCCATGTGGCCAAGTCTCTTATGCCACAGATTTGGTCACGCCTTGTCTTTAACTATATTAAGGCTGTCTAAACAAAACTTCACATGGATTCTGTACAGCATGCCACAAATGTGTCCTCGAGCAACAATCATGACACCTTTTGTTAGCTTCCAAGTGCCATTGTTGAAATGGTTGTCATAGCCCTGTTGATCGAGGGCCATCCTGAAAATAAGATTGAGCCATAGATTAGGCACATGTCGGATGTCTGATTCCACTTTAAAAGTGTAATATTTGTCCCCTAATTAGTTGTTTGTTAGCCTCTATATGGGTATTGGAATAGGTTTTTAGCAATAAATTGATCTAAAGTGGTTTTTTTTGTGTATTATAGGTTTTTGGTGATAAAACAGCAAAAATCAACTTAAAGGCAAGAACTCCGTCCGGACGGATAAAACAGCGTTCGGACGGTAACTCCGGACGGTTTGTGCGTCTGGACAGAAAAGGGCGTTTGGATGGATAAATTAGCGTTCGGACGCTACGACGGAAATTGGAGTTACAGATTCATCTTTTCCCGTTCGAAGCTATCACAGATTCATCTTTTCCCGTTCGAAGACATCACAGAGTCATGTTTTTCCGTTTGAGGGAAATACAGAGCCAACATTTGGTGTCTGAAGACCGTCCGAACGGTGAAATAACCATCCGAACGGTTACTCCACCATCCAGACGGTGCGTCCAGACGCTAATCGGATGGTCGTTGCACGCACTTCAGACGGTGAGCGTAGGTTTACCCTATAACCCAGCAATCGAAGAGAGAAAGGGGATATGTTTTATTTAAGGTTTCCAGCCGTGGGTAGAGGGAGAGAAAAAAGGAGAAACTTGTATTTTGCTTAGAATTATTTTACCTTGTTGTATTTAGGACTTTGGGAAGGGTTTAGTTAGATTTCTAGTGTTGTTTAGTTGTAATCCTTCACATTTTCTCTAGTTCAATATATATATACACTTTCGATTTGAAGTCAAGTATGTTGTTTCTACACTTTGGGAAGCTTTTAACCATGGAATCTTCAAGCTAAGCTCATTGTTTGGGGACAAATGTGAAGATCTACCAAGGAAGGCGTAGAAAATGGAAGGGGAGTCCTTAATCTCATTGAATATCTATTTTGTATCTTTTCTCTAATTATTTTGGAATCGATTGTTGTAGAAATCTTAGATCTATAATCATAGTTAGTAACATGTGATTTATTTCTAAAGAACCCATGAATGATGATAAAATTTAATTCCAAAATAATTAGAGATTCATAAATTTTCAAAGCTAAACTTTCCGAATCAAGGCCCTTTAGATGGTTCTTGATTTGAGTTAACCTAAACTCCCACTTTCAAATTCTGTGCTAGACTTGGTAGATTGAAACATTTGAACCTAAACTTCCTTTTTAATCAATTTAAATCCCTACTTAATTTCATTGGAATTTCGGTTAAATCAAAAATTAATTTAGTTATAATTGTGGTTATAGTAGTAGAATTCTCATATTTGTCAAATTGCTTTAGCTAGAATCAAGTTGTTGGCTTTAATTTCATTTCAATTGTTTGCCTAGTTGTTAGCAAAACAAATCCTCAAACACCAAAAGATTTTCGGTTAATTTTAGTTACCATAGCTATCGATTTCACTCTTGGTTTGCAACTTCAATTTGTATAGGTTTCTAAACTTTGCCCATTTTTATTGCTAGATTGGCACAAGTCTCATGGGAGAACACGATAATGGAAATACCCCACTTAAACTACAAGCACCTCCATCGCGATGAGCGTGGAGAGCACAAACAAGTTTTAGTGCCGTTGTCGGGGACTTGAAGGAACGAGCAAACTACGAAAACAAAAAAAAATTGCAAATCGTAAAAACAAGGTGGGAATTGATCACCCACCTACGAGGGAAGCATCTACGACTTCGGGCCTAGGTAATTTCTTCAAACTCAATGTGGATACCATGTTAGGATTTTCATTTCTTCCTTTTCAATAGTTTCTTTTGTTTGATTAACTAGTAGCATTGCATATTGTTAGGAGCATTAGAGGAGTTAGGATAGTGTGAGTTTTATTTGCTAATTGGTGGTATTCGAGCATGTGGAGTGGGAGATTGGAGTTGAAAAGCCGTTGTCCGGTAAAGAGAAAAAGCTGTTGTATGGCATATATATTGTTTGTGTGTGATGTGTTGACTAGGATTGAGGCATACTATTTGTGCATTTCATTTGCATGTCCCATTGGGCACGAGTTGACAATAGAAGCCTTTTACAAGTTGACCCACCATCACCGGCTAACACACCTTCTCCCGGAATTTCATTAGTAGTCGACCTAGGTGCAACTCCTATGGATGACATAAACAACGAAGGTAGGCTACCTAATGTTGCTCCACCCAATCCAAATGTTTTGCAAAACCCACCAACGGGTGTATTGCCACAACAACCTCCTTTACATCCGGCAGATGGTTTAGGGGGTGAGAACGCGAGCAACCATGGGGACATGGTGGCTCCCCAATTCCAAATAAGAGACTTCTTGAACCCACTGCGGAAAGCGTCGAGTTCTTACCTTGTTATTCCACCCCACTATGCCACCTTGAACACAAGGCCGGGCATGATGCAAATGCTTTCTCAATTCCACGGAGTTGATTTGGAAAGGCCTTACGCCTTCATCAAGGAATTTGAGGACGCATGCTCCTTAGTGATGGACAACTCGTGTCCACGGGAAATCTTTTTTCTTAAACTCTTTCCATTTTATTTAAAGGATACCGCTAAGACTTGGTTTAATTCTTTGAGACCACTCTCTATCCATTCTTGGCAAACTCTTCAAGGAGAGTTTTTGAAATAAAAATTTTTGAAAAATAGAACGGAGGCGCTTAGACACCAAATCTCATAATTTTCTCCAATGTTGGGAGAATCATTTTTTCAGTGTTGGGAGCGGTTTAAAGAGCTTTTAGTTTCTTACCCACACCATGGCTTCGCCGAATGGCACATCATCAACATCTTTTACTCTTCTCTAACGCCCCAACTCAAACAATTCGTTGAGACTATGTGCACGGGAACTTTTAGGGATAAGCAACCTTATGAAGCTTATTTATACTTTGACTACCTTGCTAATTTAGCTCGCAATTGGGCCACCACCGAGACCCAAAATCCCGAAGGTAGACCAAACACGCAAGGGGCGAAATATCAATTGAAAGAGGTGGATGATATGAATGCTAGGCTTGCCACCATGGCAAGAAAATTAGAGGCTCTAGAGTTTAAGAACGTAAGTTCGACGGGGAGTGAAGAGCCTAAGGGAATGTGTTGTGCAGTTTGTGAGACCAAAGAGCATGACACCACATCGTGCCCAATTATCCCGGGGATTAAGGAAGCCTTGCATGGCTAAGCCAATGCTATTGGGCAATACAATCGAGGTGGGGGAAACCCCTACTCTAATACTTACAACCCGAGATGGAGGGATCATCCTAACTTTGTATGGCGCAATGAGGGGACTTCAAATCCCCAAGCTTATCAAGGAGGGTATCACAACCCTCAATCTTATCAAGCACCTCCTCCACCATCACACCCACAACATTACCAACCTCCACTAGTCACATCATTTCTAACCCAACCGAAACCATTCCAACCTCCACCTCAAGCTCAACCCGACTCATATCACCCTCCACATCGAAAGCCATTGGAGGATACCCTCCAACAATTTATCCAAACCCAAGGGGGGGTAAATTCACTGGTTAATAAAACTTTAGATGACATTAAGAGTCAATTGACTCTTCTTACACAAGCTTTGACCCATACTGAGAAGGGTAAGTTGCCTGCACAACCTCAACCCAATCCATCTAGGCAAGTGCATTCTACCGAAACCTTGGCCCAACCATCAGCTAGCCACGAGAATGTTTCGGCCATTACCACTTTGACGAGTGGTAAGGCTATTGACAAGACTATCTTCCCTAGGAACCCCAAGGGTGGGGAAAAAGTGTCTAAGGTAGATGAGGGTTCGAGCATTAATGGTGAAGAGCCTAGTAAAGAAAAAGAGGGTGAGAGAGTGCCAAGTGAGAAGGAGGAGGGGAGTAAGAAAGACAAAAATGAGAGAGAAAAGAAAGAGGAAGGGAATTGTGAGAAGAAAGAGCAGAGTGGGTCCATGCCCAATGGTGAGGAAGTTTTGAGAGAGGAATGTGAGATCTTGGTTCACGCTCCATCTCCTCACCGATTAGTTAAACCCAAGAATCAATTAAGTTCGGAGATTTATGAGACTTTTAAGCAAGTCAAAATAAATCTACCTCTCCTATAAGCCATTAAACAAGTGCCCTCTTATGCTAAATTCCTTAAGGATTTATGCACTGTTAAGAGGAGATTAAATGCGAGGGAGAACGCCTTTCTTGCTAAGGATGTCCATTCCGTAGTCAAAGTCAAAACCCCAGCCAAGTACAAAGATCCCGGTTGTCCTACCGTGACATGTGTTATAGGAGACCATAGGATAGAGGGGTGCCTTTTAGACTTGCAGTTGAGTGTGAATCTATTGCCGTACTCGGTGTACGAGCAATTGGGACTAGGTGAGTTGAAACCTACAAGGCTCACACTCTAGTTAGCAGACCAATCGATCAAAGCCCCTAGGGGAATAGTTGAGGATGTCTTAGTGAAAGTTGATAAGTTTTATTACCCGGCCGATTTTATGGTCTTAGATACCCAACCAGTTGTAGATCCCGATGCCTGAAACCACATTCCTATCATTTTGGGCCAACCCTTCCTAGCCACATGTGATGTCATCATCCATGTGCGGGGGGGTCTCTTGAAGTTGTCTTTTAGGAACATGTCAGTTGAACTTAACATGTTTAACATGGGAAAACAACCGAGGGATTTAGAAGACGTCCGGGAGGTGAATCTTATTGACTCGATAGTGCAAGAGCACTTCGAGAAGCAAATGGTAGAAGACCCTTTGGTTAGAATGTTGACATTTAGTGAAGGTCTAGATTGCTTAGGAGATGAGGAAGAGGGGGATGTTCTTAATGAGAATAGTGGTCTAGAGGTTTGTCCTATCATGGCGGTGGGTCAATGGACCCCCACTTTTAAGCCTTTGACTCCTAACCCTACCAAACCCCAACCATCCGAACTAGAGGCTCCTACGCCTGATAGGAAGCCTTTGCCTTCTACCCTTAAATATTTATTTTTGGGTAAAGGTGAATCTTATCCCGTAGTGATATCTTCATCACTCACGAAGGCTTAACAAAGGAGCTTGTTGGAGGTGCTCAAGAAGCATTGGAAAGCCACAGGTTAGACAATTGCCGATTTACACGGCATTAGCCCTCTTGTATGCACTCATCACATATATTTTGAGGAAGGGGCTAAGCCAGTGAGCCAAATGCAATGCCGATTGAACCCAACTATGAAAGAAGTTGTGAGGGGTGAGGTGCAAAAACTTTTTGATGCGGGTATTATATATCCAATTGACAACTCTAAATGGGTGAGTCCTACCCAAGTTATCCCCAAAAAGTCTGGGGTGATGGTAGTTAAAAATGAGAATAATGAATTGATACTTAACCGAATCCAAACCGGGTGGAGTATATGTATTGACTACTGACGCTTGAATACCGTAACTACTAAGGATCATTTTCCCCTTCCCTTTCTTGACCAAGTCTTGGAGCAGGTAGCGGGATGGACTTACTATTGTTTCCTTGATGGTTATTCCGAATATAATCAATTGGGAATCGCCATGGAAGACCAAGATAAAACCACATTTACATGCCCTTTTGGCACATTTGCTTACAAGCGAATGCCCTTTGGGTTATGTAATGCTCCCGCCACCTTTCAGAGATGCATGATAAGTTTTTTTAGTGATATGGTGAAGCGAATTTTGGAGGTCTTTATGGATGATTTTTCCGTATATGGAGACAACTTTGCTCAATGTCTTCAAAAGTTAGAGTTAGTGCTAAAACGTTGTGAGGAGAGCAATCTTGTGTTGAATTGGGAGAAGTGTCACTTCATGGTGACACATGGTATAGTTCTAGGCCACATCATTTTCAGGAGGGGCATTGAGGTAGATCCTGCTAAGGTTGAGCTTATTCAAAAGCCACCCGCCCCTAGAAACGTGAGAGATGTGAGATCTTTCCTTGGGCATGCCGGTTTTTACCGGTACTTCATTCAATCATTTAGTTCCATTTCTAGGCCTTTATGTGCCCTCTTGGCAAAAGGTGTTCCATTCGAGTGGACTCTGTCTTGTTAGCTAGCTTTCGATAAGTTGAAAAATCATTTGATTACGGCTCCCATAATTCGACCTTCGGATTCAAGCCTACCTTTTGAATTAATGTGTGATGTTAGTAACTTTGCTGTGTGAGCTGTGTTAGGCCAACGAAATGAGAAGAAACCTCATGTGCTCCATTATGCGAGCAAAACATTGAATGAGGCCTAAATAAATTATACCACCATCGAGAAAGAACTGTTGGCTATTGTTTTTGCTTTAGACAAGTTTCGCTCTTAGTTATTGGGGTCTCGCGTGATAGTTTTCACCGACCACGCTACATTTAAATACCTTTTGTCCAAACAAGATGCAAAGCCTCGATTAATTAGGTGGATTCTCCTTCTTTAAGAGTTTGATCTTGAAATTAAGGACAAAAAGGGGGTGAAAAACGTTGTCGCGGATCATTTGTCCCGCCTCCCTTTTGAGCACCCTACCAAAGATGACTCTCCTATTTGTGAGACCTTCCCCGATGAGCAACTCATGTCTTGCAATGCCTTGAATCAAGCCTTAACTCCATGGTACGCCAATGTGGCCAACTATTTGGTCACAAAGGCCATCCCTTCTCATTGGTCCGCATTGGACAAGAGGCGATTCTTTAGGCTAGTGAGACAATTTTTTTGGGACGAGCCGTATTTGTTTAAATATTGCTCAAATCAAGTTGTACGGCGATGTGTGCTGGATGAGGAATTTGAAAGTGTAATGAAATTTTGTCATTTTCATGCATGCGGGGGCCATTTCTCGTCGAAGAAAACTATGGCCAAAATTTTGCAAAGTGGACTCTATTGGCTGACTATGTTTAAAGATGTGCATTCATTTTGTGTGGTGTGTGATAGATGCCAAAGGCTAGGGAGCCTTACTAGGAAACACATGATGCCCCTTAACCCTATCCTTGTTTTGGAGGTTTTTTATTGTTGAGGCATAGACTTCATGGGTCCATTTCCTAGTTCTTTTGGGTATCTCTACATCTTAGCGGCCATTGATTATGTTTCCAAATGGGTAGAGGCAATACCAGCATGAACCAATGACCACCAAGTTGTGGTCAAGTTTTTCAAAGAATATATTTTTTCCCGGTTCGGTATGCCTCAGGCCATCATAAGTGATGGTGGCTCCCATTTCTGTAATAAGCCATTGGGGATACTCATGAGAAAGTATGGCATTATTCACAAGGTTGGTTTGCCATACCATTCTCAAACACAAGGTCAAGTCGAATTAGCTAACCGAGAAATCAAGACAATCTTAGAAAAGACGATTAATCCGTCTCGAAAGGATTGGCCTTTGCGCTTAATTGATGCATTGTGGGCCTATCGAACGGCTTACAAAACCATTCTCGATGCCTCCCCGTACCATCTTGTGTATGGAAAAGCATGTCACCTCCCGGTTGAGGTAGAACATAAGGCATATTAGGCTATTCGACAATATAATGAGGGGTTAGATGAAACCAGCAACCACCGAAAGCTACAATTGAATGAGCTAAATGAAATGCGAAATGATACGTATGAAAATGCAAAAATTTCAAAGGCTAACACGAAAGTCCGTCATGACCAACACATTCATCGCAAATCTTTTCATGTTAGTCAAAAAGTTCTTCTCTACAATTCCCGGTTACATCTCTTTCTGGGAAAGTTGAGGAGTAAATGGTCCGGCTCCTACCAAATTAGGGAAATCTTTACCTATGGTGCTATTGAGGTGCAAAATCTTAAGAATGGTACACCTTTCAAGGTCAACGGGCAAATGTTAAAGCCCTAATTCGAGCCCTTCCGATGCAAGGCAGATTGTGTGGATCTCATTGATCTACCCATCTTGACTTGATGATTGTCCCCTATGATCTCCCGCCCTCCCATTATTGATGTTTCCGGTCTCTTTCCTGTTGTTGTTACTTTGAGGACAATGCAACCTCTTAAAAAGGGGGTGGGGCGAGCCTGTTTTAGCTCGTTTTTGTGTAAATTTGTATATTTTTGTTGGTTTTCTTTTGTTCATTTGTAGTTTTTGAAGTTTAAGTTAGTTTTTGTATAGTATTTTGAGTTTTCTGGGTTTTCCTAAGTCAATTCAAACTTTTTTGAGAATTACCATTTGGACGGTGCGTCTGAACGTGTTTTGTCCATTCGGATGATGCGTTCGAACGCATTTTTACAGTTCAGATGGTGAATTCGAACAGTTCGTCGTGCAATTATTTCCTGTTCGGACGCATTTTCACCGTTCGAACGGTGTGTCCGGACGTACTTCGGACGCGCGTCGGACGCTTGGCCAGCCCTATAAATATGAGCATCCAAATTGAGTTCAGACTCAATACAGATGCTATACGGAGAGTTTTGAGAGCTTTTGGACGATAGCGGAGCCCTGCCAGAGCCTGAGCACGCGCCCTTGACTCCTCCACCCTTGGTTTCACGCTTTCCTAGGTATTCTTGTGCCTTTTCTTTGCTTATTTTATTATTTACCTAGGATACTTTTAGGGGGTTTTGTGATTATGGCAGGCAAAAGGGCCCCAGCTACCCTTCCGACTGGCGTAGCTGAGGCTGAGCCAGCCCCAACCTATGACACCACATGTTTTGTGTCAGAGGATGCCTTTGAGGCATTCTCCCAAACTTGGATGAGAAGCGGTGTAGTACTTGAGCGCCAGATGGACCTAAAGTAGTTTAGGGACCCCAGTTTTTTGTAGGCTGGTATCTTTGAGGGCCGGGGTTAGGTCCCTCTCACTACCTTTATAGGAGAGGCCATATTTACCTTGCTCACCGAGTTTATGGCGAATGTGTCAGTCTGTTGTATTACTCTAGGACATGAGCAGATTGTGTCCTGGGTCAAGGGGCATGACATTGGGATCACCCCCGACACTTTTGCAGAGAGGTATGGACTACCTAGGGTGGCAAACCCTCAGTATGGCTTCCCATCTAGGGGAGCTCTGGATGACTTTAGGGTCATTTCCGACCAGGTCTGCCTCCCAGGCACTGATTGGGGTATTCATCGGCAGCTGCCGGTTAGCTCATTGCTCTCGATTTACCCCCCCTGTACATTTTTTGCTGTCAGTCTGTTTACCCTATTGCTAGGCATTTTGAGGTTAAGAGGGGTAGGGCGAGTCTGTTGTGGGCCATTGGGACAGGTAGGACCATACATCTCCAGTTATTTCAGTTTAGGGCCCTAGCGAAGGAGTGCTTGCACCCGCGTGCTCAGGCATCCATCCCCTTTGCAATTCTTTTGACACGAGTGGTCAAGGCTGCATTCGGGGGCCCTGCTGTTGGATTTCCTTATCTCCCGCAGTCGAGGGAGGCCATCGGTAAATCCACCATCCAGCAGGGAGTGAGATCTCAGAGACTGTAGTAGCAGCAGGAACAGTTCCAGCCGCAACCACAGATGCCTGCTCAACAGGAGCAGCCGGACCTTGTTGACCCGGACCAGTACGACCCAGATATTCATCAGCATCAGCAGTAGCAGCAGCACTTTCAGCCACCGCAGATGCCCGATCCGGCAGTACAGATGCTTAAGTAGATGCGACAGACCTTAGATATGTTAGCTGCAGCATCAGCACGGCAGTCTGCCAATATTGCTAGGCTGGAGGCTGCCCACGCAGCTCATTTTGCTACACCTGAGGGCCAGATCCGAGTCCAGTTCGAGCAGGTCACCGCACTCTAGGGTTAGACCCGAGGGCAGACCAAGATCATTGAGGAGTTATTCGTTGAGGTCCGGGCCCTTAGGTTAGCTGTTGCACCACCTCCAGATGATGATGAAGATGATTGATTAGAGTCTAGGGTTTTGATGCCTTTTGTACACACATAGCATATCATTACATCATGTTTTGTATCTTGTTTTGATATAGTGGATTATGTTTTGAGCTTTCTTTTATGTACATCTTTCATCTTTGTATAACCTTTTTATCTATCTTGTATTTTTGGATTGTTTAGCTATAGGTGGGCTCAGATTTTGGTATATATTACTCACCTGTACTGTTTTGATGAGAATTTTGGTATTGTATGGTATCAATATCAGCCTTCATTTCGCTCACGCATCTATTTGCTTCTCTTAATGTGTATACTTTGTCAGTTTTTGCAATGGATGTGTTGACTCTTTAGTTTTGATGCATTATATCACTATTTTTTACAGTATGACCCAACTTAGATTGAGATGGACTCGTTTTCTTACTTTTGACTCTATGGAAAGTGCTTGATTCATGCATTGATATAAAGTTATACACTTTTCACACAAGTTATGCTGTGTAACATATTTTTGTTACTCTACTTTGCATTTTCGTCCATATTTAGTGGAGATTATCACCTATTGAGTTTTAGAGCGTTTACCGTCTTTTCGAGAGTCTACATTTACTCAATGATTGATCTTTCACCCTCATTTCTCTTGAATAACTTCTTTATGCTTGCATTTGGTTCATCAGATAAGTTGTGATCTTGACATTGATACTTTTACTCTATAGAATATTATAATTTGGCATCTTTACGTAACTCTATGCCCATATCTTTCTTGATAGCCATTATCCCTTTTATTTCACCATATGACCCATGTAACATTTCATTTATCACCAACTTCTTCCTCGAAAGATATCACTGAAATTTTTGGTACTTCATAACCATATTCTATACTATGTTGGGGAAACGAAGATATAGTTTTTGAAAAAAAAAAAAAGAAGAATAAGAGAAAAGAAAAAAAAAAGTGGGTACATGATGGAGTGAAAAAAAAAAAAAAAAAGAGAGAAGAATTTATTAGAATCATACAAAGTGGCAACGACGTCAAAGAGAAGGAGTTGTAAAAATTGAAAAGGTTTATTGTTTGAATCTTTGGGTACATAAAAAGGGAGGAGTTGGACATGATGTGTTTTGTACTTACCTTTTATCATTCCTACCTTACCTCTTCGCCTCTTAAATCACTTAATCGATCCAAAGATGCTTCATTATAATTTTTCATTAGAGTAAAAGTTTTATCTTGTCAATTCTTTGAATCATCGCGCATCATGCCAAAGGCGATACACATACATGTTGTCTGGTTCTTTGTTTTGGATATGTTCACTTGTTTTGCCTTGTACAATTACTCCTTTGTTAAACATATCATTGTGTGAACCATGTGGGTCTTTCATTCCGAATGTATGCCCGTTGAGGATTGAATCAAAACTTTACGGTCCAGAAGTGCATAATTAAGTTTAATATATGTTACTTAGCATTGGCTTATCATGCACACACGCACAAATTTCTCTAATGTATGAATTTTTGCATAACTCCTACATGTATTTGAGGTTTGAGATGTGTCCATTGATATCTTGAGTGGGTTGTGCATATTTTCTTTCATCGTATTTATATATCTCCTTTCTATAATACATTTTTGCTAGCGACTAGCAAAAGCTAAGTTGGGGGGTGTTGATTCCACTCTAAAAGTGTAATCTTTGTTCCCTAATTAGTTGTTTGTTAGCCTCTATATGCGTATTAGAATAAGTTTTTAGCAATAAATTGATCTAAAGTAGTTTTCTGTGTGTATTATAAGTTTTTGGTGATAAAATGGCGAAAATGGGCCTAAAGGCAAGAACTCTATCTGGACGGATAAAACAATGTTCAGACGGTAACTCCGAACGGTTTGTGCGTCCAGACAGAAAAGGGCGTTCAGATAGCCCGTTCAGACGAATGAATTAGCTTTCGGACACTACGACGGAAATTAGAGTTACATATTCATTTTTTCCCATTCGAAGCTATCACAGATTCATCTTTTCCCATTCGAAGACATCACAAAGTCATGTTTTTCTGTTCGAGGGAAATACAGAGCCGAAATTTGGCGTTTGAAGACCGTCCGAACGGTGAATTAACCGTCCAGACGGTGCATCCAGACGCTAATCGGATGGCCATCGGACGCACTTCGGACGGTGAGCGCAAGTTTGCCTTACAACCCAACAGTCGAAGAGAGAAAGAGGATATGTTTTGTTTAGGGTTTCCAACCACAGGTAGAGGGAGAGAAAAAGGGGAAAACTTATATTTTGCTTGGATTTATTTTACCTTGTTGTATTTAAGACTTTGAGAAGGGTTTAGTTAGATTTCTAGTGTTGTTTAGTTGTAATCCTTCAGATTTTCTCTAGTTCAATATATATATACACTTTCGCTTTGAAGTCAAGTATATTGTTTCTACACTTTGGGAAGCTTTTAACCATGGAATCTTCAAGCTAAGCTCATTGTTTGGGGACAAATGTGAAGATCTACCAAGGAAGGCGTAGAAAATGGAAGGGGGGTCCTTAATCTCATTGAATATCTATTTTGTATTTTTTCTCTAATTATTTTGGAATCGATTGTTGTAGAAATCTTAAATCTATAATCATAGTTAGTAACATGTGATTTATTTCTAAAGAACCCATGAATGATGATAAAATTTAATTCCAAAATAATTAGAGATCTATAAATTTTCAAAGCTAAACTTTCCGAATCAAGGCCTTTTAGATGGTTCTTGATTTGAGTTAATCTAAACTCCCACTTTCAAATTACATGCTGGATTTGGTAGATTGGAACATTTGAACCCAAACTCACTTTTTAATCAATTTAAATCCCTACTTAATTTCATTGGAATTTCGGTTAAATAAAAAATTAATTTAGTTATAATTGTGGTTGTTGTAGTAGAATTCTTATATTTGTCAAATTGCTTTAGCTAGAATCAAGTTGTTGGCTTTAATTTCATTTCAATTGTTTGCCTAGTTGTTAGCAAAACAAATCCTCAAACACCACAAGATTTTCGGTCAATTTTAGTTACCATAACTATTGATTCCACTCTTGGTTTGCGACTTCAATTTGCATAGCTTTCTAAACTTTGCCCGTTTTTATTACTAGATTGGCACAAGTCTCACGGGAGAACACGATAGTGAGAATACCCCCACTTAAACTACAAGCACCTCCATCACGGTGAGCGTGGAGAGCACAAATAACGTCTTTCAACACCATTGTGTAGCCAATGCTTGTTTGGATCCGAACATCACTAATTCCCATAATTTTTAATGAACTAGTGTTCCCTATTCTCACAGTACCAAAGTTCCTAACTTTGTATGTCGTGAAGAAGTCGTTGTGGGGAGTGGCGTGATAGGAGGCTGCAATGTCTACCACCCATTCAGTATCTTGGCTTGCAACATGGAGGCACGTCTCTTCATCTATAGAAAGTACTACAATATCCCTGCCAAGAGTGATTAGGGTGTCACCATCTTCCTTGTTTTGCTGGTGACTGCCTTAACCTTGCTCCCTTTTCAATTTTTGGCAGTCCTTCTTCATGTGACCATCAATGCCACAATGATAGTAGGTGAACTTGCAATGTCTGTCACTAGATCTACTAGGATCCTGTGACCTTTCTCTGATTCTGCTTTTGCTTCTGCCTCTTCCTCTACCTCTACCTCTACCTCGGCTTTCTCCTCTGTCTTGGAATCTTTCTCGGTTCCCTGTTATGAGGACATATGACTAATCTAGAACAGTCTCTTTTCTTCTGGACTTTTCATTGAAGACTGCGTCTTTCACCATTTCCATGGACACCTTCTCATTTGGGGCGGAATTGGTCAGCGTGACTACTAGTGTTTCCCAATTGTTTGATAGGGAGCCGAGTAATAGAGCCACCTATTTTTCATCACTCAGAACCCAATCTATTATGGCAAGTGTTAAGAATTTATAATAAAAGACATGTTTTGTGTAATGGCTTTAGTATTTATTAATAAATTAGTTATTCCATTTTAATAAGAATATGTGTGAGTAATGTTTGTATTGTGTTATCTATTAATTATGTATATGTGTCTCTTATTCTATATAGTAGATAATTTGGTGTATAGAGTACGACTTACACACAGAAGATTAGATCATCGGTTCCTATGGAATATAAATTTATCGTTCACAATCTTAGATGGAACTGGACATACCATCAGTAGGACTGTAGCACAAGATTTTAATAGGTTTGTCTTAACTATGAGAAATGGTATAGTTCCAATTCCTTGCACTAGTACACTTTGTGTGTATTAAACAGGACCATGTTGAGGTAATTATTTTTACTGACTATATAAAACAATTAATACCTTATGATTATTATGAATACTTATGCTTTTAATTCTAATATAATAAATAGACATGTGCATGTAGTGTTCATTGTTTTGATTCATAGAAGAGTGAGATTTTTTGTGGGTCAATAAACTCAGTGAGTTGGACAATAACATTATGTGTATAGTGAATATTAATTATTGATGAAATCCACTTCCCAGTATAGGGATTGATGATACCCCCTTGAGGAATCTCATAAGTTTTGATTATGTCAAACCCTGCAAGTGGATTATGAATCTAACATATCAAATAAATTAAGTGAAATGTCTCAAGAAATTAAATAAGTCTATTAAATTTAATTATCAGTAATTTAATTTATAGATGGGTATCTGTAATTTTAACGTGGGGAGATAAATAAGCATTTAATAATATGAAGCTCGAAATATAATTCCTAGTATGACAATGAGTGCAATTATAATTCCTTAGTGGTATAAATTATAATTTACGTAAATAAGAGGATTAATTCTGGTTGGATTAGGAATCCTTATTTGCGTAAGAAGCCCTAGTTATACTAACCATATTGTCCTTATTGTAACCTTTATATATATGCACTCTAATAGTAGTTACAGTTGCACTAGCTCATAATTGAGAGATATACATTTTTGTAAGAAAGAGAAACCCTAGCAGCTGTGTGCCCAGTCTCTCTGGAGTAAGGCATATAAAAGGGTTACAATAGAAGTCCGAAGGTTGAGATCGAGCAATTGATTCGTGTTTGTCGTTGTTGTTTGCTATTCGGGATCAAACCAAAGAGATCTCAAAGGTATGATTTTAATCACGTAGATTAGTCTCTGCTAATCAGATCAGTTTTTTTTTTTAGTATTATACATATGCACTATTGCCAAGTTGTGGAAAATTTTGCAGTCTCTAGCAATAAGTTGGTTCACTAGGTTCTGGAATTCACTTGTGTGCTTAGCCATGAAAATACCAGTCTTCAGCTTAAGGTTTATAACTCGTCCCATCAAGACGATTTTATTTCTCAGATTTTTTTGACTGGTACATGCTCTCCAATTTCTTCCAAAGAGCATATGCATCCGTTTTTTGTGCTACATGATGGAACACGCTATAATCAATCTACTGCCGAATTTGGACAATGGTCTTCTTGTTCATCTTGAGCCAGTCATCATCCTTTGTCATATCTAGTGTAACACCCTTATGATCCATGTGCTTTGAAAAATCTTTCAAACTTAATCTATCCTTCATTCTTGGCCTCCACATCGAATAATTAGTAGCTGTTAGTCTGATCATAACTTTTGCCAGTGAGTTCTCCATTAATTTACTCTCCAATTGGTTTGTATAGTACAATAGAAGTAGAATTTTTCAAAACTGAGTTCACAGTTGCGTTTGAAACGGCGAAAAACCTCAAGAAAGGCTTAATTAAAAAAAATTTAGGTTTTTAGGGCAAATATGAAATTTTTAAAAAATTTTGGGGTTGAATTATAATTTTTATAAAGTTTTGGGGCTGAACTATAATTTTATAAACTTTTGGAATCAAACTATAATTTTTAGAAAGTTCTACGGTCAAATTGTAATTTTAAAAAGTTTTGATGACATGACAATTGCTGCTTACTAGTCGGTGACGTGGTAGTTGACTCGGCGATAACGTTATTGATGCTGCTGTGATAATGTTAGCGATAATGTCAGCTCTTCTTCTCCAGTGCCGGTGTCGTTGCCAGCATTGACTCGCCAGTGAAAAACTTTAATCGGTTTGTACTGGCTCATTTTAGCTCCGTTTTAGACACGGTTTGCGGTGTTGGACTCGTATCGTCGAAACGAACACACTGGTGTGATCAAACATGATTTTGAGAGCTTTGATTTTTGGGTAGTGAGCAAAAATTGCTCTATTTTTTATTCGGTGTCTCTAACGAGACTCTAATATCACTTGTTGTGCCATAAATCAAATAAACATCCACAAAATAATGAATTATATAAGAAAACTTCACTATTCATAGATAGAAAAATTTACAAAGGAGGAGGAGGTTTTGGACACTCACTCTACTTTATTACAACTCTTCGAAAAAAAAAAAAAACTCTCAACTTGCTTGCTTGATTTGCTCTTATCCTTCAACTCAACCCTCTGTTTATACGAGAGGAAGAGCATCGATTGTCAAGGGTTGGCAGTCATCAACTTTAACAATCGGTGGTCGGCAATGGAAATGGAAGAAACCTTCCATCAATGACTTTAGTGGCCAACTTCTCGAAGGTGCGGCGGCATCCTTTAACGTTTCTGCAGAAATTGCTAACACTGGTTATGAACCCATCCCAGCAGGGGGGGTGTTTGGAGAAGCATTTCTTCAAACAGCAAGTGAACAAAGTACAGTTTGCCAGTTCATGATACAAATGGACGAAATACAGAGTTTTTTTGTCAACAAATTCAACCAGAATTGAAATAAACATTGTGGCCGAATACAATTTGAAATTGCTTGTGCTACAGAGGCGCTGTTTTGTGGACATCGACAGATGCAGTGGTGCTTATGGCGAACTACAATTGTCGTACCGGTAAAGGCATTGTACAGAGGCGTTAATGGACGGGTGGTAATTATAGTGGATAGCAATGATCGGATGAAAAACAGAGAAAAAGAGACTTACGTGGATCGCAATGATTATGATGGGTCGTGGACGGCAACAATGCAAGGGGATGGTGCTGGAGTGCAGCTATCGTGCCAAAGAACGGTGATGACAGTAACAATGTCTGGAGTGAATATTTGCGATGGTCCCCCAGGCAATGAAGGTGCCGGTACTGGTGGCGATGGAGTCTGCGAGGGTGCCAACTATGGTCGTGAGTTGTGTTGTGAGTGATAAACTGGCGGTGACGAGAGAAGGGGGGAAGAGAGAGAGAAAGAGATCAAATCTGAGAGAGACGAAGAGATGGTGTTGTCTTAAAAATCCAAACTCCAAAGGCTTCATATTTCAAATTTTGGATCTTAACGGGAAGATGAAATATTAAAAAAATAATTTCGTATATCTAAACGTTCACGGCGTTAACGCTCGTTTCAGCTAAAGGTATTAGTCAGACATGGTTTCCAGCTTGACGGGTCCACTGACACCATTGCATGGCTTGTACAGAGTGGTGTGGAGCACCACGTGGCCTATACGAGGAGATGTTTCGAGAGCATTCAATAACTCTCTAACATAGGTTAGATATTACCCAATCAATTCTCTCTTTTTTTTTTTTTTTTTTCCGTTTTATTTTGCCATCTTGCTCCTACCTTTCCCGGATGGAATAGTTCCTGAATAGTTTCCAACTAGCAATCATTTAATGTTGAGCTATGAAGAGTTTCTTTCTTTGTTTCTTTTTGGTTAATTCTTTGAGAACACAATCCTTGCAAAATAGTTTGTGAGATGCTTTTTTATGATATTGTTGCTTGATGACAAATTGAGTGAAAAAGAGAAGAATTTGGGTTGTTTTAATTGCTAAGACAATGACAGGAACAAATTTATTCTTCATAATATTTGTTTTTTTTTTTTATTGGATTAGGATAATGAATAGAAAGAAAGATAATAATGAAATGAAATTCTATATTTTGGCAATTGTGTCTTTTTCTAAAGGTAAAAAATACTTCAGTTGCACACATTGTGAGCACCTGACTTCTTGTATTCTTATATATTTACACATGATAATTTTACTGATATTTATACCAAGACTATTTTGGCAAACATATTTCATTTATCTTGTGTACCGCACAAGTCAATTGCTATTCAATGTTAAAAAATTAGTTATTGTTTGAACCATATATGGTCCAAAATTGAAGTGGTCTTTCAAAATCATGACGCATGGCAACAATTCAGAAGCATGACATATTACACGGAGAGAAGAGCCAAATACGAGAATGTGCAGAGTATGCTATGAAAGCATGAGACACATGTTTAACTGCTAAAGTTAAGATCTTTAAATGCATTTAAAATCCTAAAAGGCGTTATTCATGTATTACTTAGTAATCGTTGAGCAGAACACAAAAAAGGTGTGTAAACTGCTTAACAACAGTCAATAACTTTGCAACCCTCAATAGAGGATATAAATGGTTTAACAACTAACCAAGTGGAGGGCTTATACACTTGACAACACCCCACGGTGGACTTCTCTAAGAGTAGCAGTAAATATATATACTTTACTTTAGTAGATGTTGTAACAAATTATTGGTTGTGTCCAAATCAGCTCCTTCATTTGGATTGGACATCCAACATATATTTATATATGCATGTATGTATATATTTAATTTTTTTGGTGTTGGAGGACTTTCAAGCCTTTGGCCCACTATTCTTTCAACCTCATATAGAATTACTGTTTGTATGAACCAAATAAACTTTTAAGGGTCTAGGTCTGGCTTTATTACTGTTCAAGAAATATACCATGACATGTTGTTGCATAATTTTAGGCTTTTTTTATTTTATTTTACAAGACTAGAACCTACTATTCTGTAGAATATCATTAGATGTATTGCTCTTAAATATTTTTGTACAAATCCATATGGCTAAAATTGTTAAATAATATTAAATTTTGTTTACATATAATTTTTACAATGAGTCTCATCAACTAATAGTTTATATTTTCACTAATGTCAAATTGCATAGCTAAAACATGAAAACATTTATCCAACTTCATGAATTATGATTGATGTGTGATCACAGGAGGCGTAATAAGAGATCAAACTTAAGACTTTATACTTATCATAAAAGACTAGTGGATCACCCATGTGGCTGGTTTATGAATATATTCTATACTATTTTTAAAGAAATTAAGCAATGAGCACAATTGAATTTCTCAACTGGTATCAGGCGCTTTTAGATTTAGCAGGCCGTGAATTTAAATCTCTGAGTCATATTTATTACCTATTTTTGTTTGTTTGTTTGTTTTCTAGAGATGTCAACTGATCATTTAACAAAACAAAAACCTTGTATCTAGGCATTTGTGCTATTTTTGCCAAAAGCATGAATAGAGATCACTTCATATATACAAAAGAACAAGCATAAATATTGCATATTAATTTTTATAGTAATGTTATATACACTTCTATTTTTCAATAATTTTCTTCACCGTTAAACACAAGTTTGAAAGGCACACATTAATGGATATATGTTTAACCCATTCGTTTGTATCTAGAAGTAAAAAAAGGGACAGAACTATCTTCGACTGTGGGGGCGACGATCCTCTACTTTGACGAAATTCTACTTAAGTCCTATGAATCTTGAATGTTTATGATAAGGAAAGTGGGGGCGACGATCCCCTACTTTGACAAAATTCTACTTAGGTCCTATGAATCTTGAATGTTTATGATAAGGAAAGGCATATTGCCCCTCCTAAAGTTTTTAAAATGTTTCCTCTCATCCTTCAAAATTTTTCAAAATTTAAGAATTTTTACCTTATTTCCTAACAAAATTCAAAAGTTTTTATCTTAACCTATTTTTATCTTGTCCCTCAACAAAATTAAAGAAAAATTATCTTGATCTTTCAAAATTCAAGAGAAATTTTATCTTAGCCCCTCAACAAAATCCAAAAAAATTTACCATGGCCTTCCATGCCCCCCCCCCCTCAATATTATTTCTAGTTCTGTTCCAGCGTACAATCTGTATGTCAATTATTAGGTATTATTTCGTAATTTCCTTCTTTTTTTTTTTTTTTGGCTCTTGGACGAAACTCATTTGTTGTCAAGCAATAAAAATTTGAACAACACTGCACGACAATATGAGACATAATAATAAAAAAATTTAATACTAGCATTTTTTTGTAAACAAAATTCTGGTCACTTAAGCTGGTGGCAGCATTTTTCTTTATTGAAAGAGTAAGTATAGAATTTTCCATTCAAGATTTTCCAGTCTCATTAGGATTAGACATCCAATTCCAGTTTGATTAGGATTCAACATCCAACTTGTGTATATATTTATATGTAATCCATCAGGGCAAGGCAAACACTTTTTCTGGCAACATATATACTTCACGGTTCATGCTGTACGTGTTAGGAGATGGGAGGAGTTGCAATATGTCAGACTCAGACAAATTGCCCTTTGAAATCACGATCGAGATCCTTGAAAGACTTCCGGTCAAATCGCTGTTGCGGTTCAGCCGCGTCTGCAAATCATGGAGCTCTCTGATTGTTGAACCTTTCTTTGTCAACAAGCAGCACCTTCATATGATCGACTGCCAATCTTCTTCTCATTCAACTCCGGTAAGACCACTAATCTCCTCGTTCACCGCAGAATTTTACCTTCTACCAGCTTGTCTCGGTTTTTATTTTGCTGCCCCGAGACATTGGTGGAGCGCGACGTTGTTCTTGAATTTCCTAAAGTACTCACAGAGAAGTTGTTCATAGTTGTGGGTTCTTGTAATGGTTTGTTGTGCCTCTTGTACATCAAACCTTCATCTCATTATTCTTCTTGTGACATGGTTCTATGGAACCCTTCAATCCGGAAATTCAAGCTCCTCCCAAAATCTCCACTAATGCCGCACTACAAGTTCATATACGATCGTATATTTGTTGGGTTTGGCTTTGTCCCCCATACTAAACGATTACAAGGTGGCGAGGCTTGTGAGTGTATACCACGATTCTCAAGTTGAAGCAGTAGAAGCTGAAGTTTACACTCTAAGCACAAATTCTTGGAGGAAGATCAGGTTCAATTTTGGGGAATCCGTCTCTCCTGCAATGGTGTTTTGGTTAATGGAGCTGTCCACACGAGAGGAGGGAAAGAAATCGTATGGAATGGATCTTGGCGTCATTCCATTTGGTAGATGAGGTGGTTTTTAGGGAAACTTCTCTGCCTGCTTATGATCATGACGGGACATCAATGCTCATTCATGCATTCCAAGACTCACTTGCCCTCTTTGTTGAGGGACCAAACGTCTGGGATGTATGGCTGATGAAGAACTATGGAAATGCAGAGTCTTGGTGTCACCAATATACAATAAGAACCAGTGACATATCAAAACCTTTTGGGATTTATGAACGACGGTAAATTTCTTATGAGAATTGCAATCATCCCATATGATTCTCTTCTGAATCGCAATAGGTATTTTTTTTCATATGATCCCAAAACCCAGAGAATTAAGCGTTTTAATGAAGAAGTTAATGTTTCGGTTATATATATATATATATATAATGAGAGCCCTTTTCTAGTTAATGAAGGTGTTAATGTTTGAAGCGATCGAGCAAGTTTAATAAGAGCATGCAGTCCAAGCATCATATCATATGGGACCGTATTTTCATTAGTCACTATTTTCGGTCTGTGTTGGTTTGAATGTTGTGAAGTCTATAACTTCTTTGTCAATGATGGTCTTTTATTAGAAGTATATTTACTGGAAATTGTAGAACAAATGACTGGCAAAGAATGATTAGCCATTTATCATTTCATATGCACAAGTCCTCTTCAAATTAATGCTCAGTCATCATTGTCAATACTAGCAAAATTTCAAATTCAATTGTGTATGTATCTACGGGTAAAGAAATGCTTGAGCCAGCAGTTTTCAGATTTTCAGCTCTAACAATGTAACAATAGATTGGTTTCTTACCGAAACAAATTAATGATAGTAAGTCGGGTAATGCTATACAATCAAAAAATTTATACAAAATTTATCACCAAAATGATGTGACTAAGTTATGGATCTATCATTTTAAAATAAATAACCCATCAAGATACTTGTTTATTACAAAATTGTCATTGCCATATCATTCTGGTATAGAATTCTGTACAAAAATTCTAAAAGAATAACATTTTCCTGGTAAGTCTTATTTGTTGCCTTAACACCACTGAGAAAGGGGAGGTGGTGAAAGACCGGTGACTCATTTATTCAATCAGAGGCGAAGCCAATAATTTATTTTAGGGTGCCAAAATTTTTTGTTTTTTTCCTTTAAGGTGTCCAAGTCTCAATCGACTACTCTCCCAAGCTTCACATGAACCATGTAAACTTCATGCTATATAATGATTATATTTTAAATATCCTTTGCACATATTTATAAATTAAAGCAATAGAAAAAAATTTGACATGAAAAATAAAACCAAGTTTTATTCAGTCTTAGGAAAATATAGTTTTATTTATTATTTTGGTTTTTTATTTCATGTATTTGAGAGTTAAGCCTACTGGTTGGATGTGTGCAAATTAAAAGCCCATAAACTTTTTTTTTTTTTTTTTAAGTTTTGAATGGTGCTCGTTAGCCTAGCTAGTAAATCCTCACATTATTCGCCTATAATACACGTACGTACGTATAAATTAAAAAAAAACTTCCGTTTTCCATCTAGATCTCAAACCTAATGAAAAATACATGTTTATTTTAGTTGAATCATGTAGTATACATATTAAACATTTTGTGTATTATACTTTTGAAAAAAACTTGATTAAAAATTAGATATAATTTAATATAATTTTAGCATATTATTAATTATAGACTTAATATATAATTATAATAGTAAAATTATTGACCATTAAACTTATTCTACTTTATCAATTATAAAAAATTGCTTGTATAACTCATGATGTGTATCTTTATTAGTATTTTGTCATTTATTTTTGGGATACTTTTCTAATACTAGATATATTTAAATCATTAAAAATATTTTTATATAGCTTCTCATCAATACTCAATATAATAAATTACATATTGAAATTAAAAAAATTAACCCATTCTTATATCAAGTATTGAAATAATAAAATTTATTTATTTACCACTTTAATTTAACTATTTGTTAGTAATATATTTTTAAAAAAATAATATATATGAGTCAAAAATACTACATACTATGTGTTAGTAATTTAACTATTTGCTAATAACATATTTTAAAAACTAAAATATATGAGTCAAAAATACAATATACTAACATATATGAAAAGAAATTACTTATAAATGTTACTGTATTTTTTGTCCCAACTTTTAACTAATGTTTATATAATACCAGGATAATTATATATTCATATATTTTTTACGTTCTCATATTTTTATGCCGAATTTTATTACCATATTTTTAAAAAAAAATATTAAACTCGTACGTATTACATACCGTTCTTTTATCACTATGCTCATTAAAACTTATAATCTTTTGAATTTAATGGGTTAGCAATTTAGATGTACAAGGAATAAAATAAATTAGTCTTATAGTCCACTATATAAATTTTGAATATTATATTAGGTTAGGACTTTAGTTTTAAACTATAAGGATACCAATTCAGTAGACTCTTTTTTGAAATTATATACACATCCTACATAAAGAAAGATTGTACAAAAATTAGAGGGTGCCAATACAAAAATTAGAATGTCAATACATAATTTTGTTAAAACATTATGTATATACTATATATAATGTTATTGCACAAAAGGTGAGGCGTGTCAATACAAAAATTAACGTATCAATACATCAAAATTTTACTAAAACACTATGTATATCTATTATATATAGTGGTCTTGCACAAAAGTGACACCCGCACCTACAAAGGTAGCTCCGCCCTCGTATTCGATGTTTAAATATCAGTTCTTCGTTTTTCCCTTTTTGTTGTCATTTTCTTTTGAGGGGCGGTCTTGCACGCTGGTGTGGGCAATCTATGTATAATATGCTATGCTAATAATTTTGAGCAGATCATGTTTACCCTTGCTCATACACTATGCAATTCATTGCCTATGAATTCTGTATAATACAGCTCTTGAATGCCAGGCTATGGACTAATATTTCCTCAAAATCAGCTTGTTTGCATTGAGGAGTTTAGTGAAGGTTCTGTCAGCAAATGAGAATTTGGTAGCCCTTTGTACTCTTATGGGGAATTTGATGCTTGAAACCTTAATTTTATCATATTTGATTAGTATATGGCAAGTTAAGACTGCACTGGAGCTGGCTTTGGTCCTACGCGAGCAAGGTGCTCTTGCCTTTGGCCTCCAATTTTTGAAAGCTCTTAATTTTTATAAACTTTTTATGTTATAGTATAAGTTTTATGTAAACTTTTTTTTTTCAAAAAGGCCTTATTTGGATGAGAAAAAAAATACTTGTTAAAAAATGAAAGACTCAAAATCAATTACACTATAAACTTAATGGGGAAAAACATCATCACTTTAACCAATATATAAATTGAAAACCTCAAATTTTTTTCAAACCTTACATGATATAATTAAGGCCCTTTGTTACAATTTTTTTGTTAAAAAAAAAATCCAAAGTCCAGATGAAAAAAAAGTCTTATAAAAAAAGTAATCCCTAAATCAACTGCACTAATCAACTTTTATACAACCAAAACAAAAAAAAGTTCAACCCAAGAAAATAAATTGTAAAAAAAAAAATTTGAAGGCCCAAAATTTTTAAATCTTATATGTTATAATAAAGGTCTTGTATAGTTTCTACATCTTTTATGAAAAAGAAAAAAAAAACTATTAAAAGAAGGTCCAAAATTAGCACATTAGTAAATTTCATAAGAAACACTAAAAAAAAATTATAAACTAAAAATAATAAAAGGCCTCAGTTAAAAGTGTTTGCCTGAAGTCTCAAATTGTCTTGAGTCCTGCATTCAAGTGAAACCTCAAGCATGTTCGAGCTTTCTATTGAAGCAAGTTTGAGTAAAATCTTTGTTTCTCTCCTTGTTTCTTCTTTTTTCTTATTCTTTCTTCCTTTTTTAGGAACTTGTTTCCCTTTCCAACTATCTGATCTAAAAAAAAAAGGAAAGAAAAGAAAACGGCTACTAAACTAAGAAATTGTATAATTAATCTTATGTTAATTTCAGAGACTAAAAGAGAAGTTTATTTAAATTTGCATGACTAAGCTCAATAATTAATCTTCTTAATTCACGTCATCAGGCAATCAAAAGATTAACTATTTTTTCATCTTCCATAGGGGGCGTTATTTGGAAAATATTGGAAGGGGTATATCTGTGATTGGCAATTTAGTTGGTTAATGTTTTCTTTTGACGATAGTTAGAAGGAAACTCTATTTTAGATGAAAAACTCTTTTTTTTTTTTTTTTTTTTGTAGAAATTTGTTTTAGGAATTGTGTTGAAATATTTATGAAATTTTTAAAAAAAAATTTGTGCAAAAGTTTTCATGAGGTATTATATACTCTAGCATAACTTTATAAAATTGAAAATCTTAAAAATGTTTTGAAAAGCACTATAAAAAAGTGTTTCTCATAGTTTTTACTATTTTTTATGCCCTCAAATCTTATTTTTAAACAATAATATGCAATTATTCTAATAAATTTGTTTAGATATTGTCTAGTATTAATATTTCAGTAGATTATGAAATTTTAATATTGTTATTTTCAAGATTATTAATTATTAATTATAAATTATATTATTCACTCTAATATTACCTATTGTTTTCCATTTCCAATGACATTTTGGACTTAGTTTTACATTTTTGTTTCGAATATCCTTTCCCGCTTCAATTTTTGATATCAATGACTATGGTTTTGATTAGCTACCAATTGTAAATATTCGGTTTGTCAACTAATATGTGTTTGTCTGATTTCTTGTTTGGCATTCTCATCCTTTTGGTTATCCTTGTTTACTATGCTTCCTTCGATTTAGACGCATCCTGTAAAATAATTTCACCAAGAATTTTTAAAATAATGATTAGAGGACAAAAACAAATTCAGAAAAAAGAAAGTAAGATTTAAAAATTAATAATAAAACCCACCCGTCCCATATTAGCGGGGCATGACCCTATCCGGCAAGGCGCATGACAAGTTTTACCCAAGAGACGCGTATAAAACAAGTGGAAACCCAACAGACTCTCGGAGCTCTTTCCCCCTCTCAAACTTTAGGCTTTTGGAGCTTGTGTATTCGTCGTCGCTCTGCTTCTGCAAAAACCCTAAAAATCGGCCATCAGAAGAAGAAATGTCGGACCACATTCCTCAAGAAGTGTTGATTGATGTCTTCACGAGACTACCCGTGGAGACTCTGGTGCGATGCACGAGCGTATGCAATTCATGGTACACTCTCATCACCAGCCCTAGTTTCATCTCTCAACATCTCAATCGAACGATTGTAAACGACGATCAGATTCATCTGCTGGTTAGGTACTGCTCTGATAATCCCAGCCAAGAGCACTACTCGCTGCGCTGTGATGGCAATGGCACATTTGATGAGTACGTGAAGTTCAATTCTCCATTCACCTGCTTGAACTCTTATTTTATGGTTATCGGTAGCTGTAATGGGTTGATATGCATTTCTGATGATCAGTTTGGTTACAACCACACCATGTTTCTGTGGAATCCGTCCATTAGGAAGTCTGTGGCTGTTCCAAATCCTAATATCACTTTTGATTCACACGGCCCTTTTATGCATTCTCTTGGGTTTGGCTTTGATTCCTTCACTAATGACTTCAAGGTCGTTAGAATTGTGCATCTTGGGTTGAACTGCAACGAAGTCCCACCCAAGGTTGAGCTTTACACACTTAAGACTGGATATTGGCAAGACATTAGTGCTAAAGCCCTTCCATATCTTGTTCCAGAGCGGTCACAACAGGCTTATGTCAATGGGGTTGCACATTGGGTTGCATCCACTCCGTGGGGAATGGCTAGTTTTCGGCATTTGATCGTATCGTTCGACATGAATAATGAGGTGCTCCGGGAAATGTTGCTGCCGGATAGTGTTGCTCTTGTGGACGACTGGATGCAAAGGATGAGCCTTGTTGTGTTTAAGGAATCACTTTCTCTTATCCAGCATTGTCAAATTTGGAATGACCCCCATTGTTCAATATGGATGATGAAAGAGTATGGTGTGGCTGAGTCTTGGTCTAAACAATTCAGAATTGACCTTCGTGGGGAATTGAAGAAGCCAGTTGGCTTGAGAAGGAATGGGGAAGTTCTACTGGCAGCAAGTGGGGGATATTTGGTTTCTTATGACCCTGAGAGCAAACGAGTTATGAATCTTGGAGTCCGTTGTACAATAAATTCACATTACGGGCATTCCTTTTATGTGGATACTTACACAGAGAGCCTAGTCTTGCTAGATAAAGGGCCAAATTTTTGTGACACTCTTATCAGTGACCTGTTTTGTGTGAAGAAGAAAAAGACTAAAAGTATGAACCTGATATAGAAAATCAAAGATGAAGAGCAGGTAATATACACTGTTTCACTCACATGCCTAGTTTAATTATTGTCAAGTGCATGATTTGGCTAAAACAGGAATGCTTTGTCTCAACCATGAATGAAGGTGACCTTTATTTGAATCCTAATCAGCTGCCAGACGACAACTGACTACTATTAACTTGGACTTTAGTAATCACTTATGTCTTTAGGTTATGATTCAAGCTAGAGGAATGTAATCTCATTAGTTCTTGTGAAGGACTAGCAAATAGTAATTAGTGTTAACCTTGATGTTGTCTAATGTCTTATTCAATTTTGGCTGTTCTCAGTCAGGGTTGATACAAAAAGGGGGATGACAATCAGGAAGCATGTAAAGGTGGAAAGAAGGAAAGTAGGAAGGGCTGGTTAATTGTGGTAGTTACCTCGTAGCTTGTAATCCAAATACTGGATATAAATATGTTGATAGTTTTGACAATATCTAATGAAGTTGTGTACGTGATGTTTTGCCCCAATTCATGCAATTTGAGTGCAAGTCACTTTTTCTATCAATGTAATATATGTCTATTACATGCCTAAAATGCTGAAAAGTTTAATTGATTCTATATGATATTTGATGCCATTATCTGTGTCTTGAAATTTTTTGGGAAGTTAAGTTATACTTGTAATGTTTTTAAAAACTAGTCCTTTTCAACTCAAATTCCTAAGAAATAGCTGATCAAACTGATTCTTAACATTGCTTTCTATTTTTGTAACTCGAAGAACAAAAAATGAAATATTGTAGAAAGAAGGCACAAACAGGCAGTTTTGACGTTTATTTAAATTATTTTGGTTTGTAACCTACCAAAGCCAAAAGTTCTATTTGGCTCAGCTGAGGGGTAGTTTTTTTTTTTTCTTCTTTTGTCTCCATTTTTTTATGGTTTCCTCTTTGACTATGGTAAATTTAACATTCAACTTTACTTTCTCTACCCTTCCTCCCTTTCCTAGCTACTAAGAGGTTGTGTTGGAGGAAACATCAAAGCGCAATGAATCCGTTAATTTTTTCTTCAATTGGGATTTAGTTATTTGCTAATGAATCGATGCTTAATTGCAATAAGTTTCCTGCAATTTCTTGTTGAAATGCATTATTAGAAGTTGGTGTGTTCAGTTCCTTAGGAGATGTTCAAGTTTGTTTGGAAGTCAGAAATAGAATAACTTTAACTCATCCTAATCAACCATACCCCCTGTGATGATTCTTATGCAGTAAAGCTGGCTAATCATTGTGAATATTCGCATTATTGGTTTCTTTTTGATAAGTTATTGATATGGTGGAGCTATATTTGTATCTCTGAGTGGAAATTATCCTTGTAGGGTTATCTTTTCTAGTTTTAATTGCTTTCCAAGTGTGTTTGGATGCACAGCATTGTCCTTTCCTTTATAGCTGTTAACAATAAATAAAATGCCCGTCTTAGATGAGGAGCAACCAGTGGACATAGGTTATACACTAAAAACAGTGGACTAAGTACAGATCCTTTATAAACCATGATGGGCTGATATATACATTTCTACTAGGACAGGTAAATATTTTTGGAGATTTTGCTCTTTTTATTACCCCTTAGCATTAAGAATTTGATAGTCCATGCTTTGACAGGTCTGGCACTCTTTTGAAGTATTCCTTTTACTTATTTCTGTTCTTATTAGAGATTGTTGTTGAAGAAACTCTTGTGCAGTCAATTTGGGAGAAAATCGGGTGTACCATTGGAAAATCTGAGTCATTGCAAGGTAGGTAGCTCTATTTCTGTGGTTTACTTGTATGCTCTGGCCTGGAGAACATGTGCTCCTGGAAGCTTTTGGCATTACTCTGAGTATGGATACTACATGGTAGGAGAGGGGGGGGGGGGGGGGGGGGGGGGGGGGGGGGGGGGGGGGGGGGGGCGCCGTTGTGGCTTATGGGATCTGCAAACTCAATCTAAACTCATCAATTTGCTGTGGAGGGCTTCTAGCAATGTCGCGCTGACGTGCTGCTAAAAGTCCCCTTAGAACCTCTTTTCAAGTCATGCAGATGTGAGATAGAATCCACAGAACATGTGTTCATAGGTTGCACAGGGTTTGGGTAAAAGGGGAGCAAACTGGAAGTTGGAGTGGAATATAGTCTAGTGCTCTTTAAGTGGTTTATTTGTAAGTCTGAATGAAGCTATATTGTTTTGATTTTTGGAGGATTGTTTTGTTGATGAATTGGGCTACAACAATGGTGTTTCTCACTGGGGGTAGAGCTAGAGGGTAGTTTAATAGCTAGAGGATCATAGAAATTCTCAGTTGCATATATAAGCAAAATTTTAGCCTACTTGAGGTGATCTAGTTGTGTGTAGTCCTCTAATCTGATGACAAACCAGTACAAGATTAATGGGATGGTGTGCCGTCTGGGATTGCAATACAGGCATGAACGAATGGACAAAATATTGTTGTCTTAGGGTAATTCATGTTTCGGCTGGGATTGCAATACATAAAGTCTTTTCCTTTTCTTTTTCTTTTTTTTTTTGTTGTAGCTTTTGAGCTTGTATAGGGCTATTGTCTACACGTACTCTGTTAAACTTTATATATTACATGAATAAGGTTTAGTCACACGGAGCCATGAGAAGGCATCAAACATGAGACTTCATATTTAGCATAAGACCACTAAGTTAGTTTTTGTTATGGTTATGATGTCATGCGAAAATCTCAAACAAGCATTCGGCAATAGGTGTTGATAATTGATTACCAGTCTTGAACCTGTTTGCGCTTCACATGTTTGTTGGAAAGTTGTGGGTTCTACCAAACCTGTCGGGTCAGTTTGCGGTAATAGGATGCATTCCTTGACTACTAGTCTTGATAGGATTAATGTCATAAGCAGCTCTAAGCAAGAGTTAGCTAAAGTGTTGAAAATTTGTTGGGAAACGATGTTTGGAGGGTTGAAAATTGGTTGGGAAACGAAGTTTGGGATGCATGATTACCCTTTTTTTCTTCTTCTAACTCTATAAAGAAATACTAAAAAGTACATCAGCCAAGCTGGAAAGACGGGTAAGCAATTAAAAGTACTTACTAAACATAAAAAGAGAACATGTTAGAAGAGACATTATTTAATTTATAGCGGACATATATTAACAAGTATTCTGAGATCAGGTCTAGATCATCTCTCCATCTACTCCAATTATCTTAAGTACCCTGTAAAAAACTTGCACTCCACATCGTAAAAAATAGAAAAAAAAAAAAAAAACCAAGTGACAATATGTCATACTGCAGATTTGTACAAAGTATTCATACATATACATTGAGTGCAACTAGCTAATTTGATATATATGTACTAGTGACTATCATGTAATTTTTAGCCTAACTTCACTAGGAGTGACTTTGGAAGCTCTGGAAATGATTTGAAAGAGCTGGGAATGGCTCGGAAGGTCGAAAAGGGACAAAAATCGGTAGAATAGTGTCTCGGGGGTAGTAGACTTGAAGAATAATGTCAAGATATGTCGGAGAGGTTGATCGGGCCATTAGTGGAAAAACGGTCAATCGGACTTGAAAACTACCGGGATGAACTCGAAATGTCCTGGAAGAAGACTCGAGATTTGGAAACATTACTTAGAATGTCCCGGGAGGTTACTGATTTGATACTCAGAGCCGGTGTTGTTGGAAGAGGTGACCTACCCATTAGGGGCAAAATGGTCATTTCGCACCGAGTTTTCCGGAACTGATTTGGAATGATCCAGAAGATAACAAAAGGTTGAGAATACTATAAAAAGCATTCTCGGGAGGTTGCCAGTTTAATACCCAGAGCCTGTGTGGTTCCCGGGGTGCTCGGATGTCTAAGGGCAAAATGGTCATCTTGACCGAAATGTCTCGGCATTGGCTCGAAACTGACTGGAAGGCACCTAATCATATCGGATTATCTTTAAGACAATCTTTGAAGGGTGGACTTTTTGTTCTGAGGACTTAGGTACTGTCTTGAGAAACGTGCCTAAAATGGCCCTATGGGCAGTTTGGTTATTTTTCACCAGAGTGGGCTAGCAGGCACTAGTGTTAACCTGGGTTTTGAGTGTTTCTATCACTTTGACGGTGGTCCCGTGATACAAGGGTTTCTTGGCAATTCCCTATATCGACCTGTTTGCGACTGTTTCCGCTACTCTGATGGTTGCAATTTTTACGAGTATTTTCATTACTCTAACGGGTTACGATCATTCCAGAGACTATCTAATCTCTAGAAGTTGCTAGCTGGACTTAGCGCCTGAGGAATCAATTTTCTCGGAAGTTGGGCCGAAACAGACATTTCTGCCTTGGTGGGCTAGTAGGTGCAAAAGGTAGACCGTTTTACCATCTCGGAAACTTGGGGTCTCGTCCCGATCAACGGATTTGAAGGGACTTACCGTTCCGAAGAGCTACCTTGGAAACGTGCTGGACAGGATGGACTTACCACCTCGAGGAATCAACTTTCTCGAAAGGTGTGCCAGATTTAATTGGAATTGGAATTGGAAAAACGGGGACTTACTGTCTTCGAAAAGACATGCCCACTGGAATTGGATCGAACAATGCCCCTAAGGGCATTTTGGTCATTTTGCCTCTGTTTGGGCCCAAAGGGCCTGCAAAGCGATTGACTGACGGGATTAGACTTGGAAAATTGAGTTGACTCAGAATACGTTCATATTGACTTGAATACAAGTCTAGACGGATTGGAGACTGTCGAGCAGGCAAAAATGGAATGCTTACAACATCCCCTCTTTTTTTGTCTTTACTTGTCGAAGACAGAAAACGATAGAATAAGAGTTCCATGTTGATCGTGAGGCAGTCGGAGGGAAGGACTTTGGAAGTTTTTGAAACAGGAGTTTGGAAATGGATGTTGGGCCTAAAAGGCATTTGAAATCGAGTTTTGGCAGAAAAGGGGCACAACTGCCCGGAGTTCGGCACTGGTGCCACTAGCAGTGGCGCCAGGCTTAAGAACAAAACTAGAAGCATTTCTAATTTGACGCTGTTGCGGGAGTTGAGGAATTTTCAAAAAATCGAGAGGCATTGTGAGGAAATCAACTTGGACATTGTAAGAGCACTTCTTAGGGACCACGAGGATTCGCCGAAAGTAGTCACCGTCACCGGAAAAGTCACCAGAAGAGAAGATTTCGCCCGAGAACTCTAAGAGGTGAGTTTTCGATTTTATGTGGATTTCAGTGTGTAGAATTCCGTTTAAGCCATGTGAACAGTAGAAATTGATGTTTTGATATGCTTTGAACGCAGTGGTGAAGTTATTTTTGCATTTTGGTGCTTGTGAAGGGGGTTTCTACAGGAATTGGGGGTTTCTCCCTATAGCTTTGGGTATTGAGTTTTTCGGCTAGATTTTTATGTCGTGTGCCTTAGAAAAATGTGTCTAACAACCGTGTGAAGTTTCGTGATTTTTTTGAAAACTTTTTGAATTTTTGATTTTTAAAAAAATAGAAAAATGCTTAAAAAAAAGGAAAAATTGAGAAAATATAGAAATTATTAGAGTTTAGTGTTTAGAAAAATGTAGGAATATTTTTACAAAACATTTGAAATGATTTTTGAGAAACTTTGGGATAATTTTGAAAATCATTGATTTGTTGAAAAATAAAACAAGTCTTTGAAAAATTTAAAAATTTGAAAAGTGTGTGCGGGTGTTGGTGCTATGTTATTGTGATGTTGTAGAGTGCATGGTTTGTGTTTTGTGTTGATGTTGTGTGTGTGTTGTAGGAACCGTTTTTAAGCGAAACTCTGCTGAAATTTTTTGAAATTAGAAAAAAGTTGAAAAAGTTTTGGAATAAAATCTTTTTGAAGGAAAAAAATAGAAAACCCTAGAGATTTAGAAAATTCATTTTGACTTAAAGTTGAAAAATAGAAATGTGTAGGAAATTTATTTTGACTTAGAAACAGGATTTTAAAATCAAAATATATAGGAAATTCATTTTAACTTAGAAGTGAAATTTTAAAATCAAAATGTGCAGAAAATTCATTTTGACTTAGAAGTGGAATTTTAAAATCAAAATGTGTAGAAAATTCATTTTGAGTTAGAAGTAGAAATTAAAAATCAAAATGTGTAGGAAATTCATTTTGACTTACAAGTGAAATTTTAAAATCAAAATGTGTAGGACATTCATTTTGACTTAGAAGTAGAAATTAAAAATCAAAATGTGTAGGAAATTCATTTTGACTTATCATTTGAAATCTTTTTATTATTTGTTTATTTTTATTCTTTATTTATATATTTTCTCTTTGTTTCTGTTTCTTCTTTTTCTTACTTCTCATGAGTTATACTTACCTTATGTCCATATTCTTACCTTGATCTTCAAGATAACGGATGCAGCGATGATGGTTCTAAGAGGAGAGGCTGCTCCGAGAAGGCAGCTCAGATGGATTTTGTCAATGGTTCTAGTCGATCCAAGGGTAGTCGGCGATGTACTAGATAGGCATCGTCTAGTCAGAGTAGACGGGGGAGTAGACCACCTGTTGATCCCTTTCCTCCGATTGAGCAGGCCTTTGAGGAGGAGATTGGTGTAGAGGAGGAGATATAGAGTCCTAGCGATCGGGTGACTAGTTACGGGAGAGCCTCCATCCAGCATAGACAGACAGACGCTAAGTTAGGCGACTTGGAGGTACCAGACATTCCACCGCTAGGGGATCTTGCCTATCATCCAAGTGTATTCTAGACAGCATTTACCCCCTCCGCGGGTACATACAACTTTCAGAAGGGCTGTTCATCATGAAGCGAATTGCTCCATCTTACCGTACTGTCTTGGCTGAGATTGGGTTTGGAGCTTTCATGTGATTACAGGCTAACCGCCTGAATAGACATCTAGTGCTGGCGCTCATTGAGAGGTGGTTCGGAGAGACAGGTACCTTCCATTTTGTTGGTTTTGAGCTGGGACCCACTCCTTTGGATTGGACAATCATTACGGGGCTTTCTTTCATCGGTCGATGGATCACCATGCAATCAGTCAGTAGAGGCAATGCATGCATTCTACTAGGCTTGCCCCCTCCTGAACATTCTACCTTCCCAGTTTCTTGGCTCAGTCGGAATGACAGTACTTTTGCTGTTGAGCCACCACCTGCCCGGTGAGACATCATGAGGTGGCGATTTGTTTTGTATATCATCTTTAGCTACTTCTGTAACAACAACAAGTCGCTCGTGCCTTTTCAGTTCATAAGCATAGTGGCTAATCTTGGGGCTTTGTCTGAGCTGGATTGGGGGTCCTCTTTTGGCTGTTTTCTTCGATCGATGTGAGTCCGGACTTCCTCTCATTAGGGTAGCATGACTGGTTTATGGTCTATTCATCGCCCTGTAGTTATCAAGGATGCCCTTTACCCTCGTGCTTTGAGGTGGGCTCGTGACCGGGTGGCCCAGCGATCGACGATCACTGATTTCGTGACACTACGGGCGAATCTGGAGTTGATCGAGGCGAGGGACGTGACTTGGCGGCCCTTCATTGGATCAGTTCATTATGAGACGGTGCGGTACTTGGTCCCGTTGTCCCTATCAAGGGCTTCCTTTCTCAGCAATGATTCTTGGGAGTCCTACCTAGGAGACGGGCACTGGCGCCAGTTTCACAAGGACTTTCGGTCAGCAGGCGATCCACCGGAGTACATGTTTGGAGCCTTGGTGGAAGAAGTTCCTATTCCTTATCAGGAGCAACAGTCGGGTGCTGGGTTCTTGCTTCCTCCAGATCCCGACTACACCGCACATTTCGGGGCTCATTCTGTTGGTGCCTTCACTCGGTTTGAAGTAGTAATTGGCGGATACGCTATGGGCTAGAAGATGGTCGATTTGTGGTGCTGTGCCAAGGGATACGTGCCCTAGGCTGAGTTTACTACTGTGAGGGAGCAGAGGGATTGATACCAGACAGAGTCGGATTAGTACCAGACAGAGGTGGCTTTCATGACGACCTGGTAGCCCAAATAGGAGGTGGCGGGGTATGTTGTCCTTCCCCTCTTTCTTCTTTTCGCTCTGATGTTGTCTAGTTATTCCTTTGCCTTAGTGATTCTGGTTTTGCTTTCTTTGCTGGATGTTGGTGCTTCTAGTAGTTATCCACCTCCTCCGGATCCAGGTTTCAGAGATTTCGATCCCGAGGATATTGACTTTGATCTTTGACAGATGCCCCTAGTGGAGACCCTAATCGTCTTTTGCCCCTATCCTGGAGATATATTTATGTTAGACATTTATTTTGTAAATTTTGTATGAAGATGGATGTTTATGATGGACAAGCAAAGATATTTATGATTTTTACAGCTAAGTATATGATCAGATGCATGCGTATAGACGATGAAGATGTATATTTATTACATGGGTCGATAGTAAACTGTATTGGTGTCTTCTGTTTTTACAGAGAGTTATGTCCTATGTATGCAAAGCACATGCCGATGATTTTTTTATTTTTTTTATTTTTGTGAAAATGTATGCACATATTAGAAATATACTAGCTAACAAAATGACAAGGAGTGCGGTAAACTTAGTATCCTTGGAATAGTAACTTCTTCCTTTTCGGGGGCTTGGCCTCTCTTTTAGCTCAACCTTACCATGACTGGACGATAGCACTTTGTACCTTTCTCAACCTTTGGACCACCTTTGATTCTCTATTTCGGGGTTAGTGTATAGGATTATTGGGCTAAAACTCTTAACTCTCGGGGCTTTGGCAACAACTTACCTGACCTTTAGCAGAGCGATAAGTGGCCAGTCTTTCAATTTGAGGAGACTTTGCTTTAGGATCATAATGTAGGCTAGGTTATGAGGTTTTCGAAACAAAAGGATATATAGGCTCAAATTCAATGTTGCTTTTCAGTGGGGTTTAGATCCATACCATCCTTGATTATTTTTTCCAGTAAGGTTATCATCCTTTTTTAGCTTCATAGCGTGTCTAGCTCAGTTAGATCATGCAATCCATTTTCAATCAAAGTGGACTTTAGTAGGGTTGTAATGTAGGCCATGGTTTCAGGTTTTTACAAGAAAGGGTAAAGGCTCAAACCTATTATTTCTACTAGGCTTCTTTGTAACCTAGGATCACCTTTGAATTTTCTCCTTGCTCTTACTATACACTTCTCAGGGTGAAAATGCCTCGTTTCTTTCAACCTTTCAGTATGCTTTTTGAGATAAGCGTAACTCTTTTCTCTTTCAACCCTCTTATTATGCTTTTCAAGATGGCTGAATCATGGTTTTCTTCAGACCTTTCCTTATATAATAATTTTTTTTGGGGTCTCTTGTCCCTTGACAACTCTTTTCCTTCGCTTTTTCCTTCTTATCCCTTTTCTTTCCCTTTATGAAATGAATAATTCTACAACCCTTTTTTCTTAGACCTTCTTTTTAGCAATTCAATCTATCCCAATGTCGGCGGTGATCCCTAGGTTGGGGCTTTCTTGAAAAAGATAAATGGCTCAACGGGTTTGGCAAGGGGTTGCTTCTGATTATATGGAAAATGAAATGAGGGCCTCTCTTCACTTTGAATTAGATTGCTTGATCTATAGAGCCTTCAACGCTGCCCTAGCATGATAGAAAATGGACACCATTCCTAAAGTTCTTGATTATTGTCCACCCTAGTGTGGGGGGACGGTCTTGGATCTGGGTTGACAAAGAATATTTCACTTATTGCGAGGCATTAAGGGCTAACCAAAGGGAATATAAACACTTTTTTTTTTATATTTGGGAAAATAAAAGATGACTCCTCTTTATTTTGATAGTCTGGCCACTCATCGCCTAGCTTTGGTGTCTTGCAAGTGTTGCCTTTGGATAGCTTCCTCACTCATTCCTATCCTCTCCCTCTTCGAAAAGCTGATCATTTGGCGAGTGGTTATCTCATGCTATCATCCGTTCAAATCAGATCATTCTATAAGATATAACATGCCCCCTTATGTAGGAAGCAGTCACTATTCACAAGAGAAAATAAGATAATAGCAATGAATAAAAGGACTTAATCATTTTATTATGTAAGCGGAAAGCATATAGTTCTGTTGTAAAGAAATTAGAAGTGCAGATATAAATTTAAGAACAAAATGTAAAGGGATAGAAAGATAGTGAGTGAAAACACCCCTCTCTTGTACGCTTTTGAAGAGAACCCATTTCAGTAAGGCCTTGGGACAATACTCACATCTTCGATACTCCATTCGTGATTTGGGTCCTTAGCCAAGGCAAGACAGGCAAAGGCTTCTTCTAAAGCTCCGGACATGTTGACGTTGGTGGCACTGTTGTCAGCCTCATTGACCTCCTTTTTGTTCTTTACAACAGATTCTTCTGTAAATAAGATGGCTAGTTCACCTCCTTCTAACTCGAACGGCTCCATCTGTGCTCTTGACTCTTCCAGCTCGCAACCCATATCTTCATAGTTGTACTCAGTCGCGGGCCAAGGGTTCTCTAGTAAATGACGTTCCGCCGCGGCATACTTCGGGTGTAGAAACTCAGCACCCCATCCATCAACAGCCACGTTTTCAACAAGCTCTTCTTCCAGAAACATTGGCTCCTCAATTGGCCAGTCAGAAGCATCAGACACCTCATTAGGGTTATAGAGATAAATTGGGCATAATGGGAGATCCTCCTCTCAGTCTTTCTCTTCATCGGTCTCCCAATTCACCTCATAATCTTCAGGCATAGGCCCGTCGACCTCTTCCTCACCTTCCATTTCTACTAGTATCATATTGACGGTGTGGTCCGACAAAGGGTTGGTGGTCACATTGGGGGTTAGAGCAGGATTCACTGATTGAAGATCAATAGTCTTGTTTTCGATTAAGTCTTGGATCTTATGCTTGAGAGAGAAGCAACTTCTGGTATCGTGCCCTTGGCCACCCGAATGGTATTCACAGCTTGCTGCGGATTCAAAGTAATGAGGCAGAGGATTGGGTCAAGGTTGAGCAGGTATAGGTATCAGATATCCGGCCTCTAGGAGACCAAAATAGGCCGTAGTCTGTGAACAAGCGAGTTTAGTAAATGTTCGCCTTTTCCCTTTTTTTCATCTAGCTAAGGAAGTGTTGCAGATGTTTTTGAAGATTGGGAAATAAATTCTGGTGTGGTCACAACTGGGCTGGTGGTTTGGGAATTAAAGGGGCTTTGGGTTCCATGTTTCAAAGTGGGACAATTTTCAATGTCAGGGCCAAATGGGTTGGGCTAGTATCCATATGAGAGATTATATAATCCAAGGGTTTAGTTAGAGGTCGGCTTGAAAGGTATCGGAGCAAGGCCCTTGGCCTGGGAAGGTCGTTGGTAAGCAGTGGTCGGGGTATAGTCTTGGTCTTCCTTTTTTATCCTTTTTCATCCCTCTTGGGTTTGGGCTTGCGATGACTCTACTTGCTCCTAGGTTATGTTTCTTGCATGGGATAAGAGTGAAGAGAGCATGCCTTCCATTTTAGTCATCCTATGCCCAAGTCCTTTTGCTTATGCTAGTATTAGAGTTAAGGCGTCGAGTATCAGTGACTCCATGAGTGTTTCTTAGCTTTCAGCTTGTAACAATGAGGGACAAGGAGAGGTACCTAAAACTAGCAAAAGGAAAAAGTCAGTGTCTTATTTTAACAAGTCTCTATGCAATGCATGCTCTAAGGATGCCCCTACTCGAGAGGGAAACTAATCATGATGCATTGGCTCACTTTTGGAGATGGGGGGGGGGGGGTTTGCCCCTGTATGCAAGTACCTTGCCATTGATCGAGAATTTGAATTCATGAAAATAAGGAAACTCATTGAATAAAAGAATAAAAGTTCATGTTAATAGGGGGGAAGGGGGAAGATTTTCCTTTGGACTTTTGCCTATCTCATTTTATATGAGAAATCCTAAACTACTCTTAAGTCTTTGAATTCGCCTTCGTTGGATTTGATGTCGAGGAGGTTACTGAGAGACCTTGTCTTCTTGGCAACCCTATCTCCGTGAGCATAGAGGGATTGGGGCCCCTCTTATGGAATGAATTGATGTGCATGCCATGAGTCCTTAGGGTTACACGGGAACCCTTAGGGTTTGGGTATGTTTAATGCAAGGGAGAGCAATCTTGGTGTCACTCTCTTTGGGTTAATCATATGCATGAGAATGTAGTGACTTGAGTTACTTTGGAACTCTCGTCTTGATATGGAATATGGAATACATGAAAATGGATGCATAGAGTGTAAGGAGAGAGAATGCCATGGTAAAGTAAACGTGCATGCATAAGCAGTTAGACAAGTATTATAACAGTAAGAATACGATCATTATAAGAACAGGAATAAACATGTATAAAGGAAATTAAAAGTAGTCGCCCTTTCCTCCATGGTTTTGGAAAATGGTGTGTGTGTCTTAAATCCGGTAAAGGTTCGGCTATGTATAGTGTCTATATAAGCATAAGGTTGAGGGTTTACTAATGTGTCCTAAAAAGGCTTAGTTCCCGGATCTTCAAACCTAGGCCCACTCCCTGAGATGGTGCCATGATCGATTGGTGATCCGAGCGGGAGAACCATCAAGAGGCCGTAGGCGAAGAAACTGACACAACATCTTGTCCACAACCAATATACCGCTCCCCTTTCTAACTAGAAGGGACAGATCAGGGTAAAAATGCAAGTATGCAAAATGCAACTGCACGTGCAATGTGTGTGTGATTTTTTAAAGCGGAGGAAAGAGCCCAACAATTCTCATCCATCCTGTTCATCACATTCATGCATAGCAGTTAATAAAATGTAAACAAAAATCCCACTAACAAAACAAAGATGCAAGAGTTAGTATGTGGATGGCAAACTTAATGCAAGATAATATGAATGGAGTTAAGTGCATGTTTTTTAAACAACTTTGATAATTTAATTTTGAAAATTAAAAGTGGATAGAAATGGACTGGTTAATTGAAGACTCTATATGGGTGAAGGGTGAAGAGACATGACTATGGCCTAACCTTCTAAGTGTCCTCAGTGGAGTCACCAACTATCGCGCCCAGATTTTTCGCACTCGAGGAATACAGACACAAGCGGAAAAAATATTGTACTCTCTCGTTAGAACTCACCCTCCTAAAAGAATGAGTGCCACTAGGTTTGAATTGAATAAAGGGCTTTTGGAAAACAATTTGGAGTCGCCACCTAACTTGGTTAAGGTGAGTTGGGTCATCTAAAGACTAAGCACAATCCGAAGAATACACTTAGGATTTTTGAAAATGATTTTCAAAATACTTCCTCAAGAGAGGGTTTTTAAGAAAATAGGTTGTTTGACAACCTTTGAAAAATATTTAAGCCCTTTTTTGAAAATAACTCTATTTGGTCTTTTGAAAACAGTGTTTTAGGTTCGGAGGTTGGTTACGTGTAGGGAAGACGCACTAAGCCATCACCCTATCCCACCCTTGTGGTACCTACATGTCTATTCACCCATTAAAGGCTTTAACTAATACATGTCCAAAACAACTATCCACTTTAGAAAAGATTTTTTAGAAAGAAATTTACATGATGCATGATATGCAAGTGCATGAAAAAGATTTGATTTGGAAAACAGACTTGAAAAGAACTTGATTTGATTTCGAAAGAAGGATTTGGAAGTAGAAATTTGAAAATTGATTCTTGGAATTAGAAGTTTGAAAATAGTTATGGAATTGGAGATTTGAAAAAAAAAGTTATGGAATAGGAGATTTGAAGAAAATAGAAGGTTTGATTTGAAAAAGAGATTTTGATTTTTAAAAAAAGGGTTTGATTTGAACTTTGAATAGAAGATTGAAAATTGGAATTTGAAATTGAAAATATTGGACTTTGATTTGGAAAGATAGAACTTGGAAGAAGGATTTGGATTTAGTTTTGGAAAGATTGAGATTTAGGGAATCTAAACTTAAGAAATATAGGATTTAGGAAGGACTCGTGGTTTAAGAAAGATTTGACTTGACTTGGAAGAGTTTGAGAAAAGATTTAACTTGAATGTTGGACTTGAAAGATTAGGAAAGTTGGAATTAGGAAAGATTCAAATTAGGAAAGTTTGAAAATAGGAAAGCTCCAGTTTAGGAAAGCTTCATTTTAGGAAAGTTTCATTTTAGAAAAGTGTCATTTTAGGATAGTTTTGAAATAGCAAAGGTTTCGATTTAGGAATGATTTGGAATTCGGAAAGTCTAGAATTTAGAAAGTTCTAACTTAAAAAAGCTTCGAATTTAGAAAGTTTTGACTTAAGAAAATTTTGAATTTGGAAAGATTGGAAATTTATAAAGTTTGGAATTTGAAAAGATCTAAAATTTGAATTTTAGAAATACTTGAGATTAGGAAAGGTTTGAGTTTAAGAAAGTTTGAAAATTTAGATTTGGAAAAGTGAAATTTGGAAAGGTGTGGAATTAAAAAAGGTTGGAACTAGGGAAGATTTAGATTAGGAAAGATTTGTAAGTTTAAGTTTTGGAAACTTAAGGTTTAGGAAATTATGAGATTAGGAAAGATTGAGTTTCCTATTTCCTAAAACAAAAGATTGAGTTTTGCTTCTAAAAAGAGATGTTTTGATTTTGTTTTAAAAAACGGAGGATTGGATATAGTTTCCTAAATTGGAGATTAGATTTGGTTTCCTAAAAGGAATATTGGATTTGGCATGGATTTGGAAAGATGAAGTTTTGGAAATCTTGGATTTGGAAGGCTATAGTTTGATGTAGAAAATAACTTTTGAAAATTTATGATTTAGATGTAAAAATGAGGTTTTGAAAACCTTGGTTTTGAGGCCAAAATAAGGAATTGGAAATCATGTTTTTGGAAAGAAAATTAAGATTTCCTAATTGTTGGCCCTAGGGCTTGACTTGGGCTCCAAGGTAAAGAGTTTTTGGAAAGTAAATTTTTAAGGAAGAAAATGTTTGAAAAAAATCTTAGAAACGAGTTTTTAGAAAGTGAACTTGAGAGGAGAGTTTTAGAAAGAAGATTTTGGAAAGTAAAACTTTGAGAGAATTTTTGGAATGAGATTTTTGGAAAGAGTTTTTAGGAAAGAGGTTTTTGGAAGAAGTTTTTAAGAAAGAGATTTAAGGAGCGTTTTATAGATAGTGAATTTTCAAGAGTGCTTTTTTGAAAAGGAGTTTGAAAAGAGTTTTGGAAAGGAGATTAGAGGGAGTTTTTTTTAAAAGTGTATTAGAAAAGAGATTTTTAGAAAGAGAAATTTTGAAAAGAGAGTTTTTAGAAAGTCCATAAAAATATCTCACTCTCCTAAAGCAATTCAAATCATAAGAAGATTAGAATCACTCTAAGATAGTGGTTTTGAAAATAATGAGGATTTGAAAATATGCACTATATTGGTCACTTTAAATGTAGCACTTTCCTAAAGCAATCCTAGCCATGAAAATGCTAGAATCACCTTAGGATTGTGATTTTGAAAACAAGTTTTGAAGAAGAAAGTTTTAATGCAAGTTTTGAAAACGGTTTTGATGTAAGTTTTGAAAACAAGTTTGAAAATGAATTTTGGAGAGATGCAAGATTATTATATGCACAATGCAAGTTGGGGTCATGAACATATAAGGTTAAATGATTCACCACATAATCAAGGGGACCGAACCCACGTAGTCTCCGGTTAGAATAATAGAAAGTCTCCCGACATGGTGACCTTCAATAGCCTAATCCTACACATGGACGGGGGAGTCGCTTGTTTCAAGCATGCAAGAAAGGGGGGGGGTAGAAGATAGGGGATTAAAATAGAAGAAAACCCAAGTGGGTTAGGAGAGAGAAGAGAGAGAGAGAGGGGGGGGGGGGGGATGCGTTAACGTAAATAGAGAGCCTACCTTGAGTCTTCTTTTATTTGCTTTATTTTGCTTGCTTGCTTTATTTCGCTCCTTGTTTTGCTTCGTGTCGGTCTTCGAGAGCTTGCTTTGATCTTCAGGAGTTTCGGAGTTGCAGCACTTTAAGTCTTCAATGGAGGCTTTGGAGGCTAGTATATGAGTGTATAGGGGTGTATGTGAGTGTATGTGAGGATAGGGTTTGGTGTATAGAGGTTAGGGTTTGGAAAACTTAAAGGAAACAAGGGTTTGGAGAGGCTTTAAGCTCTGTATATCGAAGAGGAGGGTTTTTAGACTGAGTTTGCGAATCCTTTTCACACTGGAAAAGGCTCTATATTTATAGACAGAGGAGTGCGCTGGTGCCTACTGTAGTGGCGCTAGGCCAAAAATTACACTAGCGCCATCAGGAGTGGTGTCAGGCCATTTAGGAAATATTTAAGGTCGGCAAGTAACATATCTTCAAAAGATTTGGGCGCCTGTACTAGTGACTACCATGCAATTTTTAGCCTGGTTTCACTAGGAGTGACTCCGAAAGGTCTGGGAATGATTTAAAGGGCCGAGAATGGCTCGAAGTGCAGGAAAGAGACATAAACCCCTAGAATGGTGTCCCAGGAATAGTAGACTTGAAAAATGATAGCAGGATGTGTTGGAAAGGTTGACCGGGCCATTAGGGGCAAAACGATCAATCGGATCGGAAAACTACCGAGATGGACTTAGAATGTCCTGAAAGAAGACTCGAGGTTTAGAAACATCCCCTAGAATGTCCCAGGAGGTTACCGGTTTGATACCCTGGGCCGGTGTGGTTAGAAAAGCTGATCAGTTCATCAAGGGCAAAATAGCTATTTTGCATCAAGTTTGTCAGAACTGACTCGGAATGATCTGAAAAGGTAATAGAAGGTCGGGGATACTATCAAAAGTATCCCCGGGAGGTTATCGGTTTGATACCTAGAGCCGGTGTGGTTCCCGGAGTGCTCGGATGCCTAGGGGCAAAACAATCATTTAGTTTCAAGTGGGCCCTACTCTTGCGCCCAGATTTTTCACACTCGAGGAATACACACACAAGCGGAAAAAATATTATACACTCTCGTTAGAACTTATCCTCCTAGAAGAATGAGTGCGACAAGGTTTGAATAGAAAATTGATTTGAATAAAGGACTTTTAGAAAACATTTGGAGTCGCCACCTAACTTGATTAAGGTGGGTTAGGACATCTAAAAACTAAGCACAATCCGAAGATTACACTTAGGGTTTTTGAAAACGATTTTGAAAATACTTCCTCAAGAGAGGGTTTTTGAAAAAACAGGTTGTTTGGCAACCTTTAGAAAAACTTTTAAGCCCTTTTTTGAAAATAACTCCATTTAGGCCTTTCAAAAACAATGATCCTAGGTTCGAACTTTGGTTACGTTTAGGGAAGACACATTAAGCCATCACCCTATCCCGCCCTTGCGGTACCTATATGTCTATTCACCCTAGATTCATCCAATAAAGTCTTCAACTAACAAATGTCCATTTTTATCCACTTTAGCAAAGAATGGTTAAAAGAATGATGCATGTATGCAAGTGTAAGAAAAGAGAGTTTGAAAATAGATTTGAAATGACTTGATTTGATTCTAGAAAAGAGATTTGAAAAGATAGATTTGAAATTGAAAAGTTTTGGAGATTGGAAATAGAGATTTGGAAATAGAAATTTGGAATTAAAAGTTTGAAATAGATCATGGAATTGGAAGCTGGAAAAAGTTATGGAAATAGAAGCTTGAAAAGGTTGTGACCGCACCCATAAGGGTTGCCTACGTATCTTTTTTGAAGAATCAGGTCAGTCGTTGTTCGGACAAAAGTCCGATGGAAAATAGAAGATCTGATATGGAAGAAGAAATTAATTGGAATTTGGATTTGATTTGAATTTAGAATAGAAGATTGGAAATTGAAATTTGGAATTGAAAAAGATTGAACTTTGATTTGGAAAGATAGAACTTGAAAGAAAGATTTGGACTTGTTTTGGAAAGATTGAGATTTAGGAAACCTTGACTTAAGAAAGATATGATTTAAGAAAGACTTGAGATTAAAAAAGATTTGACTCGAATGTTGGACTTGGAAGGTTAGGGAAAGATTGGATTTTGGAAAGGTTCGAATTAGGAAAGTTTCAAAATAGGAAAGTTTCGATTTAGGAAAGTTTTAGAATTAGAAAGTTTCATTTTAGGAAAGTTTAGATTTAGGAAAGTTTTAGAATTGGAAAGTTCGGAAATTGGAATGTTTTTGAAATAGGAAAGTTTAAAATTTAGGAAAGAGTTGATTTTGGAAATATTTGAATTAGGAAAAGTTTGATTTCAGAAAAATTAAGAAGTTTAGAAAGTTTAGGATTTAGAAAGTTCTAACTTAAGAAAGTTTCGAATTTAGAAAGTTTAGAATTTTGAAAGTTTCAACTTAAGAAAGTTTCAAATTCAGAAAGTTTTGGATTTGGAAAGATTTGAAATTTAGAAGGATTTGAATTTAGAAATATTCAAAGTTCAAGTTTTAGAAATTCTTGAAATTAGGAAAGGTTTGAGTTTAAGAAAGATTTGAAGATTTATTTTTGGAAAGTTAAGATTTGAAAAGGTATAGAATTAAAAGAAGTTGAAATTAGGAAATATTTGAAAGTTTAAAGCTTAAGGAAAGATTTAAAAGTTCAAGTTTTGGAAACCTGAGGTTTAGGAAGGTATGATATTAGGAAGGAGTGGATTAGGAAAGACTTAGATTTTGTTTCTAAGAAGAAGTGTTTTGATTTTGTTTTCAAAAACAGAGGATTGGATTTAGTTTCGTAAATGGGAGGATTTGATTTGGCATGGAATTGGAAAGATGGAGTTTTGGAAATCCTAGATTTTGAAGTAAAGGATAAAAATCATGTTTTAAGAAAGGAAATTAAGATTTCCTAATCGTTCGCTCTGGGGCTTGACTTGAACTCTAAGGAAAGAAATTTTTGGAAAGAAAAGGTTTTTGGAAAGAGATCTTAAAAAGGAGTTTTTGAAAAGTGAATTTCGTAAAGAGAGTGTTTGGGAAAGAGATTTGTGGAAAGAGTTTTTTAGGAAGGAGTTTTTAGGAAAGAGGTTTTTGGAAAGAGATTGTTGGAAAGAGTTTTTAGGAAAGAAATTTAAGGAGTGTTTTTAGAAAGGAGTTTTGAAAAATAGATTTTGGAGGGAGTTTTTAGAAAGCAATTTTGGAAAGGAGATCGGAGAGGGTTTTTAGAAAGTATGTTGGAAAATAGATTTTTTAGAAAGAGAGATTTCAAAAGAGAGTTTTTAAAAAGTTTATAAAAATATCTCACTTTCGTAAACCACTTTAAGATAGTGATTTTGAAAACAATAATGATTTGAAAATATGGATCATATTGGTCACTTTAAATATAACACTTTCCTAAAACAATCCTAGTCATGGAAAGGCTAGAATCACCTTAGGATTGTAATTTTAAAAACAAGTTTTGAGGAAGAAGATTTATCGCAAGTTTTGAAAACAAGTTTAAAAACGATCTTTGGTGGAATGCAAGATCATGATATACACAATGTAAGTTGGGGTCGTGAACATACAAGGTTAAAGGCTTCACCATATAATCAAGGGGGTCCAACCCACGTGGTCTCTGGTTACACTAAAAGAAAGCCCCCGACACGGTGACCTCTAATAGCCTAATCCTACACATTAACCGGGAAGTCCCTTGTTTCAAGTATGTAAGAAAGGGGAGGAAGAAGATGGGGGATTAAAATAGAAGAAAACCCAAGTGAGCTCGGAGGGAGAAGACAGAAGGGGAAGATGCGTAAACTTAAATAGAGAGCCTACCTTGTATCTTCTTTATTTTGCTTTGCTTTGTGCGCTTTGTTTTTCTTGCTTTGCTTCAGTCTTCGCTTCAGTCTTCGTCTTGATTTTCAAGAGCTTTGGGTTGCAGCACTTCAAGTCTTCAATAGAGGCTTTGGAGGCTAGTGTATGAGTGTATAGGAGTGTATGGGAGTATATGAGCTAGGGTTTGTGTATGGAGGCTAGGATTTCGGAAAACCTAAAGAAGACTAGGGTTTAGGGAGGCTACGAGCTCTGTATATTGAAGAGGAGAGTTTTTAGGCTGAGTTTGCGGGCATTTTTCATGCTGGAAGAGGCTCTGTATTTATAGAGAGAAGAACAACCTAGCGCCTGTTGCAGTGGCGCCAGGCCAAAGAACATATTGGCGCCACTAGGAGTGGCGCTAGGCTAATTTTTGGCTTGGTGTCACTGTTAGTGGTGCCAGCCACTTAGAAAAGCCTTTAAGTCGACAAGCAAGGTATCTTTAGAAGATTTAGGCATTTGTACTAGTGACTACCATGCAATTTTTAGCCTAGTTTCACTAGGAGTGGCTCCAGAAGGTCCGGGAATGATTTGAAGGGGCCAGGAATGACCCGGAAGGCTTAAAAGGGACAGGAACCCTTAGTATAGGGTCTCGAGGGTAACAGACTTAAAGAATGATGTCAAGATGTGTTGGAAGGGTTGACCAGGCCATTAAGGGCAAAACAGTCAACTGGGCCGGAAAGCTATAGGGACGGACTCAGAATGTCCCAGAAGAAGACTCAAGATTTGGAAACATTATTTAGAATGTTCTCAAAGGTTACCGGTTTAATATCCAGAGCCAGTGTGGTTGGAAAAGGCGACCGACCCACCAGGGGCAAAACGGTCATTTTACACTGGGTTTGCCGGAATTGACTCGGAATGATCTGGAAAGATTTTAAAAGGTCAGGAATACTATAAAAAGCATTCTCGGGGCGTTACCGGTTTGATACCCAGAGCCGGTGTGGTTCCCGGGGCGTTCGGATGCCTAGGGGCAAAATGGTCATCTTGATCGAAAAGTTTCGGAATTAGCCTGAAACTGACTAGAAGGCACCTAATCATGTCGGATTGTCTTTAAGATAATCTTGAAAAAGTTGACTTACCGTTCTGAGGACTTAGGTACTTTCTAGAGAAATGTGCCAAAAATGGCCCTAGGGGCAATTTAGTCATTTTTCACCGGAGTGAGCTAGCAGGCACTGGTGTTGATATGGGTTTTGAGTGTTTCTGCCACTCCGACGGCGGTCCTGTGATACAGGGATTTGTTGGCAATTCCCTATATCGACTTATTTACGAGTGTTTCCGCCACTCTAACTGGTGCGTGTATACTAGTACTTCCGCTACTTTGACAATTCGCAATCATTCCCAAGATTACCTGATCTCGGGAAGCTGCTAGATGGACTTAGCGCCTAAGGAATCAGCTTTTTCGGAAGGCATGCCAAAACAGACATTTCTACATTGGCGGGCTAGCAAGCACCAAAGGTGGACTGTTCTACCATCTCGGGGACTTAGGGTCTCGTCCCTGTCGACGGGTTTGAAGGGACTTAACGTTCTGAAGAGTTTCTTCGAAAACGTACCGGACAGGATGGATTTACTGCCTCAAGGAATCAACTTTCTCGAGTGTGTTAGATTTAATTGGAATTGGAATCAAAGTTGGATTAGAATTGGATTTGAAAAGGGGACTTACGGTCTTTGAGAAGACGTGCCCGCTGGAATTGGACCGAACAATGCCCCCTAAGGGCATTTTAGTCATTTTACCTCTATTTGGGCCCAAAGGGCCCGCGAAGCGGCTGATTGACAGGATTAGACTTAGAAAATTGAGTTGACTCAAAATATATCCATATTGACTTGAATACAAGTCTGGATAAACTGGAGACTACCGAGCGGGCAAAAATGGAGTGCTTACACCTACGGGCTCAGGAAGCAACTGGTAAACTAAATTGGAGTTTAGAAGTCAGGTTAGAGTTTGAATATGCATGTGATGTGTGAAAGTGAGCCTAGTCGGGCCGGAGATTGCTGAGTGGGCAAAAATGGGGTGTTTACAGCTGCCCCTCTTTTTCTGCCTTCGCTTGTCGAAGACAGAAAATGATAAAATAAGAGTCTCATGTTAACTAGGAGGCGATCGAAGGGACTAGAAGAATTGGAATCCAAATAACAGTTACCTAGAGTAGATGATCGGTGCTTGGTATTTTGTCTAGTAAAATGATACTCCTCTAGTGAAATTGATGCTCCTTGAACTGGTGCTCCATCTGGCAGAACAATGCTCCTTTGGGGGAATTGACACTTCTTGAAACGGCACTCCGTCAGGCGAAACACTGCTCCTCTGGGAAATCCACAGTTAACGTCTGATATTTTTTGAACCGATGCTTCGTCTGGCAAAACACTGCTCTTCTGGGGAAGTCTAAGTTTTATTTCTGATACTTCTTGAACTAGCATTCCGTTTGGCAAAACACTGCTCTTCTGGGGAAGTCTAAGTTTTATTTCTGATACTTCTTGAACCAGCATTCCGTTTGGCAAAACGCTACTCCTCTGGGGAAGTCTAAGGTTGATTTCTGATATTTCTTGAACTGGCACTCTGTCTGGCAAAACGTTGCTCCTCTGGGGAAGTCCAAGGTTGATTTCTGATACTTCTTGAACCGGTACTCTATCTGACGAAACATTGCTCATTTGGGGAAGTCCAAGGTTGATGTCTGATACTTCTTGAATAGACACTTCGTCTAGCGAAACGCGACTCCTCTAGGGATGTCCAAGGTTTATGTCTGATACTTCTTGAACTGACACTCCGTCTAGCGAAACGCTGCTCTTCTAGGGAAGTCCAAGGTTGATTTCTAATACTTCTTGAACTGACACTTCATTTGGCGAAACGTTGCTCCTCTAGGGAAGTCCATGGTTGATTTCTGATACTTCTTGAACCGACACTCCATCTGGCGAAACGCTACTCCTCTAGGGAAGTCCAAGGTTGATTTTTGATACTTCTTGAACCGACACTCCGTTTGGCGAAATGCTGCTCCTCTAGAGAAGTCCAAGGTTGAACAGGGAGGTCGAGGGTGGTTCATTTCCCTATTCTTTGCTTCTTGTGAGCTAGGGAAGTCTAAACTTTCTGAGGTGTATGCCAGTGTTGCAGATGTCTGAGGTTACTTAATCGCAAGGTGGCTTTTTAACTCCATTTTGTACTTTTCCTTGTTCCTTGTTTCCTATTTGAGAGAGAGAGAGAAAGACATAGAGTGAGTTTTTGTGCAAAAATAGTTTAAAAATGCCCCGGTAAGGGGTGAATGCGCATGGGATTAAATGTACTTTTTTGATGAATGCACATGGAATTAAATGCATGATCTATTTTTACGAATGCAGGGGTTTATATAAGAATTGAATTGAATGTATGTCCTACTTTTTTTTATGAATACACAGGTTCACACAGAAATGGAATTGATTGCATGTCATACTTTTGGATACTGCACATATAGGAATAGAATTAAATGCATGAATGCACATTTTTTATAGATGGACAAGAATGGGTGCATGCACCTTTGTGTTTGCCCTAGGGTTCGTGTTTAGTTACGAACATTTTACATATGGACAGGAATAGATACATGCCCCTTTGGGTTTGCCCTAGGGTTCATGTTTAGTTATGAGTGTTGTATCCTAGTGTCAAGTAGTCCTTTGAATTTCTGTTTCTCTTTTGGGATTCCCATTTCTGATTCTACCCCTTCCTTGTTAGGATGTGATAACACCTGCACCATTCTCAAAGGTTTAACCCATTAACTTGCTTTTCGTCTTCTTTCTTGTTAGATGGAAAAACTCTTCTTAGTGAATCTCTCAGTTTCTTTTAGGATTCTTCTTTGGATCGGTGAGTGACGATCGATATCGCCCTTTGGCAAAGTAATATGTAGCTTCCTTCCTTAAAAGTTATTAAGAAGTGCAGACAAACTCAGTCATTGGACCTTTCAAATTGTGGGGCCCTCTAAAGACATGATCAATTAATGAAGGGCAAATATAGATTTATGAATATAAAGTTACAACTTAGCTCGAAAAGATCAACATCAAATATGCATGAAACCACACAAATCGAGCACAAATGGTCGTGAGATGATCAAGGCCATATTAGTGACAATGTAGTGGTGTAAGTGTGAACTTCACTGAGACTAATGAGAATATAGACCCTAGGCATGATCTAGGATGGTACAATAGCTCGTGGATTAACGCACCTAGAAGTCAAACCAGTTTCATCCCATACTCTTTTTCTTTTCCTCTTTTTTTTTTTTTGGTGAAAATCCAACCCTATCTCTCTAATAATGGAAATATAAAACTGTAAAGTATGGCGGCTTTCACACACATGAGTAGGTAGCCTTGTCCTCTTATCACATAACAATGGTAGCTGCACTCAGACTCACTAGTAGCCCTTTCCATAAGTGATGAGAGAGGGAATCAACAAAAGGTTAATTTAGGTGTGAGACAATCCGCAAATATTTAATCATTTAAAAATAGATCATAAAGGCAGATTCGATATTCTAAGAAGTCACGAGAAGTGTGCATTAAAATGAACATGAAACACCAATATAGCAAAGATCATCAAAACCGTTGACTTATATTTATGCAAGTGATCATACATATAAGATTTAACCTCAAACAAGCATGTACATCAATCTGTTCATAATTGAATATTTGTCCCACTGATTGCAAATATGTAGAATAAACACTATCAACAATCCTCTATTTTCTTTTTTTCAAAGATTTAATCATCCCAAACTTGCCAATATTCGCTAATCTTCCTTTTGAGAGCACAGCTACTTGCTGCTTTGCTAGGATGTCCTCTAGAGGTCACTATTCGGACTTTAATGAGTTTATGTAATCAATCCTATCTCTCACCCTTCTGCATTTTCCATCTCTCTGTACTTTCTATTTCTCTCTCTCCTCTTTTGGAGTCAAAGATTGTTTCTGCTGAAAATGGTGCTTGTGTTATCCTTTCCTTCAATTTGAGGGCATTATGGATTAGGGAAAGGTCCCTAAATGCAGTTACCATCCATAAGAATGTAAAATAAATGGGATGCACCAAAAGTCATTACTCATTTCATTCAAATCTATTTATGTGGCATGAAAACACTTGATTTAAAATAAAAATGAGAAGCAAAATAGGATACCAAATAATAAAAGATAAGATAGATGAATTCAGGAAACATCCCTTTTCATTGCACTTTGGAAAAAACCCTCTAGAGAGATTCCGGAATCACACCAATCTCTTCTATGCTTCATCGCGCAATTCATCTCCTAGGTGTCGATGACTCCAGCGTCAATCAAATCTTGTATCTTATGCGTCAAGAAGAGACAATGCTCAGTATCATGCCGTTGTATTCTAGAATGGTACTCATAAATAATAGTCGAGTTGAAAGTAGGGGGTAAGGATTTGGCAACGGTGGGGCAGGTATGGGGTTTAGAAGGTTGGCTTGTAAGAGGTCATGATAGGCTTTTGTTTGGGTGCAGGCTAGGGGGGAAAAAGCACGAGTTCCTCAGGCCTTCTTGTTGGGGTTGAGATATTGTTGGGCTGTGATTAGCCCAGGAGTAGGTTCTTAAGTAGCCATGGGGGGTCTGAGATTGGTATTTGGGGTGACATTGCGGTGGTTGAGCAAGCAAGATGGCAGATACTTCTCCCTCCTTTCGGCCCATTTCCCATGCTGTGGGCACCTTCTTTGCTAAGCTCGTGGAAAGTTCTTCAACTTTAGCATAGGGGTCAACGATCCTTCTAGTTTTTAGGCCATTTTCTCTCATCTCCGCGTGCATGATAAGCTCGGAAAAGTTTCTCCCAACACTCGTGCAGAGCTTTTCGTAGTATATGCCCGAGAAAGTATGCACAAACAGTTAAACATATTCCTTATCTTCTAAAGGGAGATTGACTTGTGCTGCTGCTTCTCTCTATCTAAGGGCATAACTTTTGAAGCTTTCTTTCTCTCTTTTACTCATTGTTATCAAGGACCAACAGTCAAAATTGAGATCTATGTTATGGTGATATTAGGCTTTAAATGCATTGACCAGCTCAATCCAGGTGGTGATCTTCCTTAAGTCTAGACAGACGAACCATTGCAAAGCAGATCCAGTGAGACTATGTTGGAACAATTGCATGAGGAGTTTCGGATCGTTGCCATGGTCGCTCAGTGCCCCAGTATACAGGCGAAGATAAGCAATAGGGTTAATAGTAACGTCATACTTCTAGAAGTTAGGCATTTTGAACTTGGTAGGCCTCGAGTGACCTGGAAAGAAGCAGCGCTCGTCATAAGAAGTAAACCCATAAGTATCATGGCCATGGAGACTTCGTAATGAATCCTCTAGCCCTTAGATTTTCAGACTAAGAGGGTCTAGGGGGTTTTCTTTACGGCAGGTGAGAACAATATGGTTTCCTCCTCTTAGGTGTTGATCCCCTTTGTGTCTTCCTTGGTCTTCACAGCATTGTCAGATTAAAGCACGATCCTTGGCTTAGCGGGCTCCGGGTCCTTGGACGAAGTCATGGACGACGATGGGATTGCAGCAGCATCCTTCATGGCCAAGGTTTGGACAAGCTTAAACATTTCATCAATCTTGGTCCTCATTTTATTGTCCTCTTCTCGAGAAACGTGGGATGACTCTTCAAGGTTGGCAGTTATAAGTGAGGCTCTTTGTTGGGTGATAATGGGGTCTTTAGGTGGATGTTGACCTTTCTTGGGAGCAATGTTGACCCAATGCAAGGTGATCTCTGTAATGAAAAAGAAAGAAGCAGAAAAACAAGGATACAAATCGCAAGTTAGTTTTTGGTTTTTGGAGAGTTTTATGCAATGCATGCCTTAGGGTGTCCCTGTTTGAGAGGGAGACTAAATGTGATGGCTTTGGCTCACTTTCGGAGATAGGGGTTTTGCTCCTGTACACAAATACTATACTGTTGGATGGGGAATCTTCTTTCATTCGCACGTTCAAAGGAAAGGACACATTGAACTTTAAATTTAAAATACAAGAAGAAACAGAGTACACTTTAATGGGGGAGAGGAAAACATTTTTCTTTGGACTTCCTCCTATCTATTTTTACATATGAAATCCTAAACTACTCTTGAGTCTTCGGATTCGCCCTCTTTGGATCTGATGTCGAGGAGGTCGCTGAGAGACCTTGTTGACTGATTGCCCCTTGTTTCCTTGGCAACCCTATCTCCGTGAGCATAGAGGTATTGGGGCCCCTCTTATGGGATGACTTGAAACGCATGCAATGATTCCTTAGGGTTACGAGGGAACCCTTAGGGTTTTGGTAGATTTAATGCAATGGAGAGTGAACTTGGTGTCACTCCCTTTGGGTTGATCGTATGCATGGAGATGCAGTGATTTGAGTTACTTTGGAACTCTTGTCTTGACATGGAATATGGAATGCATGAACATGGATGCATAGAGTAGAGAGAGAGAGAGAATGCAACTACAAAATAAATATACTTGTATGAACAATTAGACAAGCATTATAACAGTCAGAGTACAATCATTATAACAATAGGAATAAACAAATATAGAGGAAAGTAAAAACAGTCGCCCTTTCCTCTAGGGTTTTGAAAACGGTGCGCGTGTTTTAAATTCGGCAGAGGTTCGGCTATGCATGGTGTCTATATGAGCATGAGGTTGAGGGTTTACTAATGCGTCCTAAAAAGGCTCAGTTCCTAGATCTTCAAACCTAGGCCCACTCCCCGAGGTGGTACCATTATCGGTTGGTGATCCGAGCGGGAGAACCATCAAGAGGCCGTAGGCAAAGAAACTGATACAGCATCTTGCCCACAACCAATACACCGTTCTCCTTTTTTAACTAGAAGGCACATATCAAGGTAAAAAATGCAAGTATGCAGAATGCAAGTGCTCGTGCAATGTGTGTGTGTGTGTGTGTGTGTGTGTGTGTGATTTTTGAAAGCGGAGGAAAGAGCCCAACAACTCCCATCCATCCTGTTCATTACATTCATTCGTAGTATGAAATAAAACAAAAAGCGAATAAAAAGCCACCTACAAAACAAATATACAGCAGTTAGTACGCAGATGACAAACTTGATGCAAGATTGAATGATTGAAAGTAATTGAAAGCAAGTAATGACATGTTTTTTAAAACAACTTGGAAAAACTTAATTTTGAAAGTTTAAAGTGGATAAAATTGGACAAATTAGTCAAAGACTCCAAATGGGTAAGGGTGCAGAGACATGACATTAGCCTAACCCTCTAAGTGTCCCCAGTGGAGTCGCTAGCTGTCGAGCCCAAATCTTTCGCACCCGAAACAGACAATTTAGAAAAACACAGTGCTCTCTCATTAGAACTCATCCTCCCAGAAAGATGAGCGCGACTAAGTTTGAATTGAAAATTGATTTTGAATAAAGGGCTTTTAGAAAAATAATTTGGAGTCGCTACCTAACTTGATGAAGGTAAGTTAGGTCACCTAAAAGTAAGCATAATCCGAAGATTACACTTCGGGTTTTTTGAAAATGGTTTTTGAAAATACTTCCTTAAGAGAGCGTTTCTAAGAAAATAGGTTGTTTGGCAACCTTTGGAGCCCTTTTTTGAAAATAACTCCATTTGGCCTTTCAAAAAACAAGGATCCTAAGTATGGGGGTTGGTACGTGTAGGCAAGACGCACTAAGCCATCACCCTACCCTATCCTTGTGGTACCAACATGTCTATTCACTAGAGGTTCACTCATTAGAGTTTTTGATTAATAAATGTCCAATCCTATCCACTTTAGAAAAGAATTTTGAAACGAATTTTGACATGCTGCATGATATGCAAGTGTAAGAAAAGATTTTGATATTTGAAAATAAATTTGAAAATAACTTGATTTGATTTTGAAAGAAAGATTTGGAAATAGAAATTTGAAAATAAGTTTTTGGATTTGGAAGTTTGAAAAAGGTTATGGAATTGGAGATTTAAAAAAAGTTATGACCGCACCCGTGAGAGTTGCCTGCATATCCCCTTTTGAGGAATCATGTCAGTCATAGTTTGGACAAGAGTCCGACAGAAAATTTGATTTGAAAAAAAGTTTGTTTTGAAAAAGAGATTTGATTTGAACTTAGAATGGAAGATTTGAAACTGGAATTTGGAGTTGAAAAGATTGGACTTTGATTTGGAAAGATAGAATTTGGGTGAAGAACTTGGACTTATTTTAGAAAGATTGGGATTTAGGAAACCTAGACTTAGGAAAGATAGAATTCAAGAAGGACTTGAGATTAAGAAGGATTTGATTGGAAAGTTGGATTTAGAAAACATGGAGAGTTGGAGTTTAAGAAAGATTGAATTTAGAAAATATTGAAATTAAGAAAGTTTCAAAATAGGAAAGTTTCATTTTTGGAAAGTTTTGAGTTAGGAAAGTTTCATTTTAGGAAAGGTTTTAAAATTGGAAAGTTAAATTTTAAGAAAGATTTTGAAAAGAAGTTTAATTTGATTTGAAAACTCGACTTGGGATAAATTTGGAAAGTTAAGGTTTAGGAAAAATTGTTCTTCAGAGTGCCTTACAATTTGGATAGCTTGAACTTAGAAAGGTTTCATTTTAAGAAAGGTTTTCGAATTAGAAAAGTTTTGAATTAGGAAAGTTTCAAATTAGGAAATAATTGATTTTGGAAAGATTTGAATTTAGAGAGTTTCAACTTAAGAAGGTTTCGAATTTAGAACTTTGGAAAGGTTTGAATTTAGAAAGTTTTATTTTGGAACGTTTAGAATTTAGAAAGTTTTAACTTAAGAAAGTTTCGAATTTAGAAAGTTTTGACTTAAGAAAGTTTTGAATTTAGAAAATTTTGGATTTGAAAAGATTTGAAATTTAGAAAATTTAGGAGTTTAGAAAGATTCGAAATTTGAGTTTTAGAAATACTTTAAATTAGGAAAGGTTTGATTTTAAGAAAGATTGAAAAATTTAAACTTTAGAAAGTTAAGATTTGGAAAGGTATGGAATTGGAAGGTGAAGTTTTAGAAATCCTAGATTTGGAAGTCTATGATTTGATGTAGAAAATTGATTTTGGAAATTGATGATTTTGATGTAAAAAGGAGGTATTGAAAACCTAAAGTTTTAAGGCAAGATTGAAAATCATGTTTTACAAAAGAAAATTAGGGTTTCCTAATCATTGGCTCTAGGGCTTGACTTGAGCTCCAAGGTAAAGAGTTTTTCGAAAGCAAAACTTTTTGAAAAGGAAGATTTTTGGAAGCAGATCCTAGCATAGAGTTTTTAGAAAGTAAACTTGAAAAGAGTTTTAGAAAGGAGATTTTGGAAAATAAACTTTGAGAGAGTTTTTCGAAAGAGAGGTTTTGAAAAGAAAGCTATTTTAGGAAAGGGATTTTTTGGAAAGAGTTTTTACGAAGGAAACTTAAGAACGTTTTTAGGAAGTGAATTTTGAAAAGAGCTTTTTGGAAAGGAGTTTAAAAAGAAATTTTAGAAAATAGATTTTTGAAGGGAGTTTTTAGAAAGTAATTTTTAGAAACTAACTTTGAAAAAGAGATTGGAGAGAGTTTTTAGAAAGTGTATTGGAAAAGAGATTTTAGGAAAAGAGGCTTTTAGGAAGTAAGTTTAAAAAGAGATTTTGGAAAGGATTTGAATGTGGATTTTTGCAAACCTCTAAAAATGTCTAACTTTCATAAAACGATTCTAAGCATAAAAAGATTAGAACCATTCTAGGATTATGGTTTTGAAAACAACAGGGATTTGAAAATATGAACCATGTTAGTCACTTTAAATGTAACACTTTCCTAAAGCAACCCTAACCATGGAAAGACTAGAATCACCTTAGGATTGTGATTTTGAAAATAAGTTTTGCAGAAGAAAATTTTAATACAAGTTTTGAAAACGGTTTTGATGCAAATTTTGAAAACAAGTTTGAAAACGAATTTTGACGAGATGCATGATCATGATATGCACAATGCAAGTGGGGGTCGTGAACATACATGGTTAAAGGTTTCACCACACAATCAAGGGGGCCGAATCCACATGGTCTGCTGTTAGACTAAAAGAAAGCCCCCAGCACGGTGATCTTCAATAGCCTAATCCTACAGATGGACCAGGGAGTCCCTTGTTTCAAGCATGCAAGAAAGGGGAGCTAGATGATGGGGGATTAAAATAGAAGAAAACCCAAGTGGGTTAGGAAAGCCAAGAGAAAGGGGGGAGATGCGTAAACCTAAATAGAGAGCCTACCTTGAATCTTCTTTTATTTGCTTTGTTTTGCTTGCTTGCTTTATTTCGGTCCATGCTTTGCTTCGCGTCGGTCTTCGAGAGCTTGTTTTGATCTTCGTGAGCTTCGGAGTTGCAACACTTCAAGTCTTCAATGGAGGCTTTGGAAGCTAGTATATGAGTGTATAAGGGTGTATGTGAGTGTATGTGAGGTTAGGGTTTGGTGCATAGAGGCTAAGGTTTGGAAAAACTAAAGGAAACTAGGTTTGGAGAGGTTTCGAGCTCTGTATATTGAAGAGGAGGGTCTATAGACTGAGTTTGCAGATCCTTTTCACGCTGGAAGACACTCTGTATTTATAGACAGAGGGGTGCACTGCCGCCTGCTACAGTGGCGCAAGGCCAAAAATTACACTGGCGCCACTAGGAGTGGCGCTAGCCATTTAGGATATATTTAAGGTCAGCAAGCAACATATCTTTAGAAGATTTAGGCGCCTGTACTAGTGACTACCATGCAATTTTTAGCCTGGCTTTACTAAGAGTGACTTCGGAAGGTCTGGGAATGATTTAAAAGGCTGAGAATGGCCCAAAGGGCTGAAAAGGGACAAGAACCCCTAGAATGATTGTAGACTTGAAAAATGATGACAGGATGTGTTGGAAAGGTTGACCGGGCCATTAGGGGCAAAACGGTCAATCGTACCGAAAAACTACCGGGATGGACTTAGAATGTGCCGAAAGAAGACTCGAGGTTTGGAAATATCACTTAGAATGTCCCAGGGGGTTACCGATTTGATACCCAGAGCCGGTGTGGTTCGAAAAGGTGACCGGCCCATCAGGGGCAAAACGGTCATTTTGCATCAACGTTGCCGAAACTGATTCGGAATGATCTGAAAAGGTAATTGAAGGTCGGGGATACTATCAAAAGCATCCTCGAAAGGTTACCGGTTTGATACCCAGAGCTAGTCTGGTTTCGGGGCGCTCGGATGCCTAGTGGCAAAACGGTCATTTAGCTTCAAGTGGGCTCGGGAAGCAACCAGTGGACTAAATTGGAATTTAGAAGTTGGGATAGAGTCTGAATATGCATGTGATGTGTGAAAGTGAGCCCAATCAGGCCGGAGATTGCCGAGCTGGCAAAAATAGGGTGCTTACAAGAGCATAAGATGATATGCATGGATGTAAGTAATGACATTTATTCAAAAATATTTTAAACCTTTTTTTAAAAAGTGGACAAACTTGGACAAGGGAATCAGAGATTCTAGGTAAGTGATGGGTGAAGAGAGATGACAATGGATTAACCCTCTAAGTATTCCCAATGGAGTGGCCAGCAGTCGCGCCCCGGTTTTTGGCCCCGAGTCTGGGTCTTGACTCGGACGAAACTGGTTTTGGAGTTACCAGTTAACTTTGATAAAGATGTGTTAGGTTACCTAAAACTAAGTAATGCCCGAAGACTAAACTTAGGGTTTTTGAAAAGGATTTTGGAAAAATCTCTCAAGAGAGGGTTTTTGAGAAAACAGGTTGGTTGACAACCTTTAGAAAATGTTTAAGCACTTTTAGAAAATGTGACTCTTGTTTTGGTTTTTGAAATAGAGATCTATGGTTTGGGATTTAGTTATGTGTAGGTAAGATGACTGAAGACTGTCACCTTATTCTGCCTTTACCATGCTTACATGTCCTATCACCATATAATTACTCACTTGAATTTTCAATTCCTAAATGTCTACTTTAAAAAGATTTTGAAAGAGGATTTTGTCATCACTTTTGGATGTATGAATGCATGATGCAATTTGAAAATATTTTTAAAGAAACTCTGGGTTTGATTCTGAAAAGGGGTATTTGATTTTGAAAAGGGATTGTGACCGCACCTATGAAGATTGCCTAAATATCTCGTTTGACGAGAATCTGGTTAACCGTAGTTCGGATGAAGGTCCAATTGAAAAAGGAACTCATGGGAGTCTTGGAATGTCTTGAAACTTGAACTCAAGAGAGTTTTGAAAATTTTAAAAATTTTATTAGGAATTTGAAAGTGGGATTTGGATTTGAAAAAGCTCTTATTTACTCGTCTTGAAAATATTTTTGGAAATAGTTTTTACGTACCTTATGAAAGGCATGTTGATGTTTCATTGCCCTTGAGAGGTTAGTTGTATAACAACTAAACTCCTTCAAGATCGTGAGTTATAAAAAGCATTTTTAGAAAAAGGGGCTAGACACTTCCCTTACGGTTTTGGACTTTAAGGTTATGGACTCCTTGTTTGCATATCTTACTTTATCTTGAACAACCCCAACCATAAGAAGGCTTAGAATTGCTTCAAGAGAGTGATGTTTAGAAATAGTTTTCAGGAAATGGTTTTCAAAGAATGTTGAGGGTTAATGAACCCTAAATAGAACCATGTAGGCCTCACTTGATATGACACTTTCTTCAAGCAAACCTAACCATAAAAGGGTTAGGATCACCTTGGGGTTGTGAGCTTTCGAAATCATTTTTTAAAATAGTTTTTGAAAATGATAAGTGTCTAGCCATTTTAGATTGAGACAAGTTTGAAAGAGCTTTTAAAAACATTTTTGGGTTGGAATTGGGGTTTGAAAAAGGGGCCCGGGGTTTGAAAAAGGGGCCCAGAGTTGGGTAAACTATAGTTAAGGTAACCCAGGGTTAGGTTGACCTAGGGTTGGACCAATTAAGGCTAGATTGACCTAAGGTGTGATTGACCTAAGGTTAGACCTTTGAGGGTTTGATTAAGCAAAGGTTTGGACCACATAGGGTTAGGGGGTGACCTGGGATGCAAGTTACCTAGGGTTTTAGAAGGATGCTCAAAAGTAAAAAAAAAGATTTCATTTGATGCATTGTGTGCTGTTGCGGGCACCCAAAACTAAAACCTATACTCCAAAAAACAAATATGTAGTATTGCGAGTAAGGATCGTTCCCACGGAGAGTATTTAGCCTAGTCTTGTGTTACGTGAACAAGGATTGGGGGGGGGGGGTTGGGTATAATGAAAACAATTTTAATAATAATGACTAACAAAGATTAAAGTATTGAAATCAATCAAAAGAACAAACATTGGTCTAAGTCAACATCCACCATCGGAATTTTACAACTGATCATCGATGGAAGCATATCAATTCATGCATTTAATATTCACTATCGGAATTGTTTTCCTATCTCTCCTTAGTCGTAGTTAATTAGAAAACAAGTGATCTCATTAACCCTAACTATTAAACAACCCAGAATAAGCACTCAAGGTTTAATCAAGTAGCAGCTTTAAGAATTAGAGAGATCGACGAAACTAAACAACACAAGCACAAGCGGTTACATTTAATTTAGTCGAACGTCCTTCCTAAGATCTAATAATTCCTGACGCAGCAAATCATTAAATCTTAGTTGCTTCACAAATCAAAGAAATCAAACAATTACGGATTTGATATCTAACCCAACAGTAGATTGCAACGAATAATAAACTAACAAGCCTCCTATAAGTAAACGAGACAATCATGAAAATAAGTACAAAAGAACATCCGATACTCAAAGCATAAATCGAATAACGAAAACAAATTAGATCTCACAGTTTATTTTTAATTCCGAGACTTCCGTTTACTTTGACCAAGATTCAAAGTTTAGCCACGCAGGGCCATGAAGAAAACTCAAAGAAGAAGTTAAAGAAAGAAACGTATGTTTACTGTAGCTTTTTCCACCTAGAATAATATAAAAAATGTCAATCCTAAAAACAAAACAATCCCAGCTTTTATAGGATTCTAAAAATCTGCATATGCGTAAAGCCGTTCGAACACCCTTATTACTGTTTGAACGGTGTGTCAAACGCACTTCGAACGAAAAAATTACTCTCTGTATCTTTCAAACGTACTTCGAACCTAAACTTGACATGAACCCGTTTGACGTACTGTTCGAACGCAACTGGAACCGGTCGAACGCACTTTTGGACCATTTGAATACTCTTCGAACGCTGTTTCCAATTTAGCATGAATTTGTTCCTTTTAAGCTAGGATTATCTTCCTTGGCATTCCATAGCACCCTAAATCAAAATAAAAGAATAATAAGTATATTTAGGCACCAAATAAGTATAAAAGACTAAACATTAAGGGAGAAAAATATGACATTTGCATTCTCATCAATGCAATATGGAAATGTATGATTTTTTTGGTGAAAAAGGAAAGTTTTATTTTAAGGAAGTTTTGAAAAATGAAAGTTTCATCTTAGGAAAGTTTCATTTTAGGAATGTTTTGAAAAAGAAAATTTTTGTTTTTGGAAAGTTTTGAAAAAAGGAAAGTTTTATTTTTGGAAGGTTTTTATAAAAATGGAAGTTTTGATTTTGTTTCCACATATAGAAGATTGGATTTTGTTTAAATTTGATTTGGTTTCCAAACATAGTGTAAGCACCCTATTTTTGACCGCTCGGCAGTCTACACTTCGTCCAAACTTGTTTTCAAGTCATTCTAGGCATATTCCTATCGAAACCAAGTCTCTAGGTCCAAATTCCGTCTTTCCATCGCTTCGCGGGCCTGTCAGACCCAAATAGAGGCAAAATGACCAAAATGCCCTTAGGGGCATCGTCCTTTCTTATTCCAATTCCAATCCCTCTCTCGAGACAGTTTATTCCTCGAGACGGTCCGAGTAGCGAAACTACTCACAAAACCGTTAGAGTAGCGGAAATACTCACAAATAGGTTGATATAGGGAATTGACAACAAACCCCTGTGTCATGACGACCGTTGTTAAAGTGGCGGAAACACTCAAAACCCAGGCACGTCTCTTCGGAGACGGTAAGACCCCTTTCCAATCCCACTCTCGAGACAGTTTATTCCTCGAGACGGTTCCAACCCAGGCACGTCTCTTCGGAGACGGTAAGACCCCTTTCCAATCCCACTCTCGAGACAGTTTATTCCTCGAGACGGTTCCACTCCAGGCACGTCTCCTCGGAGACGGTAAGACCCCTTTCCAATCCCACTCTCGAGACAGTTTATTCCTCAAGACGGTTCCAACCCAGGCACGTCTCTTCGGAGACGGTAAGACCCCTTTCTAATCCCACTTTCGAGACAATTTATTCCTGGAGACGGTTCCAATCTAGGCACATCTCTTCGGAGACGGTAAGTTCCCTTTCCAATCCCTCTCTCGAGACAGTTTATTCCTCGAGACGGTCCGAGTAGCGAAACTGCTCACAAAACCGTTAGAGTAGCGGAAATACTCACAAATAGGTCGACATAGGGAATTTGCAACAAACCCCTGTGTCACGACAACCGCCGTTAAAGTGGCAAAAACACTCAAAACCCAGGTCAACACCAGTGTTTGTTAACCCACTTTGGTGAAAAATGACCAAATTGTCCCTTGAACCTTTTCCGAGACTTTCTAGTCAAGATGACCATTTTGCCCCTAAGCATCCAAATGCCCCGGGAACCATACCAGCTCTGCGTATCAAACCGGTAATATCCCGAGAATACTTTTTATAGTATTCTCAACCTTCCTTTACCTTTCCGGATCATTCCGAGTCAGTTCCGGCCAACCCGGTACAAAATGACCGTTTTGCCCCTAGTGGGCTGGTCTCCTTTTCCGACCACGCTGGCTCTGGGAATCAAACCAGCAACCTCCGAGAACATTCTGAATAGTGTTCCCAGATCCCAAGTCTTCTTCCGGGACAATCCGAGTTTGTCCCGGCAGTTTCTTGGTCCGAGTGACCATTTTGCCCCTAAAGGCCCGGTCAACCTTTCCGACACATCTTAACCTCACTTTTCAAGTCAAATACCTTCAGGATACTATTTTAAGTGTTCTTGCTCCTTTCTGGCCTTCCGGGTCATTCCCGGCTCCTCCAAATCATTCCCGGACTTTCCGAAGTCACTCCTAGTTAAACCAGACTAAAAGTTGCATGGTAGTCACTAGTACAGGCACCCAAATCTAGTCAAAGATATGTTGCTTGCTGACTTATAAAGTTTCCTAAGTGCCTGGCGCCACTACTAGTGGCCCCAAGCCAAGAATTGGCCTGGCGCCACTCCTAGTGGCGCCAAGAGCAATTTTGCCCTAGCGCCACTGCAACAGGCGCTAGGTTTGTCTAACTTCTATAAACACAGAGCCTCATTCAACGTGAAAGGGGTCGGCAAACTTAACCAAAAAACATATATTTTAATATACAGAGCTCGAGCACCTCCTAAACCCTGGCCTTGTTAGGTTTTCCAAACCCTAGCCACCCTACACAAACCCTAGCCTCCTATACACTCATACACACCCCAATACACTCATACACTAGCCTTCAACCATCCTTTGAAGACTTGAAGAGTTGTCATCTAAAGCTTGAAGACAACCTTTAAAGATTGAAGACGAAGGTCAAGACAAAGACCGAAGACCGAAGACTACACGGCACGCAAAATAAAGAAGACATACGGTAGGCTTTCTATTTAAATTTTCGCACTTCCCCCCTCTCTCTTCTCTCTCCTAACCCACTTGGGTTTTCTCTATTTTAATCTCTCATCTCTTTCCCCCCCTTTCTTTGCATGCTTGAAACAAAGGGGATTCCCGGTCCATGTGTAGGATTGGACTATTGGAGAGTCACCGTGTCGGGGGCTTTCTTCTAGTCTAACCAAAGACCATGTGGATCTGGCCCCCTTGATTATGTGGTGAAGCCTTAACCTTGTATGTTCACAACCCCAAAATTGCATTGTGCATATCATGATCTTGCATCTTCCAAAAACCGTTTTCAAAGTTGTTTTTCAAATCGTTTTCAAACTTGTTTTCAAAATTGCATCAAAATCTCTTTTTCAAAAACTTGTTTTCAAAACCACAATTCTAGGGCGATTCTAGCCTTCCATGGCTAGGGTTGCTTTAGGAAAGTGTTACATTAAAAGTGACCTTTTTGGTCTATATTTTCAAATCTTATTGTTTTCCAAAACCACTTTCTTAAAGTGGTTCTAGCCTTCTTATGGCTAGAATCGCTTTAGGGAAATGAGACGTTTTCATACTTTTCAAAAACTCTCTCTTCAAAAATCTCTTCCTAAAAATCTCTTTTTCAACATACTTTCCTAAAACTCTCCTCTTCAAAATTGTTTTCAAAAACTCCTTTCCAAAATCTATTTTTCAAAACTCTCTTTTTCAACTCCTCTCTAAAATCTTTTCCTCAAAGTTCACTTTCTAAAAACACTTCCTAAATTCACTTTCCTAAAAATCTCTTTCCAAAAATCTTCGTTTTAGAAACTCCCCTCTAGGATTTTTCCTCCCAAAACCTTTGTTTTCAAAAATACATTTTCCAAAAACTCCTTCCTAGGATTCCCTTCTAGAAAACCTTTGTTTCCAAAAACGCACTTTCCAAAAACTCTTTCCTTAGAGCCCAAGTCAAGCCCTAGAACCCACCATTAGGAAACCTTAAATTTTCTTCCCAAAAACATGGTTTTCAAACTTTGCCCCAAACCTAGGTTTCCAAAACCTCTTGTTTTCTACATCAAAATTATACATGTTTCCAAAACCTATTTTCTACGTCAAAACTACAATTTTCCAAATCTAGGGTTTCTAGAATCTCCGTTTCCAAATCCTATCTTCCTTTTAGGAAACCAAATCAAATCTCCCCGTTTAGGAAACTAGATCCTATCCTCCGTTTTTGGAAACAAAATCAAACCTTTGCTTTTAGAAACCAAATCCAATTCCTTCCTAATTCAACTCCTTCCTAATTTTCTACCTTCCTAAACCATAAGTTTCCTAAGCCTAAACTTTAAATCTTTCCTTAAATTTTAAAATCCAACTCTTTCCTAATTCAACTCCTTCCTAATCATTTACTTTCCTAAATCTTAAGTTTCCAAAATGAAAAACATAAAAATCTTTTCTAAAATTCTAAAAAATCAACTCTTTCCTAATTCTACCCTCTTCCCAAATCTTAACTTTTCAAACTTAAGTTTTCAAACCTTTCCTAAATTCAAGCCTTTCCTAATTTCAAGACTTTCTAAAATTCAAACTCTAAAACTTTCTAAATCCTAAACTTTCTAAATTTCAAATCTTTCTAAAATCAAAACTTTCTAAATTTGAAACTTTCTCAAGTTAAATCTTTCTAAACTTCCCAACTTTCAAAATTCTAAACTTTCCAAAACTTCAAAATCTTTCTAAATCTAAGGCTTTTCTAAACTCAAAACTTTCTTAATTCAAACATTTCCTAAACTGAAAACTTTCCTTTTTCAAACATTTCCTAAAGCGAAACTTTCTTATTTTCAAAACTTCCTTGTTTTCAAAGTTTTCCAAATTCAAAACTTCTCTTTTTCAAAACATTTCTAAATTCAAAACTTTCCGATTTTTAAAACTTTCCTAATTTGGGAGCTTTTCTAATCTGAAAACCTTTCCTTTTTCGAAAACTTTCTAAACTCGAAACTTTCCAATTTCGAAACTTTCCTAAATCTAAAACTTTCCTAATTCAAAACTTTCTTAAATCAGACTTTTCCTAATTCGAACATATTCTAAAATCTAACCTTTCCAAATCTTCCAAGCCAAGTCAAGTCTGTCCTAAGTCTCATCTTTCCTAAGTCTAGGTTTTCTAAAGTTTCCAAAATCAAGTTTTTCCAAAATCATTCTTTCCAAAGCAAGTCCAATCTTTTCAATTTCAATTTTCAATCTCCTCTTCTAATCTCAAATCAAATCAAATTTTCAATTCAATTTCTTTCTTCCAATCCAATATCTCTCTCTCCAAATAAACCTCTTTTTAATCGGACTCCGGTCCGAACTACGACTGACCTGATTCCCCCCAAAGGGATACGTAGGCAACCTTCATAGGTGCGGTCATAACACTTTTCAAACTTTCAATTCCACCCTCATGGGTGTGGTTTCCAAAATCTTTTCAAATCTCAAATTCCAATTTACTTTCAACCTTCCAATTTCAAATTTTTATTTCCAAATTTTCAAATTTCGAATTCCATCTCTTCAAATCTATTTTCAAATCAAATTCTTTTCAAATTTATTTCCAAATCTATTTTTCAATTCTCTCTTATTTTGCACTTGCATATCATGCATCATGTTAGTTTATAAACATTATTTTTCAAAGTGAATAAGATTGAACTATAGTTAGTCGAAGACTCTCATATGTGAATTTAGGGTAGATTGACATGTAGGTACCGAAAGGGCGGGGTAGAGTGATAGCTTAGTGCGTCTTCCCTACACGTAACCAACCTCCGAACTTAGAATCATTGTTTTAATAGACCAAAAAGGAATTATTTTTCAAAAAGGGCTAAATGTTTTTCAAAACTTGTCAAACAACCTGTTTTTCTTAAACACCCTCTCTTGAGGAGATATTTTCAAAAATTGTTTTCCAAAACCCTAAGTGTAGTCTTCGGATTATTCTTAGTTTTTAGGTGACCTAACTCACCTTAATCAAGTTAGGTGGCGACTCCGAATCTTTTCTAAAAGCCCTTTTTTCAAATCAATTTTCAATTCCAACCTAGTCGCACTCATTCTTCTAGGAGGGTGAGTTCTAACGAGAGAGTACAACGTTTTTCCCACTTGTGTGAGTATTCCTCGAGCGCGAAAAATCTGGGCGCGACAGCTGGCGACTCCGCTGGGGACACTTAGAGGGTTAGGCCGTTAGTCATGTCTCTTTACCCTTTACCCATGTAGAGTCTTCAATTAACTTGGTTCAATCCTATTCACTTTAAATTTTCAAAACTAAATTTTTAAAATTGTTTTCAAAAAAAAAAACATGCATTTATTCATATTATCTTGTATCGTGTTTGTCATCTACATACTAACACTTGCATATTTGTTTTGTAAGTACACATGTTGTTTAAATTTTATTAACTATTTTGCATGAATGTGATGTACAGGATGAATAGGAGTTGTTGGGCCCTTTCCTCCACTTTTAAAAATCACACACACACTGCATGTGCACTTGCATTCTGCATACTTGCATACCCTAATATGTCCTTTCTAGTTAGAAAGGGGGAACAGTATATTGGTTGTGGGCAAGATGCTATGTCAGTTTTTTCGCCTACGGCCTCTTGATGGTTCCCCCGCCCGGATCACCAATCGATCATGGCACCACCTCGGCGAGTGAGCCTAGGTTTGAAGATCTGGGGACCGAGCCTTTTTAGAATGCATTAGTCAACCCTCAACCTCATACTCATATAGACACCATGCATAGCTGAACCTCTGCCGGATTTAGGACACGAGCACCGTTTTCAAAATCACGGAGGAAAGGGCGACTGCTTTTACTTTCATTTATACTTGCTGTTATAATGCTTGTATTTATACTGTTATAATGCCTGTCTAACTGTTCATGCATGCTTGTTTACTTCAATTGTACGTTCTCTCCTTATACTTTTTGCATATTCATGTTCATGCATTCAATATCCCATGTCAAGACAAGAGTTCCAAGTAACTCAAGTCACTGCATTCTCATGCATATGATCAACCCATTGAGAGTGCCACCAACGTCACTCTCCCTTACATTGAACCTACCCAAACCCTAAGGGTTCTCGCGTAATCCTAAGGACTCATTGCATGTATCTCGATTCATCCCATAAGAGGGGCCCCAATCCCTCTATGCTCACGGAGATAGGATTGCCAAGAAGACAAGGGGCAATCAATCAACAAGGTCTCTCAGCGACCTCCTCGACATTGAATCCAAGGAAGGCGAATCCGAAGACTCAAGAGTAGTTTAGGGTTTCCTTTTGTAAAATTAGATAGGTGGAAGTCCAAAGGAAAATGTTCCCCCTCCCCCTATTAAAATGTATTTCAATTCTTTTGTATCTTAAACCCAAAATTTAATGTACTTCTTTATTTTTATGAATGAATGCATGAATGGCTGAAGGTTCCCACCTAACGGTAAAGTGTCTGCATATAGGGGCAAACCCCCTATCTCCAAAAGTGAGCCAATACATCATGTTTAGTCTCCCTCTCAAGCAGGGACAACCCTAGGACATGCATTGCATAAAATTCTCTAAAAATCAAAAACTAACTTGTGACTTATGTTTTTGTCTTTTTCTTTTTTCTTTTTATTTCTATTTACAGAAGTCACCTTGCACTGAGCCAACATTGCTTCCAAGAAAGTGCAACATCCACCTAGGGATCCTATTATCACTTGGCACAAAGCATCACTGATGGCTGCTGACCCTGAAGAATCCTCTCAAGTCTCTCGCGAGGAAGTTAATGAAATGAGGACTAAGATGGATGAGATGCTCAAACTCATTCAAACTCTGGCCATGAAGGATGCTACTGCGGTCCCGTCATCATTAATGACTTCATCTAAAGACCTTAAACCCGCTAATCCAAGGATCATGCTTCAGTCCGACAATGCTGGGAAAACTAAAGAAGATACCAAAAGGGTCAATACTGAAGAAGAAGAGACCATATTGCTTTCACCCGTCATAAAGAAGGCCCCTTTAGACCCTCTCAGTCTGAAAATCCAAGGGTTGGAGGATTCATTGCGAAGTCTCCATGGCCATGATGCTTACGGATTCACTTCTTATGATGAACTTTGTTTCTTCCCCGACCATCCGAGACCTGCTAAATTTAAAATGCCTGACTTCCAAAAGTACGACAGTACCGGTAACCCTGTTGCTCATCTTCGTCTATATGCTGGAGCACTAAGTGGACATGGCAACGACCCAAAGCTCCTCATGCAGTTATTCCAACACAGCCTCACAGGGTCGGCTCTGCAATGGTTAGCTCGTCTGAACTTAAGGAAGATCACAACGTGGATGGAGCTAGTCAACGCGTTCAAAGCCCAATACCATCACAACATCGACCTCACTTCTGATCGATGGTCTTTGATGACAATGAGCAAGGGTGAGAAGGAGAGCTTTAAAGCCTATGCCCTGAGATGGAGGGAGGTCGCTGCACAAGTAAACCCCCCGCTGGAAGAGGAGTATGTACAACTGTTTGTACATACTTTTCAAGGTATATTCTATGAGAAACTCTGCATAAGCGTGGGGAAAAGCTTTTTTGAGCTCATCATGCAGGGAGATATGATAGAAAATGGCCTCAAGACAGGAAGAATTACAGATCCCTATGCCAAGACCGGAGAAAATACCACCAACATAGCCAAGAAGGTGGCTACTACAAGGGGTACGATCAGGAAGGAAAATGAAATGTCTGCTATTCTGCCTAGCCAACCACCTCAATACCGACCTCCGCTACAATCACCCCTAGTCCTGCCCTTGCCCACCTTGACCATGCCTGCTCCAACCCCAAACTATGGTCCTGCTGGGGCACGACCCAACTTCAATAGACCTGCTCGACGTATCCGCACCTTTGACGCCTTAGCCTGCACCTAAACCGAGGCCTACCATAGCCTTCTAAAGAATAACATTTTGAAGCCCGTCCCTGCTCGCCCGTTGCCAAGCCCTTTGCCCCCAACCTTTAATGCCGCTCTTACATGTGAATATCATTCAGGTGGCCAGAGGCATGACACCGAAAGCTGCTTTGCTCTCAAGCACAAGATCCAAGACCTGATTGACAATAAGACCATCGATCTGCAGCCGGTAAAACCTGCTCCCACTCCCAATGTGACTGCTAACCCTCTGCCAGATCACACCGTCAATATGATACTAGTAGAAATGGAGGGCGAGGGAGTGTTTGACGAGCCCGAGGTCGAGGACTATGAGGACAATTGGGAGACCGAGGAAGAAGATGACTGGGAGGAGGATCTCCCATTATGCCCAATCTATCTCCATAACCCTGATGAAGTGCCTGATGCTTCTGGCTGGCCTATTGAGGAGCCAATGTTCTTGGGAGATAAGACTACTGAAGACATGGTTGCTGATGGATGGGGTGATGAATTTCTACACCTGAAGTATGCCGCAGCTGAAAGTCACTTGCTGGAAAACCCTTGGCCCGTAACTGAGTACAACTATGAAGACATGGGTTGGGGACTAGAAGAGTTAAGAGAACGAGCAGAGCCATTCGAATTGGAAGGGGGTGAACTAGTCACCCTGTTTACAGAAGAACCCCCTGCAAAGAACAAGAAGGAGGCTGACAACCGCATCAACAGTGCCAACATCTTTGGAGCTCTAGGGAAACCTTTGCTTGTCTCGCCTTGGCAGAGGATCCGGGTCGTGAATGGAGCATCAAAAATGTGGGAATTGTCCCAAAGCCGTACTAAGAAGGGGTTCTTTGCACAAGCATACAAGAGAGGGGTGGTCTCACCCACTTTCTTTCTATCCCTTTTACTTCTTGTCTTTAAATTAATGTTTACATTTTCTTATTGCTTAAGAACCTTATGCTTTTCGTAAAAATAATAATAATAATCAAATGACAGTCTTTTATTCCATTGCTGTTGTCTTGTCTTCCTTGGAAATAGTGACTACTTTCTACGTAAGGGGCATGGTTTGTCTTATGGAATGATCCAACTTGAAGGGATGATAGCATGAGTTAACCATTCGCCAAATGATCAGCCTTCCACAGAGAGAGAGAATAAGGATGAGTGAGGATATTACCCAAAGGCAGCACTTGCAAGACTATGAGGCTAAGCAATATGTGGCAAGTTTATCAAAATGAAAAGAAGCCATCTTTCAATCCCCCACATATAAACAAATGAACAAATATGCTCATATTCCCTTTGCTTAACCCCTGGTGCCTCGCGAAAAGCGAAAATTTTCATTGATAACCTTGATCCAAGACTGTCCTCCCTACACTGGAGCAGACAATAGTTGAGAACTCTAGGAGTAGTGTCCACCTCTATCATGCTAGGATAGTGTTGAAAGCTCTATGGATCAAGCAATCTAATTCAAAGTGAAGAGAGGCCTTCATTTCATTTCCCATACAGTCAAAAGCAATCCCTTGCCAAACCCGTTAAGCCACTTATCCTTTCTTAACAAAACCCCAACCTAGGGATCACCGCCCACACTGGATATATTGAACTACCAAGGAAAAGGTTTAAGTGGAAAGGGTTAAAGAATTGTTCGTTTCATAAAAGAAAAGAAAAGAAATAGAAAGGAAAAGCAAAAGAAAGGAGTTGTCAAGGGGCAAGAGGCCAAAAAAAAAAAAAAAAAAAAAAGAAAAAGAAAAGAAAACCATGATTCTAAAGAAAGGCCTGAAGAAAATCGTGATTGAGTTAATTTCAAAGGCATAGAAAAGAAAGTCATGTTTATCTCAAGAAGTACATGGAAAGGGTGAAAGAACGAGGTCATTGTCACCTTGAGAAGTATATGGTCAAAAGCAAGAAGGAAATTTAAAGGTGATCCTAGGTTACAAGGAAATCAAGTAGAAATAATAGGTTTGAGCCTTTACCCTTTCTCGCAAAACCCCGAAGCCATGGCCTACATTACAACCCTATTAAAGTCCCCTCTAATTGAAAGCAGATTGCTTGATCTAAATGAGATAGATACGCTACCAAAGCTAAAAAAAAAAAAAAAAAAGGATGCTAATCCTACTGAAAAACGGTTAAGGACAGTTTGGATCTAAACCTTGCTAAAAACAACATTGAATTTGAGCCTACATTACGGTCCTAAACAAAGTCTTCTCGGATTGAAATGACTGGCCACTTATCGCTCTGCCAAAGGTCAGGTAAGTTGTTGCTAAAACCCCGAGAGTCGAGAGTCTCAGCCCAATAACCCTATACACTAACCTTAAGATAGAAAGTGGGAGGCGGTCAAGAGGTTGAGAAAGGTTCGAAGTGCTATCATCCAATCAAGATAGGGTTGAGCCAAAGGAGTGGCTGAATCCCTGAAGAGGAGGGAGTTACCACTCCCAAGACTACAAGTCTAACAGAACCCTGTGTCATTCCATTAGCATATTTTTTAACCTGTACGTATGTTTAGAAAAAAAAAAAAAAAAGCATAAGCTTTGCACACATGGGATATAGCTCCCTAAAGTCACCAACATCAACTCATAAAAATCTAACGTCATCATACATCACATGCATTTGATCATATGCCTACCTGTAAAGATCATGAATGTGTCTGTCTACCCGTGCATCTAAGTGCCATAAATATCCATCCTTATACAAAACTATGTAAAATAAAACTATCTAACATCAATACATCTCAGAAACAAGGGGCAAAAGAGGATCAGAATCTCTACAAGGGGCATCTCTCACAGGTCGAAGTCAATATCATCAGGATCAAAATCCCCGAAACTCGGCATCGAAGAAGGGGGGTAACTACTCGAAGCACCGCCATCCTGCAAGGGAGATAAAACCAAAATCAGCTGCAAGCAAAAGGAGCTAAGCAACAGTAGAGCAATAAGGAGCAAAGAGAGAATAACTTACCCCCCCCCCCCCCCCCCCCCCCCCCACCACCCATTTGAGATAACCGAGACGTTAAGGAAGCTACCTCGGCCTGGTACTGGTCCCGCTCCATCTGGTACTGGTCTTTCTGGTCTCTCACAGCAGTAAACTCGGCCTGGGGCACATATCCTCCAGCACGGCGCCATAGGTCAACCACCTCCTGGCCAACAGCGTACCCACCAACTACTACCTCAAACCGGGTGAAGGCACCAACCGAATGGGCTCCAAAGTGCGCAGCGTAATCCGTATCTGGAGGGAGCAAGAACTCGGCACCTGGCTGACACTCCTGATAAGGGATGGGCACTCCCGCCACCAGGGCTCCAAACATATACTCTGGCGGAGCCCCTACTGATCGAAACTCCTCGTGAAACTGCCGCCAATGCCGCTCTCCAAGATAGGAATCCCAGGTGTCATCACTGAGAAAAGCAACTCTCGATAAGGACAACGGGACCAGGTACCGGACTGTCTCGTAATGGACTTATCCAATGAAGGGCCACCAGGTCACATCCCTTTCCTCAATCAGCTCTAGGTTAGCCCGGAGCGTCACGAAATCAGTAATCTCCGATCGTTGGGCTACCCGGTCACGAGCCCACCTTAAAGCACGAGGATAGAGATCATCCTCAACAACTGTAGGGCGACGCACCGACAGGTACTCGTAACTCCACCAGACAAGGAAGGGCCAAAAGCTAGTCATGCTGCCCTAGCGAGAAGAAGTCCGAACCCGCATCGATCAAAGAAAGCAGCCAAAAGAAAAGGACCCCCAGTCCAACTCAGACAAAGCTCCCAGATCGGCTACTATACTCACCAAACGACACGGCACGAGTGACTTGTTGTTGTTGCAGAAGCAGCTAAAGATGACGTACAATACAAGTCGCCGTCTCATGATGTCTCGCCTGGCAGGCGATGGTTCAGTAGCAAAAGTACGCTCACCCTGACTAATCCAAGAGACTGGGAAGGCATAACGCTCAGGCTGAGGCAAGTCCAACAGCAAACAAGCCTCGTCCCTGCTGACCGGGTGCAGGGTGATCCGCCGGCCGACAAAGGAGAGTCCTGTAATAATCGCCCAATCTAAAGGAGTGGGGCCTAACTCGAAGCCGACAAAATGGAAGGTCCCAGTCTCCCCGAACCACCTCTCAACAAGTGCCAGTACCAAATGCCGGTTCAGGCGGTTAGCCTGTAATCCCATAAAGGCGCCAAACCCGATCTCTGCTAGGAAGGCGCGGTATGATGGGGCAGCCTGCTGCATGGTCACAAAAACCTGATGAACAGCCCCTCGGAAAGCTGTATGTACCCGCAGAGGTGGCAAATGCTGTCTGGAGTATACACTAGGATGATAGGCCAGATCCTCGAGTGGTGGGACATCTGGTATCTGCAGATCTCCCAAGTCGGCGTCTGTCTGCCTATGCCTGGAAGAAGCTCTCCCATAGCCGGTCACCTGATCCCCAAGGCCCGGTACCTCCTCCTCGGCATCAACCTCCTCGGCAAAAGCCTACTCAATCGGAGGAAAATGGTCGACAGGTAGTCTACTCCCCTGCCCGCTTTGGCTGGATGAAGATCGTCCGGTAGATTGTCGACTACCTCTCGATCGACTAGAGCCGCCAGCAGAATCTGTCCGGGCCGCCTTCCCCAAGCGGCGCCTCCTCTCAGAACCGTCATCACCTGCATTTGTCATCCTAAAAAGGTAAGCCAAGGTAAGTGATGTTAATATACCACCCATGCAGTTTAAATAACAGTAAAATGAAATAAACAACTAACACAAACCAAACGAATAAAAGACTTTGAATGATAAGTCAAAGCAAATTTCCTACATGCACATCTTGATTTTTCAACTTTAAACCAAGTTTTAAGGTTCTCTGTCTTTTTTTCTTCAAAAAAGATTTTTTTTCTAAAACTTTAACCAATTCTTTCCTAATTTTCAAAAAATTTCGGCAGAGCCCTGTTTAAGAAATGGCCCCTACAACACCCATGACATCAACACAAAGTACAAAACGTGCACTTTCCAACGCAACAATCACATAACAATGGCACCCATGCACACTTTTTAATTTTTTAAAATTTTCAAAACTCATGTTTTATTTTTCAAATAAATCAATAGTTTTCAAAAGGCTTCTAAAATTTTTCGAAAATCACCTCAAATGTTTTCAAAAATATTCCAGTCTTTCTCCAAATTTCAAACTTTAAAAATTTCATCAATTTCTTGAATTTTCTAATTTTTTCTAATTTTTTTAAATATTTTTCTATTTTTTAAAAAATAAAAAATTCACCAAGTTTTCAAAAAATCACGAAACTTCATACGGTTGTTAAATACATTTTTCTAAGGCACATTGCTAAAAAACATAGCCAGAAAACCCAATATCCATGCCTGTAGAAACAAATCCCCTAGTCCTGCAGAAAACCCTTTTCGCATAATCATGAAAAATCATTCAAATTCAATCAAACAACCATCAAAATGCAAAAACAACATCACCAAAGTGTTCAAAGCATATCAAAACATCAATTTCCACAATTCACAGGATTCAAACGAAGTTCTACACATCGAAATCAACAAAACTTGAAAACTCACTTTTCGGAAGTTCTTCGGCGAAATCTTCTCTTCCGACGACTTTTCCGGCGACATGGTCTCCTTCTGGCAATCATCCACGGTCCCCAAGGAGTGCTCCTTCAAAGTTCAAGTCGGTTTCCACTTGAAGACTCTCAGATTCTCCAAAAACTCTTCAAATCCTTTACGTGTTCGAACCAGAAATTTTCTGGTTTTTAGTTTTAGGCCTGGCGCCACTAGTAGAGGCGCCAGTTCTTTTTTGCCAAAGGCGCCACTGCTAGTGGCGCTAGTTATAAATTCTGGGCAGTTTTGCCCTTTTTCCCGCCAAAACTCGTTTTCGAAGGCCTTTTTGGCCCGTTATCCGTTTTTGACCCTCGTTGTCAGAAGATTTCCAGTGTCCGTCCCTCTGACTGCCACGCGGTCAACATGGGACTCTTACTCTCATCGTTTTCTGTCTTTGACAAGCAAAGACAGAAAAAGAGGGGCAGTTGTAAGCACCCCATTTTTGACCGCTCGGCAGTCTACACTCCGTCCAGACTTGTTTTCAAGTCATTGTAGGCATATTCCTGTCAAAACCAATTCTCTAGGTCCAAATTTCGTCTTTCCATTGCTTCGCGAGCCTGTCAGACCCAAATAGAGGCAAAATGACCAAAATTCCCTTAGGGGCATCGTCCTTTCTTATTCCAATTCCAATCCCTCTCTCGAGACAGTTTATTTCTCGAGACGGTCCGAGTAGCGAAACTACTCACAAAACCGTTAGAGTAGCGGAAATACTCACAAATAGGTCGATATAGGGAATTGGCAACAAACCCCTGTGTCACGACGACCGCCGTTAGAGTGGCGGAAACACTCAAAACCCAGGCACGTCTCTTCGGAGACGGTAAGACCCCTTTCCAATCCCACTCTCGAGACAGTTTATTCCTCGAGACGGTTCCACCCAGGCACGTCTCTTCAGAGACGGTAAGACCCCTTTCCAATCCCACTCTTGAGACATTTTATTCCTCGAGACGATTCCAATCCAGGCACGTCCCTTCGGAGACGGTAAAACCCCTTTCCAATCCCACTCTCGAGACAGTTTATTCCTCGAGACAGTTCCAACCCAGGTACGTCTCTTCGGAGACGGTAAGACCCCTTTCCAATCCCACTTCCGAGACAGTTTATTCCTCGAGACGGTTCCACTCCAGGCACGTCTCCTTGGAGACGGTAAGGCCCCTTTCTAATCCCACTCTCGAGACAGTTTATTCCTCGAGACGGTTCCAACCCAGGCACGTCTCTTCAGAGACGGTAAGACCCCTTTCCAATCCCACTCTCGAGACAGTTTATTCCTCGAGACGGTTCCAACCCAGGCACGTCTCTTCGGAGACGGTAAGACCCCTTTTCAATCCCACTCTCGAGACAGTTTATTCCTCGATATGATTCCACTCCAGGCACGTCTCCTCGGAGACTGTAAGACCCCTTTCCAATCCCACTCTCGAGACAGTTTATTCATTGAGACGGTTCCAATCCAGGTACGTCTCTTCGGAGACGGTAAGTCCCCTTTCCAATCCCACTCTCGAGACAGTTTATTCCTCAAGACGGTCCGAGTAGCGAAACTGCTCACAAAACCGTTAGAGTAGCAGAAATACTCACAAATAGGTCGACATAGGGAATTGGCAACAAACCCCTGTGTCACGACGACCGCCATTAGAGTGGCGGAAACACTCAAAACCCAGGTCAACACCAGTGTTTGTTAACCCACTTTGGTGAAAAATGACCAAATTGTCCCTTGAACCTTTTCCGAGACTTTCCGGTCAAGATGACCATTTTGCCCCTAAGCATCCGAATGCCCCGGGAACCACACCGGCTCTGGGTATCAAACCGGTAATGTCCCGAGAATACTTTTTATAATATTCTTAACATTCCTTTACCTTTCCGAATCATTCCGAGTCAATTCCGGCCAACCCGGTACAAAATGACCATTTTGCCCTTAGAAGGCCGGTCTCCTTCTTCGACCACACCGGGTCTGGGTATCAAATTGGTAATGTCCCAAGAATACTTTTTATAGTGTTCTCAACCTTCCTTTACTTTTCTGGATCATTCCGAGTCAGTTTCAGCAAACCCGGTACAAAATGACCGTTTTGCCCCTAGTGGGCCGGTCTCCTTTTCCGACCACGCCAGCTCTGGGAATCAAACCGGCAACCTCCGGGAACATTGTAAATAGTGTTCCCAGATCCCAAGTCTTCTTCTGGGACAATCCGAGTCTGTCCCGACAGTTTTTCGGTCCGAGTGACCGTTTTGCCCCTAAAGGCCCAGTCAACCTTTCCGACACATCTTATCCTCACTTTTCAAGTCAAATACCTTCAGGACACTATTTTAAGTGTTCCTGCTCTTATCTGGCCTTCCGGGTCATTCCCGGTTCCTCCAAATTATTCCCGGACTTTCCGGAGTCACTCCTAGTGAAGCCAAGCTAAAAGTTACATGGTAGTCACTAGTACAGTCGCCCAAATCTAGTCAAAGATACATTGCTTGCCAACTTATAAAGTTTCCTAAGTGGTTGGCGCCACTTGTAGTGGTGCCAAGCCAAGAATTGGCCTGGCGCCTCTAGGCAATTTTGCCCTGGCGCCACTGCAACAGGCGCCAGGTTTGTCCAACTTCTATAAATACAGAGCCTCATTCAACGTGAAAGGGGTCAGCAAACTTAACCTAAAAACATATATTTCGATATACAGAGCTCGAGCACCTCCTAAACCCTAGCCTCCTTAGGTTTTCCAAACCCTAGCCACCCTACACAAACCCTAGCCTCCTATACACTTATACACACCCCCATACACTCATACACTAGCCTTCAACCATCCTTTGAAGACTTGAAGAGTTTTCATCTAAAACTTGAAGACAACCCTTAAAGATTGAAGACGAAGGTCAAGACAAAGACCGAAGACCGAAGATTGCACGGCGCGCAAAATAAAGAAGACATACGGTAGGCTTTCTATTTAAATTTTCGCACTTTCCCCCTCTCTCTTCTCTCTCCTAACCCACTTGGGTTTTCTCTATTTTAATCCCCTATCTCTTTCCCCCCCTTTCTTTGCATGCTTGAAACAAGGGGATTCCCGGTCCATGTGTAGGATTGGACTATTGGAGAGTCACCGTGTCGGGGCTTTCTTCTAGTCTAACCAAAGACCATGTGGATCCGGCCCCCTTGATTATGTGGTGAAGTCTTAACCTTGTATGTTCACGGCCCTAAAATTGCATTGTGCATGTCATGATCTTGCATCTTCCAAAAACCGTTTTCAAAGTTGTTTTTTAAATCGTTTTCAAACTTGTTTTCAAAATTGCATCAAAATCTCTTTTTCAAAAACTTGTTTTCAAAACCACAATTCTAGAGCGATTCTAGCCTTTCCATGGCTAGGGTTGCTTTAGGAAAGTGTTACATTAAAAGTGACCTTTTTGGTCTATAATTTCAAATCTTATTGTTTTCCAAAACCACTTTCTTAAAGTGGTTCTAGCCTTCTTATGGCTAGAATCGCTTTAGGGAAGTGTGACGTTTTCATACTTTTCAAAAACTCTCTCTTCAAAAATCTCTTCCTAAAAATCTCTTTTTCAACATACTTTCCTAAAACTCTCTTCTTTAAAATTGTTTTCAAAAACTCCCTTCCAAAATCTATTTTTCAAAACTCTCTTTTTCAACTCTTCTCCAAAATCTTTTCCTCAAAGTTCACTTTCTAAAAACACTTCCTAAATTCACTTTCCTAAAACTCTTTTTCCAAAAATCTTCATTCTAGAAACTCCCCTCTAGGATTTTTCCTCCCAAAACCTTTGTTTCCAAAAACACACTTTCCAAAAACTCCTTCCTAGGATTCCCTTCTAGAAAATCTTTGTTTCAAAAAACGCACTTTCCAAAAATTCTTTCCTTAGAGCCCAAGTCAAGCCCTAGAACCCACCATTAGGAAACCCTAAATTTTCTTCCCAAAAACATGGTTTTCAAACTTTGCCCCAAACCTAGGTTTCCAAAACCTCTTGTTTTCTACATCAAAATTATGCATGTTTCCAAAACCTATTTTCTACGTCAAAACTACAATTTTCCAAATCTAGTGTTTCTAGAATCTCCATTTCTAAATCCTATCTTCCCTTTAGGAAACCAAATCAAATCTCCCCATTTAGGAAACTAGATCCTATCCTCCGTTTTTGGAAACAAAATCAAACATTTGCTTTTAGAAACCAAATCCAATCCCTTCCTAATTCAACTCCTTCCTAATTTTCTACTTTCCTAAACTATAAGTTTCCTAAGCCTAAACTTTAAATCTTTCCTTAAATTTCAAAATCCAACTCTTTCCTAATTCAACTCTTTCCTAATCCTTCACTTTCCTAAATCTTAAGTTTTCAAAACCTGAACATAAAAATCTTTTCTAAAATTTTAAAAAATCATCCCTTTCCTAATTCTACCCTCTTCCCAAATCTTAACTTTTCAAACTTAAGTTTTCAAACCTTTCCTAAATTCAAGCCTTTCCTAATTTCAAGACTTTCTAAAATTCAAACTTTAAAACTTTCTAAATTTCAAATCTTTCTAAAATCAAAACTTTCTAAATTTGAAACTTTCTTATGTTAAATCTTTCTAAACTTCCCAAGTTTCAAAATTTTAAACTTTCCAAAACTTCAAAATCTTTCTAAATCTAAGGCTTTTCTAAACTCAAAACTTTCTTAATTCAAACATTTTCTAAACTGAAAACTTTCCTTTTTCAAACATTTCCAAAAGCGAAACTTTCTTATTTTCAAAACTTCCTTGTTTTCAAAGTTTTCCAAATTCAAAACTTCCCTTTTTCAAAACATTTCTAAATTCAAAACTTTTCGATTTTCAAAACTTTCCTAATTTGGGAACTTTCCTAATCTTAAAACCTTTCCTTTTTTGAAAACTTTCTAAACTCGAAACTTTCCAATTTCGAAACTTTCCTAAATCTAAAACTTTCCTAATTCAAAACTATCCAAAAATGAAACTTTCCTAATTCAAAACTTTTCAAAAATGAAACTTTCCTAATTCGAAACTTTCTTAAATCAGACTTTTCCTAATTCGAACATCTTCTAAAATCTAACCTTTCCAAATCTTCCAAGCCAAGTCAAGTCTTTCCTAAGTCTCATCTTTCCTAAGTCTAGGTTTCCTAAACTTTCCAAAACCAAGTTTTTCCAAAATCAATCTTTCCAAAGCAAGTCCAATCTTTTCAATTTCAATTTCCAATCTCCTCTTCTAATATCAAATCAAATCAAATTTTCAATTCAATTTCTTTCTTCCAATCCAATATCTCTCTCTCCAAATAAACCTCTTTTCAATCGGACTCCGGCCCGAACTACCACTGATCTGATTCCCCCCAAAGGGATACGTAGGCAACCTTCATAGGTGCGGTCACAACACTTTTCAAACTTTCATTTCCACCATCATGAGTGTGGTTTCCAAAAATCTTTTCAAATCTCAAATTCCAATTTACTTTCAACCTTCCAATTTCAAATTTTTATTTCTAAATTTTTAAATTTCAAATTCCATCTCTTCAAATCTATTTTCAAATCAAAATCTTTTCAAATTTATTTCCAAATCTATTTTTCAATTCTCTCTTAATTTGCACTTGCATATCATGCATCATGTTAGTTTATAAACATTATTTTTCAAAGTGAATAGGATTGAACTATAGTTAGTCGAAGACTCTCATAGGTGAATCTAGGGTAGATTGACATGTAGGTACCGAAAGGGCGGGGTAGGGTGATAGCTTAGTGCGTCTTCCCTACACATAACCAACCTCCGAACTTAGAATCATTGTTTTAATAGACCAAAAAGGAATTATTTTTCAAAAAGGGCTAAATGTTTTTAAAAAGTTGTCAAACAACCTGTTTTTCTTAAAAACCCTCTCTTGAGGAGATATTTTCAAAAATTATTTTCCAAAACCCTAAGTGAAGTCTTCGGATTATTCTTAGTTTTTAGGTGACCTAACTCACCTTAATCAAGTTAGGTGGCGACTCCGAATATTTTCTAAAAGCCCTTTATTCAAATCAATTTTCAATTCCAACCTAGTCGCACTCATTCTTCTAGGAGGGTGAGTTCTAACGAGAGAGTACAGTGTTTTTCCCACTTGTATAAGTATTCCTCGAGTGCAAAAAATCTAGACGCGACACATAGTAGCTTTAATTTGGTTTCCCAAATGAAAGATTTGATTTGGTTTTCAAAATGGAAAGATTTGATTTGGTTCGAAATATGAAGGTTTTGACTCAAAAAATGTATGAATTTATGTGAAATCTTTTTGGTTTGAAAAGCTATGATTTTATATAACATTGGTTTGGAAACAACTTAAGAGAGCTACGCACTTTTTAGAAACATAATGTAATAATAATTAGAAAAACCATTTTGATGCAATGATGCAAGAATGAAGTTGGGGGACAAGAGGGGACTTTCTAAGACATGGATTCTAGGGCTTCAAGAAAATAACTCTTGGACCAATTTTTAGAAAATCATCAAAACATTGAATTTTGAGGGGTTTGAAAACTCAAGTTTGAAAGAGGGGTTTTAGGACTTAAAACCCTAATGTGGCCATTGAAAGCCTCTTTGAATATGCCACTTTTCTAAAGCTATCCTAACCATGAAAAGGCTAAAATCACTTTAAGGTTGTGATTTTGAAAACAAGTTAGGGCTTGAAATCCAAATGTGGACTTGGTAGTCACTTTGAATATGACATTTTTCTAAGGAAATCCTAACCATAAGGCAGTTAGAATTACCCTCGAGTTGTGAGTTTAAATATATGAACAATGTATGAACATGACAAGTATAATGCATAGGGGTTGTGAACATACAAGGTTGAAGGTTTCACTACATTGCAAGGGGCCTTAAGACCATACCATGGTTGGTTAGGCTAAAGGAAGATCCCCGACACGGTGATCTCCCTAAAGCTTCCCCTAGGCATAGACCTAAGGTTCTCTTGTTTCAAGCATGCAAGAAGACGGGGTTTGGAGATGCAAATTAAAATAGAAGAATAGTCCAAGTAGACTAGGAGGGAGAAGAGGAGTGGGGATTGTCAAAACGTAAATAGAACCCTACCTTGTCTTGTTGGCCTGGACGCTTCAATGGAGGACTTGCTTGAGCTTCGAGAGGTCTTCAATGGTTTCAAAGACTGGAAACAACCTTCGATGAGTGTAAAAGGCTAGAGATTTTGAGGAATGCAGGTTAGGGTTTGAGTTTATGGAGCTAGGGGGCTAGAACCTTAATGTTAACTAGGGTTTTTAAAAGATTTCGGGGGCTGTCTTAAGAGAGGCAGCGTTTCTTTACGATTTTTGAACCTGGAATATGCTGGGAGGTGGCATGTATTTATAGGCCAAAGTTGAAGAGATGGTGCCACTAGGAGTGGCGCCACCTTAGTATGGAAGTGATCTCGTGGATTTGATTCGACTTTATGCTACAAGGTAAAGATCTAGGCACCACTTCTAGTGACTCCCAGTCATTTTTTGGCCTAACTCCACTACAAATGGCTCTAGGAATCTCTAGTTATTTGGAAAGTTCTTGGCCTGCGAGGCCCAGTTAGAAAAGAGATAAGGGCACTCGGGAGCGTCTCAGGGGTTTACCAGTTTGATATCCAAAGCTGACGTGGTTAAAAAGGTTGATTGGCCCACCTAGGGTAAAACGGTCATTTAAACCAAGAAACACTAGAATTGGTCTAGAGTTGACCAGGATGGGATTCAAAGGTCATGAACACTATCAGGAGTGTCCCAGGGGGTTTTCGGTTTGATACCCAGGGCCAGCGTAGTTGATAATGGATGACTAGTTCGCTAGCGAAAAAATAGTCATTTGAATCGGTAAACACAGGAATTGTTTCGGAGTTGACCGGGGGAGGATTCAAAGGTTGGAGACACTACTAAGAGTGTTTCAAAGAATTATTGGTTTGATGCCCAGAATCGGTGTGGCTGAAAAAGATGACCGGCCCACTAGAGGCAAAATGATCATTTAAATAAAAAAACACCGAAATTGGTTTAGAGTCAACTAGGATGAGATTCAAGGGTCGGGAACACTATTAAGAGTGTTTTAGGAGATTATCAGTTTGATACTTAGGGCTGGTATGGTTGAGAGGGATGACCGGCCTATTAGGGGCAAAACGGTCATATTTAGTGGGAAGCATCGGAATGGGTTCAGAATTGACTCGAAGGTGATTTGGAGGTTGGGGATACTTGTGAGAGTGCCCTTGGAGGTTTATCGGTTTGATACCCAGAGCCGGTATAGTTAACGAGGGCGATCAGAGCGCCTAGGTGTAAAATGGTCATTTTGATCGAGAGTCACCGGAATGGATCCGAAAGTGGTTCAAATGGCATTCTGAGCATGTTGAATTATCTAAGACAAACTTGGAAGAGGTGGATTTATTGATCTGAGGATTAGGTACCTTCTTAAATAGCGTGGCGGATTGAACTGGATGGGAACGATGCATCAGGGGCATTTTGGTCGTTTGGCTTTAGTTGAACCCAGTTAGCCGGAGAAGTGGTTGATTGACTGGATTGGAGTTTGAGAAACTGGTTTGGGCTTGAATGTGAGTTCGGTCTATCCAGAGATCGCCAAACGGGCAAAAATGGGGTGCTTACACCATGGAACCTTCTCTTGGATGGTAACCTCGAAATTGACCATAGAAACCCTAGCTCACTAGAGTGGTTTTTCCAAAACAACCCTCTTCAAAAGAGGTTTCAAAAAGTTCATTTCCATTAGTTTCCATTAAACTAGTTTTCTAAAATACCTATTGTCGCGCCCAAATTTTTTGCACTCAAGAAATACACACACAAGCGGGAAAAATACTGTTCTCTCTCATTAGAACTCATCCTCCTAGAAGAATGAGTGCGACTATGTTTGAATTGAAAATTGGTTTGAATAAAGGGCTTTTCGAAAACATTTGGAGTCGCCACCCAACTTGATTAAGGTGAGTTAGGTCACCTAAAAATTAAGCACAATCCAAAAACTATACTTGGGGATTTTGAAAAAGATTTTTGAAAATACTACCTCTAGAGAGGGTTTTTAAGAAAAACAGGTTGTTTGGCAACCTTGGGAAAATAACTAAGCCTTTTTTGAAAATAAACTCCATTTTGGTCTTTCGAAAACAGTGATCCTAGGTTCGGAGGTTGGTTACGTGTAGGGAAGATGCACTAAGCCATTACCCCACCCTGCCCTTACGATACCTACATGTCTATTACCCTAGATTCACCTATGAGAGTCTTCAACTAACAAATGTTCAATTCTATCCACTTTAGAAAAAGAATGTTTAAAAAAACATGATGCATGATATGCAATTGCAAGGGAGAGAGTTGGAAAATAGATTTGGAAAGAGAGTTGAAAAGAAATTGATTTGATTTAAAAAAAATTTGGAAAGATAGATTTGAAATTGGAGAGTTTTAGAAATTGGAAATAGAGATTTGGAAATAGAAATTTGGAATTGGAAGCTTGGAAGAGATTAGGAAATTGGAAACTTGAAGGAGAATGTGGAATTGGAGATTTGAAAAGAGTTATGGAAATAGAAGCTTGAAAAAGGTTGTGACATTGAAAATTTGAAAAAGGTTGTGACATTGGAGATTGGAAAAAGGTTGTGGAATTAGAAATTTAAAAAATGTTGTGATTGCACCCATAAGGGTTGCCTACGTATTCTTTTTGAGAAATCAGGTCAGTCATAGTTTGGACAAGCGTCCGATAAAAAATAAAAGGTATGATTGGAAGAAAGAGATTTTGATTAGAAGATTTGAAAAGATTTGATTTTGGAAAGCTTGGTTTTAGAAAACCTAGACTCAGGAAAGAAAGGTTTTAGGAAGGACTTGAGATTTAGAAAGGTTTGACTCAAATGTTGGATTAGAAGATTAGGGAAGTTGAAATTAGGAAAGGTTCGAATTAGGAAAGTTTCGTTTTAGGAAAGTTTTGGTTTAAGAAAGATTCTATTTAGGAAAGTTTCAATTTAGGAAATATTTTGAATTAGGGAAGTTTCCGTTTTAAGAAAGTTTTGAAATTGGAAAGTTTTGAATTTGGAATGTTTTGAAATAGGGAAGTTTTGAAAGTAAGAAAGTTTTGAGTTTAGGAAGCTTTAGATTTGGAAAGATTTGAAGTTTTGAATTTGGAAAGTTGAAATTTGGAAAGGGATGAAATTAGGAAAGGGTTGAATTAGGAAAGATTTGAAAGTTTTGGAAAACTTATGGTTTAGGAAGGTATGAGATTAAGAAAGAGTGAATTAGGAAAGGTTTAGACTAGGAAGGATTGAGATTCCTATTTCCTAAAACAAGGGATTGGATTTTGTTTCTAAAAAAAGATGTTTTGATTTTATTTCCGAAAACGGAGGATAGGATCTAGTTTCCTAAATGAGAAGATTGGGTTTGGTTTCCTAAAGGGAAGATTGAATTTAGCATGAATTTGGAAAGATGGAGGATAGGATCTATACATGGACCGGGAAGTCCCTTGTTTCAAGCATGCAAAGAAAGGGAGGGAAGAAAATGGGGGATTAAAATAGAAGAAAACCCAAGTGGGTTAGGAGAGAGAAGAGAGGGGGGAAGATGCATAAACGTAAATAAAAAGCCTACCTTGTGTCTTCTTTATTTTGCTTAGCTTTGCGCGCTTTGCTTTACTTGTCTTGCTTCAGTCTTCACTTTAGTCTTCAAGATTTTGTCTTCAATCTTAAAAACTTTGTAGTTGCAGCAATCCAAGTCTTCAATGGAGTCTTTGGAGGCTATTGTATGAGTATAGGAGAGTGTGTATGAGTGTATATGAATGTATTGGAGGCTTTGGAGGCTAGTGTATGAGTATAGGAGAGTGTGTATGAGTGTATATGAATGTATAAGAGGCTAGGGTTTGTGTATGGAGACTATGGTTTGAAAAACCTAAAGGAGACTAGGGTTTTGGGAGTCTACGAGCTCTATATATCGAAGAGAATGGTTTTTAGACTGAGTTTACGGACCTCCTTCTAGACAAGGGAATGACCTGGCACCTATTATAGTGGCGCTAGGCAAAAAATGCTTTTAGCGCCACTACTAGTGGGGCCAGGCAGCTAGGAAAGCTGTAAGGTCGGCAAGCAACGTATCTTGAGAAGATTTGGGCGCCACTAGTGATTACCATGCAATTTTTAGCCTGGCTTCACCAGGAGTGACTCTGGAAAGTCCGGAAGGTCCGGGAAGGTTTCGAGGGACCGGGAATGGTTGGGAAGGTCAGAAAAGGACAGGAACACTTAAAACAGTGTACTAGAGGTAGTAGACTTGAAGAAGGATGGCAAGATTTGTCGGAAGGGTTGACCGGGCCATTAGGGGCAAAACGGTTAACTGGATCGAAAAACTACCGGGATGGACTCAAAATGTCTCGGAAGAAGATTTGAGGCTTGGAAACATTATTTAGAATGTCCCAGGAGGTTACCGGGTTGATACCCAGAGCCAGTGTGGTCGAAAAAGGCAACCGACCCACTAGGGGCAAAACGGTCATTTTGCACCGAGTTTGCCAAAATTGACTCGGAATGATCCGGAAAGATAAAAGAAGGTCAAGGATACTATAAAAATTATTCTCGGGAGTTTACCAGTTTGATACCCAAGGCCGGTGTAGTCCCCAGGGCATTCGGATGCCTAGGGGCAAAATGGTCATCTTGACCAGAAAGCCTCAAAATTGGCCTCAAAGTGACTAGAAGGCACCTAATCATGCCAGATTACTTTTAAGACAATCTTGGAAGGATGGATTTACCATTCTGAGGACTTAGGTTTTATCTCGAGAAACGTGTCGAAAAATGGCCCTAGGGGCAGTTTGGTCATTTTTCACCGAAGTGGACTACCAGGCACTGGTGTTGACTTGGGTTTTGAGTGTTTCCGCCACTCTGATGGCGGGCCCGTGATACAGGGGTTTGTTGGCAATTTCCTATATCGACCTGTTTGCGAGTATTTCCACTATTCTAACGGTTGCGATGTTTATGAGTACTTTCGCTACTCTGACGGTTCGCGATCATTCCCGAGACTGCCTGATCTCGGGAAGCTGCTAAAGAGACTTAGCACCTGAGAAGTCAACTTTCTCGGAAGGCATGCTGAAACGGACATTTCTGTATTGGCGGGCTAACAGGCGCCAAAGGTGGACCGTTCTATCATCTAGGGGACTTGGGGTCTCGTCCCAGTCGACAGGTTTAGAGGGACTTACCATTTCGAAGAAACTTTATCCGGAAAACATGTCGAATTGGATAGACTTACCGTCTCGAGGAATCAGCTTTCTCGAGAGAAGGATTGGAATTGGAAAATGGGTTAGAAAGGGGACTTACTGTCTTCGGAAAGACGTGTTTATTGGAATTGGAAAGGGGACTTACTGTCTTCGGAAAGACACGCCTATTGGAATATAGAAAGGGTACTTACCATCTTCAAAAAGACGCGCTTGATTTGGAATTGGACCAAACAATGCCCCTAAGGGCATTTTGGTCATTTTGCCTCTATTTGGGCCTGGTGGGCCCACAAAGCAATGGATAGACAGGATTAGACTTGGAAAATTGATTTGACTTAGAATATGTCCACATTGACTTGAATACAAGTCTGGACGGACTATAGACTGTTGAGTGGTCAAAAATGGGGTGCTTACAGTTACCCCTCTTTTTCTGTGTTTGCTTGTCGAAAACAAAAAACGATAAAGTAAGAATCCCTTGTTGATCGTGAGGCGGTAGGAGGGACAGACTTTGGAAATTGTTCGACAACGGGGGTTCGAAAATGGATATTGGGCCCAAAAGGCCTCCGAAAACGAGTTTTGGAAGGAAAAAGGGCAAAACTGCCCAGAATTTGGAAAGTTTAGCTTGGCGCCTCTGCTAGTGGCGCCAGGCTTGAAAGAGCACTTCTTGGAGACCACGGGTGATTGCCGGAAGGAGACCACGTCACCATAAAAGTCGCTGAAAGAGAAGATTTTGCCGGAGAACTCCAAAGAGTGAGTTTTCAAATTTCTATTGATTTTGATGTGTAGAATTTCGTTTGAACCATGTGAATAGTAGAAATTGATATTTTTATATGTTTTGAACATTATGGTGATGTTATGTTTGCATTTTGGTGCTTGTTAAACTGAATTTGAGTGATTTTACGTGACTATGTGAAGAAGGTTTTCTGCAAGAATTGGGGGTTTGTTCCTACAGACTTGGGCATTGAGTTTTTTGGCTAGATTTTTGTGCCATGTGCCTTAGAAAAATGTGTTTAACAACCGTGTGAAGTTTTGTGATTTTTTGAAAACTTGGTGAATTTTTGATTTTTTGAAATATAGGAAAATACTTAGAAAATTAGGAAAATGGAAAAACTTAAGAAATTGATGAAATTTTTGGAGTTTAAAATTTTGACAAATGTAGGAATATTTTAGAAAACATTTGAAATGATTTTGAGAAATTTTAGGATAATTTTGAAAACCATTGATTTATTGGAAAAATAAAACATAGGTTTTGAAAATCTCAAAAATTAAAAAGTGCGCGGGGGTGTTGATGTTATGTGATTGTAACGTTGTGAAGTGCATGATTTGTATTTTGTGTTGATGTCATGGATATTATAGGGATGATTTTTAAATGAAACTCTGTCGAAATGTTCTAGAGATCAGGTGTCACGCCTAGATTTTTTGCACTCGAGGAATACACACACAAGCGGGAAAAACACTGTACTCTCTCGTTAGAACTCACCCTCCTAGAAGAATGAGTGTGACTAGGTTTGAATTGAAAATTGGTTTGAATAAAGGGCTTTTGGAAAAAGTTTGGAGTTGCCACTTAACTTGATTAAGGTGAGTTAGGTCACCTAAAAACTAAGCATAATCCGAAGACTACACTTAGGGTTTTTGGAAAAGGTTTTTGAAAATACCATCTCAAGAGAGTGTTTTTAAGAAAACGGGTTGTTTAGCAACCTTTGGAAAAGATTTAAGCCCTTTTTGAAAATAAACTCCATTTTGGTCTTTGAAAACAATGATTCTAGATTCGGAGGTTGGTTACGTGTAGGGAAGACGCACTAAGCCATCACCCTACCCCACCCTACATATCTATTTACCCTAAATTCACCTATGAGAGTCTTCAACTAACAAATGTTCAATCCCATTCACTTTAGAAAATAATTTTGAAATGAAACTAATATGATGCATGACATGCAAGTGCAAGAAAAAGAGAATTGAAAAAATAGATTTGGAAAGAAATTGATTTGAAAAGAAAGAGATAGAAGTTTGAACTTGAAAAGAAGGTTTTTGGATTGAAAATAGAGATTTGAAATTGGAAGTTTGAAAATAGATTGGAGATTTGGAAAGATTTTGTGAAAATAGAAACTTGAAGAAGATTGTAGAATTAGAGATTTGAAAGAAGTTGTGACCGCACCTATGTAGGTTGCCTACGTATCCTTTTGGAGGAATCAGGTCAGTCGTAGTTCGGACAAGAGTCCGATTGAAAATAGAAAGTTGGATTCGAAAAAGGGATTGAATTGGAATTTAGAATAGAAGATTGGAATTTAGAAATATTGAACTTTGACTTGGAAAGATTGGACTTGGAAGAAAGATTTAGTCTTGCTTTGGAAAGATGGAGGTTTAGAAAACCTAGACTTAAGAAAGATTTGACTTGGAAGGGTTTAAGAAAGATTCAACTTAGGATAGGTCCGTTTTAGAAAAGTTTCATTTTAGGAAAGTTTCGAATTAAGAAAGTTTTCGAATTAGGAAGGTGTTGAAATTAAGAAAAGTTTGAAATAGGAAACGTTTCGTTTTAAGAAAGTTTTAAAATTTGAAAAGATTTAAATTTAGAATGTTTTGAAATAGGGAAGTTTTGAAAGAGGAAAAATCTAACTTAGGAAAGTTTTGAATTTGGAAAGTTTTGAATTTAGAAAGTTTTAGATTTGGAAAGATTGGAAGTTTAGGAAAGTTTAGAATTTTAGAAATGTTCAAAGTTTGAGTTTTAGAGATTCTTGAAATTAGGAAAGGTTTTGAGTTTAAGAAGATTTGAAAATTTAGATTTGGAAAGTTAAGATTTGGAAAGGGATGGAATTAAGAAAGGAGTTGAATTAGGAAAGATTTGAAAGTTTAGAATTTAGGGAAAGATTTAAAGGTTTAGGTTTAGAAAAGTATGAGATTGGGAAAGGTTTAGACTAGGAAGGGTTGAGATTCCTATTTCTTAAAACAAAGGATTGGATTTTGTTTATAAAAGAGAAGGCTTGATTTTGTTTCCAAAAACGGAGGATTGGATCTAGTTTCCTAAACGGGGAGATTAGATTTGGTTTCCTAAAAGGAAGATTAGATTTGGCATGGATTTGGAATAGGAAGGTTTAGAAACCCTAGATTTGGAAGGCTATAGTTTTGACGTAGAAAAGACGTTTTGGAAATGTGTATAGTTTTGATGTAGAAAACAAGAGGTTTTGGAAACCTAGGATTTTGGTATAGAAAATAAGAGGTTTTAGAAACCTAGATTTTGAGGCCAAAATAAGGGATTGCAAATCATGTTTTTGGAAAGAAAAATTAGGGTTTCCTAATTATGGGTTCTAGGGCTTGACTTGAGCTCTAAGAAAAGAGATTTTTGGAAAGTAAGTTTTTGGAAACGAAGATTTTCAGAAAGGAACCCTAGAAGGAGTTTTTGGAAAGTGAATTTTGAAGATGGAGTTTTTGGAAAGAGATTCTAAAAAGGAAAAGGGGTTTTTGGAAAGTGTGTTTTTGGAAACGAGGATTTTTAGAAGGAAAATCCTAGGGGAGAGTTTCTAGAAGAAAGATTTTGGAAAGAGAGTTTTTAGAAAGATTTTTGGTAACACTTTTTAGAAAGTGGATTTTGGAGAGAGTATTTTGGAAAGGAATTGAAAAAGGAGGTTTTGAAAAATAGATTTTTGGAGGGAGTTTTTTAAAACAATTTTGGAAAGGAAAGTTTTAGGAAAGTATGTTGAAAAAGAGATTTTAGGAAGAGATTTGAAAAGAGAGCTTTTTGGAAAGTATAAAAACATCTCACTTTCCTAAAGCGATTCTAGCCATAAGAAGGCTAGAACCACTCTAAGAAAGTAGTTTTGAAAACAACAAGATTTGGAAATATGGACCATGAAAGTCACTTTGAACGTAACACTTTCCTGAAGCAAACCTAGCCATGGAAAGGCTAGAATCACCCTAGGATTATGATTTTGAAAACAAGTTTTGAAAGGAGATTTTGATGCAATTTTGAAAACAAGTTCAATGCAAGCTTTGAAAACGAGTTTGAAAACGATTTTTGGAAGATGCAAGATAATGATATGCACAATGCAATTTTGGGGTCGTGAACATATATGGTTAAGACTTCACCACATAATCAAGGGGGCTGAACCCACGTGGTCTCCGGTTAGACTAAAAAAAATCCCCCGACACGGTGACCCTCCAATAGTCCAATCCTACACATGGACCGGGAATCACCTTATTTCAAGCATGCAAAGAAAGGGGGGAAAGAGATAGGGGATTAAAATAGAGAAAACCCAAGTGGGTTAGGAGAGAGAAGAGAGAGGGGGAAGTGCAGAAACTTAAAAAGAAAGCCTACCGTATGTCTTGTTTATTTTGCTTGGCTTTGCGCGCCTTGCTTTCCTTCAATCTTCATCTTGATCTTCGTCTTCAATCTTCAAGAGTTTATCTTCAATCTTCAAGGCTTCAATATGCATCACTTCAAGTCTTCAAAGGAGGCTAGTGTATAAGTGTATGGCTTCAATATGCATCACTTCAAGTCTTCAAAGGAGGCTTCAGATGCTAGTGTATAAGTGTATGGGGGTGTGTAGGAGTGTATATGAGGCTAGGGTTTGTGTATGGTGGCTAGGGTTTGGAAAACCTAGAGAAGCTAGGGTTTATGGAGTGTTCGAGCTCTGTATATCGAATTATTTGATTTTTAAACTGAGTTTGCAAACCTCTTTCACGCTGGAGGAGACTCTGTATTTATAGACATGGAATAGACCTAGCGCCTGTTGCAGTGGCGCTAGGGCAAAATTCTGGCGTCAACCACTTAGGAAAGTGTTTAAGTCGGCAAGCAACGTATCTTTGACAGATGTGGGGATGTGGGGGATGGTTCTTGGTTTGGGGATATCTAAAAAGAAATTATGTACGGCTCTAGTGGGCTAAGCAAAGAGTAGTGTTTATTTGGGATAGATAGAATAATGGCTTCTTATCATTTTGAAGACTCGGATGCTCATCGCCTAGCCAGAATATCATGCAAGTGTCGCCTCTTCAATAGAATTCGCACCTCTTTGTTGAGATTGTCTTTCTCCTATCTCTCACTCTCTCTCTTAGTCACTCAAAGGTTTTAACCCCCTTTTAGCGAGTTGCCCATGCTATCCTACCATTCAAGTTGAGCCATTTACCAAACGGGGAAGAATCCCTAAATGAGACAATCGTCCACAAGAGTATGAGATAAAGGGGATAAACTGGGAACTACCTATTTTCATTTAAAAGCATGATTACACGGCATGCAGTGTTCATTTAATTAAGATATGGAAGAAATAGAAAGATAAAAGGGAAACAGATGAATTTTATGAAAACTTCCCTTTTCTTGTGGGCCTCTTAATGAGAACCCTTAACAGGGTTTTGAAACTGTGCCGACTGCTTTGGTATTTCTTTCCCTGGGTGTATCACCAACGACAGAGGGCGAATTGATAAATCTTTTGCGGTGTTTGGCATGCATTCGGAAGCTAGGAGATTCTTTTGTGGTAATGCACGTGTCTGACAGAACTTTGCAAACTATGAAGCCTTTTTCTGCATGGACGGTGATTGTCGCGGCATGGCAGGGAAGTAACATCTTGCAAATAGATGGTTAGTTCTTCTTGCTCCTTGATGTAGGTTCGGCCTCTTCTAACAACTAGGCTTATCCTCCCATGAGTTTGAATCTGGTGAGGTGCTAGATGGATTCCATGAATTCAGTTGTACTCTCTGACCTACAAAAAGAAAAAGAAAAACAGAATGCAGTCAACATGTGGAGTTGGAGGTTTTATGTGATGCATGTCCTATGAAGGTCCCTTCTTTGAGGGAATTTAGGCATGATGACAAGTTCATTTTGGAGGTGAGGTTTTGCCCCTATTATGCAATACAATACCTATTCGACGTGGGCCGATTAATATTTTCTTGTTTGGGCAATCCCGCCTCCATGGACTGAGAGAGATTTGGGCCTCTCTCGAGATATGATTCTATGCATGCCATGAATCCTTAGGGTTTAAGAACCCGTAAGAGTTTTGGTAGGTTCGATTAACATGAGATCGGATTGCTCCTTTCTCTCTATGGTTGATTAGATGCATGAGAATGAAATGACTCGAGTTTCTTAGAACTCTTGTCTTGTAATGGATATGGGTGCATGAGCATAAAAGAAGTGAACGTGCAAGCAATATGATAATAATAAGTGAGTGATTTAGAAAACCCCCTTCTTGTCTTGCTTTTACCTTCAATTCTTTTGGTATTTAGAGATAAGGAGGGGAACACAGAAGACAAAAAACAAAAGAGAAGTTAGTGCCTCGATTTGAATATTTTTATGCAATGCATGTCCTAGGGATGCCCTTACTTCGGAGGGAGAGTAAACATGGTGAATTGGCTCACTTTTGGAGATAGGATATTTGCCCCTATATGCAGATACCTTACTGTCAAGTGGGAATTTTCAGCCATCCATGCATTCATTCGCAAAAGTAAAGAAGTACATTGAATTTTGGGTTTAAGATACAAAAGAATTGAAATACATTTCAATAGGGGGAGAGGGAACATGTTTCTTTGGGATTACACCTATCTAGTTTTACATAAGAAATCCTAAGCTACTCTCGAGTCTCTGAATTCATCTTCCTTGGATTTAATTTCAGGGAGGTTGCTGAGAGACCTTGTTGATCGACTGCTCCTTGTCTTTATGGCAATTCTATCTCCGTGAGCATAGAGGGATTGGGGCCCCTCTTATGAGATGACTTAAGAATGCATGCAATGATTCCTTAGGGTTAACATGGGAACCCTTAGGGTTTGGATAGGTGACTCGCCCCCAAATGCGGTATCCTAAAAATGGAGTTAGTACCCCGTAAGAGTACGGGGGTCGCGATGAAGTAGAAACCAGTAATAATCCGGTATCGTTCTCTCCCAAGGGACCTAGTCCAATATAGGCTCTAGCACTCACCTCACACTAACCTAACTAGGGTGGAATTGCAATTAAGCGAATCGAATCTAAAATAAAAAAGAAAAATTAAAAGGACCGAAAATCTTTTGGGTTTGATGGTTGTTTTGAATTACTAACCTATTGCAATGAAAATAAAAATAATTAATACTAGACAATTAAAGTAAAGCAAAATAAAATTAGAATTAAAGCAATTAAAAGGGAATTGGGCTCAAATGATCCAATCACTCAATTTCATCCAAGGTTTTCAATGGGGTTTATAACTCAAATCAAACACAACATTTAAGAGTGTTTGATTCGAAAGCTTTAACTTTTAAAAATCAATTATTCTCAAACAATTGAAATTAGATACATATTCAATGGGAAATCAAAGGTTAATACCATCGATTTAACTTAGTCAATACCAAATTTGTGGTTTGTGCATTGATTAGCCAAACATAATCAATAACCTAGGTTTTCTAAGTTATCTTACAATCAAATCATGAAAATTAATTCCTACCAATTGTGGAGATCTTTTCTAGTAAAAACCCCTAAATTAATACCATCGATTTGGGTGATGAAAATCTCCAAACTTAGTCAATAATCTAGATTTTCTAAAACATTCATATGGAATTACTAGGAATTCAAAATCTAGAAAAATATGACAATTAATACATGAGATACCTCCATTGAAACTCTTGGATTTCTTGGGTGATTTTCACATTTAAACCCAATACAAATTCCTAGCTACTTGAATCCATTAGAAAAACATATAAAATGTAAATAAAATGAATGAGGAATTAAATCTAAATTTTGCTTGAGCAATAGAAGTGTTTGGTTGCAAAGAAAGTACAAGAAAATATAAAAAAGTGAAAGAAAATACAATACCATGAAGAGAAATTACAAGTTTTAACAAAATACTACAACTAAAAGGCTAAATCTAAGCTAAAAAATGAAGAAAAATGGAAAAACTAACCTTCTTGGAGTTTCTCCCGCCGCCCCTCTATTTCAAACTAATCCTAACTACACAAAAAACCTACAAAAAAAACCTAAAAACGTCGCTTCGGACGCAAAAAATGCATTCTGAATGAACAGTAACCGTCCGAACGGTGCGTCTAACGGCCGTTTGAAGTGCGTCCAGACGGTGAAGAGTAACCGTCCAGATGATACTGTTCACCATCCGAACGGGTACTGTTTATGAACAGTAACCGTCCGAACGGTGAATAGTAACCATTCAGACAGGTACCATTCATCACTGTTCGACTGCAGAAACTTTGATACTTGATTTGACCACCCTAGAGCTAGATTTAGTTGATGCACATTAGAGACACAAAGTTGTAGAGCTTGAAGTCTTCTTTCCAATGATCTAAAAATCAGGTCAATTGGATATCGGAGTAAAACGTTATGGCCAAAATACCAAGACAGGTCCGAATTTTTATGAACAAATTATTCGCCTTGAACTCGCTTTGATTATTCTTGATTTCTTTTCACATTTATTAGCTCTATAACCTACAAAACATACACAAAACATAATAAAAAATATATCTAACTAAAATAAAGAAATTAACAATAATTTAACTCTAACAAAGTCCGAATTAAAGGCCAATAATTACACTTTTATCGTGTAATTACACCCCCCAACTTACATTTTGCTAGTCCCTGGCAAAAACTATCAAAAACAAAAAGGATAATCTCCACTTTTGTAGGAGTCACGGATACATTTAGCTTATGCATCAAGCCTTTAAACCCCTAGGTTCCCCCTAGTGGACAAGTGGTGTCTTGTGAGGGTTTTCAGTGATGATACCCACAAACATTCTTTTATGAATTGCAAATCAAGATAAGAATAAGGAATGAATGCATAATCATACTCAAGTTAACATTGATGCCACTGCAAACTCCTACACTTGTATTAATATGCAACAACTCATACAAAAGAGAGGTTCATGTGTGTGGGTGAAGAATCATGCTAAACAACACAAATGAAACCTACTTATGCAAATTCACACTTTTAAAGCATTGATCCAATCCTCACCGGACATACACTCACAATTAAAGACCCATATGGTTCTCACAATGGTATGCTCAACAATGAAGTAAATGTATAAAGACAAAACAAGTGAACATACCAATTACAAAAACCAAACAAAAGATAGAAGTGTATCGACCTTAGCATAGCTCCAAGAAAGAATGTTCAAAGTTAAGTATTGATTCAAAGAAATTGACAAAATATAGCTTATATTCTATTGAAAACTTCAATCAAGCACAACTTAGATCAACTAAGCCATGTAGAGGTGAAGAGGGTAATATAGAATATGTGAAAGGTAAGGGTAAAGAGATGAAGTAAATGGTCATATTATGTGTGATCAAGGCATAAAATGATGAATGCAAAACAACTATAACTCTCCATTTTCAACATTTAATACACTTTTTTTTTCACTTCTCACTCTTCTCTTAAAATATTTTCAACTTTTGAACTCCTCTTTCATTCTTTTCTTCATTTTTTTCTTTTTTTTTTCTTCCTTCTTCTTCTTCTCTTTTTTTTTTTTCTTTTCTTCTTTTTCTTTTGTTTTTTTTTTTTTTTCATACTTCTCATTTTGTTTCCATCCTTTTATCATCCCCCTTTAGATTCAACAACTACTTTTCATATTTCAATATGCTCATATGCGTTGAACTCCCCAAATCAATCTCTTCTTTCTCTCTCTTTTTTTTTTTTTTAGCAATGCAAAAGTACTCTTTTCTTACATAGGCATCCCTTTGCAATATAAAAGATGAAATTACTATGCACTTTCTAATAAAAGTAGGAGATCAACATGGGTCAAGAGAAATGCACGGTTTAACAATGGGAAACTTATGGCTATGAAGAAGAGTATGGTATAGAATCATATCCAAAGTTGTACAATCGAAGCATTTCATAGAGTACAAGTGTCAATATTAAGATCAATACTCAACTCATGAACCAAATACAAGCATAATGAAGCTATTGAATGAAATGAGGGTGAAGAACTATTGAATAAATGTAAATGCTCCAAAAGGCAATTAATGCTCTAAAGCTCACATGGTAATAATCTCCACTAATGTAAGGGTGAAAGTGCCAAGACTAGTAACAAATTGTGTTAAAAATCATTATTGTGTACAATGATGTAATTCTCTCTACAAATGCATGAATTAAGCAACTCCCACTACATGTTGGGTATGAGGAGTGATTCAACATCATCTTGAGTAAATATACATGCAAAAATTCCTATCTCCCAATCTCAAAAGGCACTTTCACAAGTTAAATGATTTTTGTTTTTTTTTTTATAGGGTGCTAAACAAATGAACAAAAACAAACAAAATAGAGGCAAAACCTCTACCCCACCCCCAACTTAAAATGATGCATTGTCCTCAATGCATGAGAACAAAGTATGAAATGCACATACATGGTGGGAAAAAGAAATGGGGTGCCTTAACTTAAAATCATAAACAAATTAAGAAAAACAAAGAAATAAAACTACTACTCCTACTCCTATCCAAATTCGAGAGAGTAAATCACCCAATGCCACGAAGTGGGAATTGGTCATCATCCCACACCCCCAACTTAGAGATTTTCCAAGAGTTCGTGCAAACATAAGAATAAACAATAGCCACTTCTTTGATGAACTCGAGGATGTAACATTGAAGCACATAGGGGTAAAAAGGGTCATGGTATGTAGACAATGAAAAATAATCATGCACATAAGTGCCTACCATGCTCATACCACGAAGTGCTTGACCCTCCCTCTCTTTTAAATGATCGGCCATGGGAATGATATTTGGTTCAAATATTGGGACATGGAGTTCCAAATGCTCCGGTAAAATAGGACTAGGTGCTAGAGGCGTAAAAATAGGGATCATATGATCCCTAGACATGGTAAGAATGTCCTCTAAACCGTCAACATCCTCATTGCTTTGCACATTTTCAACATAAAATAAACCAAAATCATCATTAAGGGTAGTCTCATCACTACCCTTCGCTTCTTGTTTGGAGTCCCCAATTTTGGACTCCACTTTCTCAATTTTTCATCCCGAAATTTATTTGCAATATTTTTCTCACTTTCCTTAGGAATGTCTTCCTTAAACTCGAAGTCTTGGGGAAGGATATGTTGATCAATGATATCCTCAATCCTAAGGTTAGTGACGGGATGAGCGGGGGTACTTGGACACCTTTGGTTCGGAGGAATGATTGGAGATAGCACAAGGGACTTGTCCTTCACTCGGACAACCAAGGTTTGTATTAAAAGAGCCAATTGACTCTTTATCTCATTAAGGCCATCATCAATTCTAGAGTTCACTTCTCATTGAAATTTTATGACTTGTTGAAATGTGTCCTCTAGATTATCCTCTATGTTATCTGCTTGTGTGCCAATGTGAGGAGTGTGATATTCCTCATTGGGTGAAAATTAGGATTGGGGGTATTCACATGGTGGATTTTGGTAGGGTGGAGGTGGTGCATGGTAATAGTTCAAAGGCTCTTGGTAAGGGTGAGGCTCAAAATAATGATGTGAATATGTGTTTTCATATCCCCTACCAAGGTTAAATTGGTCACAGCCCCCAAAAGTGGGAGGTGGTCGCGGAGGCTCCCTTTGACCACTAGCTCTAAGGTGTTCCCTAATGGACATATTGGATGATAGAAGGTGTGAAAATCTACCACCAAACATAATGAAATGCACAATGGAATATGGATGCAATGCACAAACAAAAGTAGCGCACCGCATCTCAACACATCATACACAACAATGCTCAATAGTTTTTCATCCAAACCTCCAATCTCCACAAAATAATTTCACCAATTCAATCAAGTTCAATCCAACCGAACCTCCAATCTCCATAAGTTATATACCACCAATTTGCAATAAAAATAATCCCTAGTTCTCCTCTAGCAATCCTCCAATAAAATTATTAAAATAAAACAAAATATATACAAATGAAACAAAACAAACCTAAAATAAAGAGAAAAAAAGAAAAAAAAATGAAAATCTAATATGGTATTTACACAAAAAAAAAAAATGAATGAAGTTACCAATGGCCTAAGCCGAAGATTCCTCCGTCGTGATAGATGGATGGAGATCCAATCCACTAATTGCTCTTCAACCCCAAGCTAGTAGTGCATGCCTCGTGCCTTTGGTCGCCGGCAACGGCGCAAAAACTTGACTCGCCCCCAAATGTGGTATTCCTACAAATGGAGTTAGTACCCCACAAAAGTACGGGGGTCGCGATGAAGTATAAACCGGTAATAATCCGGTATCGTTCTCTCCCAAGGAACCTAGCCCAATATAGGCTCTAGCACTCACTTCACACTAACCTAACTAGGGTCGAATTGCAATTAAGCGAATCGAATCTAAAATAAAAAGGAAAAATTAAAAGGACCGAAAATCTTTTGGGTTTGATGGTTGTTTTGAATTACTAACCTATTGCAATGAAAACAAAAATAATTAATACTAGACAATTAAAGTAAAGCAAAATAAAATTAGAATTAAAGCAATTAAAAGGGAATTGGGCTCAAATGATCCAATCACTCAATTTCATCCAAGGTTTTCAATGGGGTTTATAACTCAAATCAAACACAACATTTAAGAGTGTTTGATTCGGAAGATTTAACTTTTAAAAATCAATTATTCTCAAACAATTGAAATTAGATACATATTCAATGGGAAATCAAAGGTTAATACCATCGATTTAACTTAGTCAATACCAAATTTGTGGTTTGTGCATTGATTAGCCAAACATAGTCAATAACCTAGGTTTTCTAAGTTATCTTACAATCAATTCATGAAAATTAATTCCTACCAATTGTGGAGATCTTTTCTAGTAAAAACCCCTAAATTAATACCATCGATTTGGGTGATGAAAATCTCCAAACTTAGTCAATAATCTAGGTTTTCTAAAACATCCATATGGAATTACTAGGAATTCAAAATCTAGAAAAATATGACAATTAATACATGAGATACCTCCATTGAAACTCTTGAATTTCTTGGGTGATTTTCACATTTAAACCCAATACAAATTTCTAGCTACTTGAATCCATTAGAAAAACATATAAAATGTAAATAAAATGCATGAGGAATTAAATCTAAATTTTTCTTGAGCAATAGAAGTGTTTGGTTACAAGGAAAGTACAAGAAAATGCAAGAAAGTGAAAGAAAATACAATACCATGAAGAGAAATTACAAGTTTTAACAAAATACTACAACTACAAGGCTAAATCTAAGCTAAAAAATGAAGAAAAATGAAAAAAAAACTAACCTTCTTGGAGCTTCTCCCACCACCCCTCTGTCTCAAACTAATCCTAACTACACAAAAAACCTACAAAAAAATCCTAAAAACGTCACTTCGGACGCAAAAAATGCATTCTGGATGAACAGTAATCGTCCGAATACCGTCCAAACGGTGCGTCTAACGGCCGTTTGAAGTGTGTCCAGACGGTGAACAGTAACCGTCCAGACGGTACTGTTCCCCATCCGAACAGTAATGTTCATGAACAGTAATCGTCCGAACGGGTGAACAGTAACCATTCGGACGGGTACTGTTCATCACTGTTCGACTGCAAAAATTTTGATGCTTGATTTGACCACCCTAGAGCTCGATTTAGCTGATGCACATTAGGGTGAAGTTGTAGAGCTTGAAGTCTTCTTTCCAATGACGTAAAAATCAGCTCAATCGGATATTGGAGTAAAAAGTTATGGCCAAAATACCGAGAGAGGTCTGAATTTTCATGAATAAATTATTCACCTTGAACTCGCTTTGATTATTCTTGATTTCTTTTCACCTTTATTAGCTCTATAACCTACAAAACACACACAAAACATAATAAAACATATATCTAACTAAAATAAGAAAATTAACAATAATTTAACTCTAACAAAGTGCGAATTAAAGGCCAATAATTACACTTTTATCGTGTAATCAGTAGGTCTAATGCAAGGGAGAGTGACCTTGGTGTCACTCTCAATGGGTTGATCATATGCATGAGAATATAATGACTTGAGTTACTTGGAACTCTTGTCTTGACATGGGATATTCAATGCATGAACATGGATGTGCAAAGAGTATAACGAGAGAGAATGCAATAGCAAGGTAAACGTGCATGCATGAGCAGTTAGACAGTCATTATAACAGTAAGAATACATTCATTATAACAACATGAATAAGCAGGTATAAATGAAAGTAAGAGCAGTCGCCCTTTCCTCCATAGTTTTGGAAAACAGTGCGTGTGTCTTAAATCCGGCAGAGGTTTGGCTATACAAGGTGTTTATATGAGCATGAGGTTGAGGGTTGACTAATGCGTCCTCAAAAGGCTCGGTCCCCAGATCTTTAAACCGAGGCCCACTCCCCGAGATAGTGCCATGATCGATTGGTGATTCTAGCGGGGGAACTATCAAGAGGTCGTAGGCGAAGAAACTAACACAACATTTTGCCCAACCAATATACCGTTCCCTCTTTCTAACTAGAAAGGTCATATCAGGGTAAAATGCAATTATGCAGAATGCAGGTACACGTGCAGTGTGTGTGTGATTTTTGAAAGCGGAGGAAATGGCCCAACAACTCCCATCCATCCTGTTCATCACATTCATGCATAACAATTAATAATGTTTAAACATAAAGCGCACTTACAAAACAAAGATGCAAGAGTTAGTATGTGGATGGAAAACTTAATACAAAATAATATGATAAATGCATGTTTTTTTTTTTTTTTTGAAAATTCAATTTTGAAAATTTAAAGTGAATAGGATTGAACATGTTAATTGAAGACTCTACATGGGTGAAAGGTAAAGAGATATGACTACGGCCTAACCCTCTAAATGTCCCCAGTGGAGTAGCCAGCTGTCGCGCCCAGATTTTTCGCACTCGAGAAATACACACACAAGTAGGAAAAACTCTGTACTCTCTTGTTAGAACTCACTCTCCTAGAAGAATGAGTGCGACTAGGTTTGAATTGAAAATATATTTGAATAAAGGGTTTTTGAAAAACATTTGGAGTCGCCACCTAACTTGATTAAGGTGAGTTAGGTTACCTAAAGACTAAGCACAATCCGAAGACTACACTTAGGGTTTTTGAAAACAATTTTGGAAACCATCCTCAAGAGAGGGTTTTTTAAGAAAACAGATTGTTTGGCAACCTTTAGAAAATATTTAAGCCCTTTTTGAAAATAACTCCATTTTTGGTCTTTGAAAACAGTGATTCTAGATTCGGAAGTTGGTTACGTGTAGGGAAAATGCATTAAGCCATCACCCTACCCCGCCCTGCGGTACCTACATGTCTATTTACTCTAAATTTACCTATGAGAGTCTTCAACTAACAAATGTTCAATCCTATCCACTTTAGAAAAAGAAATATTTAAAAAGAAACTAGCATGATGCATGATTTGCAAATGCAAGAAAAGAGAGTTGGAAAATAGATTTGGAAATAGATTTGAAAAGAAATTGATATGACTTAAAAAGAGATCTGAAAAGATAGATTTGAAATTGAAATTGAAAAGAGATTTAAGAAAAGAGATTTGAAAAGAATTATGGAATTGGAAATTGAAAAAAGGTTGTGGAGATAGAAGCTTGAAAACATTGTGGAATTAGAAATTTGAAAAAAAATGTTGTGACCACACCCATGAGGGTTGCCTACGTATCTTTTTGAAGGAATCAGGTCAGTCGTAGTTCGGACCAGAGTCCGATAGAAAAGAGATTTTTGATTCGAAAAAAGATTTGATTTGAATTTAGAATAGAATATTGGAATTTGGAACTTGGAATTTAGAATTGAAGAGATTAGACTTTGATTTAGAAAGACAGAACTTGGAAGAAAGAATTGGATTTGTTTTGGAAAGATTAAGATTTAGGAAACCTAGACTTAGGAATGATAGGTTTTTAGGAAAGGTTTGAGATTTAAGAAAGACTTGACTTGACTTGACTTGGAAGAGTTTTACAAAAGATTGGATTTGACTTGAAAGAGTTTTAGAAAATATTAGATTTAGGAAAGGTTCGAATTAGGAAAGTTTTGAAATTAGGAGAGTGTTATTTTAGGAAAGTTCCGTTTTAGGAAAGTTTTCGAATTAGGAAAGTTTCGAAATTAAGAAAGTTTTCAAATTAGAAAAGTTTCATTTTAAGAAAGGCTTTGAAATAGGAAAGGTTTGAGTTTTAGAAAGATTTGAAAACTTAGATTTGAAAAGTTAAGATTTGGAGAGATAGAATTAGGAAAGGGTTGAATTAGGAAAGATGTGAAAGTTGAGTTTTAAAATTTAAGAAAGATTTTTATGTTCAAGTTTTGAAAACTTAAGATTTAGGAAAGTAGAAGATTAGGAAGGATTTGAATTAGGAAAGATTTAGACTAGGAAGGGTTAAGATTCCTATTTCCTAAAACAAGGGATTGGATTTTGTTTCTAAAAGAGAACGATTGATTTTGTTTCCAAAAACGGAGAATATGATCTAGTTTCCTAAACGGGAAGATTGGATTTGGTTTCCTAAAGGGAAGATGGGATTTGGTTTCCTAAAGGGAAGATTGGATTTGACAAGGATTTGGAAAGGGAGGTTTTAGAAACCCTAGATTTGGAAGACTATAGTTTTGGCGTTGAGAAGAGGTTTTTTGAAAACTTATGATTTTGATGTTGAAAATAGGAGGTTTTGAAAACTTAGGTTTTAAGGCAAGTTTGAAAATCACGTTTTTGGAAAGAAAATTAGGGTTTCCTAATTGTTATCTCTAGGGCTTGACTTGGGCTCTAAGAAAAGAGTTTGAGTTTTTTGGAAAGTGCGTTTTTGGAAACGAAGATTTTGGAGGAAGATTCTAAAGAGGGGTTTTTAGAAAGCGTATTTTGAAAAAATTTTTAGGAAGGAAGTTTTTGAAAAGTAAAACTTTGAGAGGGTTTTGGAAGCAAAATTTTGGAAGAAGCTTTTAGGAAAGAGTTTTTAGAAAAGCGAATTTTGAGGAGAGTGTTTTGGAAAGGAGTTTGAAAAGAGAAGTTTTGGAAAATAGATTTTTAGAGAGAGTTTTTAGAAAACAATTTTGGAAAGGAATTTAAAGAGAGTTTATGGAAAGCATGTTGGAAAAAAGATTTTTAGGAGGAGATTTTTGAGAAAAGATTTTGGAATGTATATAAAATATCTCACTTTCCTAAAGCAATTCTAACCATAAAAGGGGTAGAACCACTTTAGGATAGTGGTTTTGAAAATAACAAGATTTGAAAATATAGACCATGAAAGTCACTTTAAATGTAACACTTTCCTAAAGCAACCCTAGCCATAGAAAGGCTAGAATCACCCTAGGATTGTGATTTTGAAAACAAAATTTGGAAAAGAAGATTTTAATGCAATTTTGAAAGCAATGTTAATGCAAGTTTTAAAAACGAGTTTGAAAACGATTTTGGAGAGATGCAAGATCATGATATGCACAATGTAAATTTGGGGTCATGAACATACAAGGTTAGGGCTTCACCACATAATCAAGGCGGCCGAACCCATGTGGTCTCCGGTTAGACTAAAAGAAAGCTGCCGACACGGTGGCTCTCCAATAGCCTAATCCTACACATGGACCGGGAATCCCCTTGTTTCAAGCATGCAAAGAAAGGGGGGGGGGGAAGAAGATGGGGGATTAAAGTAGAAGAAAACCCAAGTGGGTTAGGAGAGAGAAGAGAGAGGGGGAAGTGCAGAAACTTAAAGAGACAGCCTACCTTGTCTTGTTTATTACTTTGCTTTACGCGCTTTGCTTTTCTTCGGTCTTCGCTTCACTTCAGTCTTGATCGTCGGGAACTCTTCTTAGATATTCGGGAGCTTCGAGTTGCAGCACTTCAAGTCTTCAATGGAGGATTGAGGCTAGCGTATAAGTGTATAGGAGTGTGTATGAGTGTATAGGAGGCTAGGGTTGTGTATGGTGGCTAGGGTTTGGAAAACCCAGAGAAGCCAGGGTTTAGGGAGGCTACGAGCTCTGTATATCGAATATTAGGGTTTTCAGATTGAGTTTGCGGACCTCTTTCACGCTGGAGGAGGCTCTGTATTTATAGACAAAGGAATGACCTAGCGCCTGTTGTAGTGGCGCTAGGCCAAAAATGCTTCTGACGCCACTAGCCAGTTAGGACAGTTTGTTAAGTTGGCAAGCAACGTATCTTGAGAAGATTTGGGCGCCTGTACTAGTGACTACCATGCAATCTTTAGCCTAGCTTCACTAGGAATGACTCCAAAAGGCCCGGGAAGGTTTCAAGGGACCGGGAATGGCTCAGAAGGCCAGAACAGGGCAGGAACCCTTAGAATAGAGTCCCAAAGGTAATGGACTTGAAAAAGGATGACAAGATTTGTTGGAAGGGTTGACCGGGCCGTTAGGGACAAAACGGTCAATCGGATCGGAAAGCTACCGAGACGGACTCAGAATGTCCCGGAAGAAGACTCAAGATTTAGAAAAATTATTTAGAATGTTCCCAAAGGCTCCTGGTTTGATATCCAGAACCGGTGTGGTTGGAAAAGGCGACCGACCCACCAGGGGCAAAACGGACATTTTGCACCGGGTTTACCAGAACTGACTCGGAATTATCTGGAAAGATTAAGGAAAGTTGGAAATACTATAAGAAGCATTCTCGGGAGATTACCAATTTGATACCCAGAGCCGGTGTGGCTAGAAAAGGCGACCGGCCCACCAGGGGCAAAACGATTATTTTGCACTGCGTTTACCAGAACTGACTCGGAATGATCCGGAAAGATAAAACAAGGTTGAGAACACTATAAGAAGCATTCTCGGGAGGCTACCGGTTTGATACCCAGAGACGGTGTGGTCCCCAGGGCGTTCGGATGCCTAGGGGCAAAATGGTTATCTTGATCGGAAAGTCTCGGAATTGGCCCAAAACTAACTAGAAGACACCTATTCATGCCGAATTGCTTTTAAGACAATCTTGGAAGGGTGGACTTATCCTTCTGAGGACTTAGGTGTGTTCTCAAGAAACGTGTCGAAAAATGGCCCTAGGGGCAGTTTGGTTATTTTTACCGAAGTGGGCTAACAGGCACTGGTGTTGACGTGGGTTTTGAGTGTTTCCGCCACTCTGATAGCGGTCTCGTGATACAAGGGTTTGTTGGCAATTCCCTATATCGACCTATTTGTGAGTATTTTCGCTACTCTGATGGTTGCAATGTTTACGAGTATTTCCGCTACTCTGACGGTTCGCGATCATTCCCGAGACTGCCTGATCTTGGGAAGCTGCTAAAGGGACTTAGCGCCTGAGAATCAACTTTCTCGGAAGGCGTGCCGAAACGGACATTTCTGTATTGGCAGGCTAGCAGGAGCCAAAGGTGGACCGTTCTACAATCTAGGGGACTTGGGGTCTCATCCTAGTCGACAGGTTCAAAGGGGACTTACCGTCTTTGGAAAGACGTGCCAGTTGGAATTGGAAAGGGGTTTTATCATCTTCGGAAAGACGCGCTTGTGGGAATATGGAAAGGGGACTTACCGTCTTCGGAAAGACGTGCCTGTTGGAAAGGGGACTTATCGTCTCAGAAATGACCTGCCTGTTGGAATTGGAAAGGCATCTTATCGTCTTCGAAAAGACGCGCCTATGGGAATATGGAAAGGGGACTTACCGTCTTCAGAAAGACATGCTTGATTTGGAATTGGAAAGGGGACTTACCGTTTTCGGAAAGATGTGTTTGTTAGAAAAGGGACTTATCGTCTCCGAAAAGACGCGCCTGTTGGAATTGGAAAGGGGTCTTATCGTTTTCGGAAAGACGCTCCTGTGGGAATATGGAAAGGGGACTTACCGTCTTCGGAAAGACATGTCTGATTTGGAATTAAAAAGGGGACTTACCGTCTTCAGAAAGACGTGCCTATTGGAAAGGGGACTTATCATCTCCGAAAAGACGTGTCTGTTAGAATTAGAAAGGGGTCTTACCATCTCCGAAAAGACGTGCCTGATTTTGAATTGGAAAGGGGACTTATCATCTTCGAAAAGACGTGCTTGATTTGGAAATGGAAAGGGGACTTATCGTCTCCGAAAAGATATGCCTAATTTGGAATTGGACCGAACAATGCCCCTAAGGGCATTTCGGTCATTTTGCCTCTATTTGGGCTCAGTAGGCCCGCGAAGTGATGAATTTACGAGATTAGACTTAGAAAGCTGATTTCGATTGGAATACGTCCACATCGACTTGAGTACAAGTCTGTACAAACTAGAAACCGCCGAGCGGTAAAAAATGGGGTGCTTACAGGTGACTTTTGTTTCTACAGGGAGTTATATCCTATGTATGCAAAGCTCATGCCGATATTTTGTTTTTTAGAATGTATGCACATATTAGGAATATATTAGCGAAACAGCATGACAAGGGGTGCTGTTGAATTTGTAATCTTTGGAATGGTAACGTTTTCCTTTTCGGGGGTCTAGCCTCTCCTCTGGCTCAACCTCACCTTGATTGGATGATAGCACTTCGCAACTTTCTCAACCTTTCGATCGCCTCCGATTCTCTGTCTCAAGGTTAGTGTATGAGATTATTAGGCTGAAACTCTCGACTCTCGGGGCTTTGGCAATGGCTTACTTGATCTTTAGCTAAGCAATAAGTGGCCAGTCCTTCAATCCGAGGAGACTTTGTTTGGGATTGTAATGTAGGCTAGGTTATGGGGTTTCAGAAACAACGAGATATGTAGGCTCAAATTCAATGTTGTTTTAGCAGGGTTTAGATCCGTACCATCCTTGACTCTCTTTCTCGGTAGGGCTAGCATCCGTTCTTAGCTTTGTCAGCGTATCTAGCTCACTTAGATCAAGCAATCTGTTTTCAATCAGAGTGGACTTTAGCAGGGTTGTAATGTAGGCCATGGCTTTGGGGTTTTGCAAGAAAGGGTAAAGGCTTGAACCTATTGTTTCTACTGGGTTTCTTTGTAACCTAGGATCACCTTTAAATTTCCTTCTCGCTTTTACTATACACTTCTCAGGGTGAAAATGACTCTTTTCTTTCACCCTTTCTATATGCTTTTTGAGATCAACATGACTCTCTTCTCTTTCGATCTTCTTATTATGCTTTTGAAGATGACTCAATCATGGTTTCTTCAGGCCTTTCCTTAGAATTTTTTTTTTTTCGGCCTCTTGCCCCTTGGCAACTCCTTTCCTTTGCTTTTTTCGTTTTATCCCTAATAATTCTTCAACCCTTTTTCCTTAGACCTTTTCCTTGGTAGTTCAATCTAACCCAATGTGGGCAGTGATCCCTAGGTTGGGGTTTTCTTAAAAAAAGGATAGATGGCTCAACAGGTTTGGCAAGGGGTTGCTTTTGACTGTATGGGAAATGAAATGAAGGCCTCTCTTCACTTTGAATTAGATTGCTGGATCTATAGAGCCTTTAATGTTGCCTTAGCATAGTAGGGGTGGATACCATTCCTAGAGTTCTTAAATATTGTCTACCCCAGTGTGGGGAGGACAGTCGTGGATCGGGGTTGACAAGAAAAATTTTCGCTTGTTGCAAGGCTCAAGGGGTTAAACGAAGGGAATATAAACACTTGGTCTTTGACATAGGGAAATGAAAGGTGGCTCCTCTTTATTTTGATAATCTGGCCACGCATCGGTTAGCTTCAGTTTCTTACAAGTGTTTTTTTTGGGTAGTATCCTCACTCATCCAAGCACTCTCTTTTTTCAAAAAGCTGATCGTTGAGGGAGTGACTAACTCATGCTATCATCCCTTCAAATCAAGCTGACCCCTAAGATAAACCATGCCCCTTGTGTAGAAAGTAGTCATCATTCCCAAGAGAAGATAAGACAACAGTGATGGAATAAAAGACTATTATTTGATTATTATTATTATCATTTCTTATAGAAAGCATGGAGTTCTTAAGCAAAAACGAAATGTAAACATCAATTTAAAGAGAGGAAGTAAAAGGGATAGAAAGAAAGTGGGTGAAAACACCCCTCTCTTGTATGCTTTTAAAGGGATTCCTATTTCAGTAAGGCGTCGAGACAATGCCCACATCTTCGATACTCCATTCGTGGTTCAGGTCCTTGGCCAAGGCAAAACAGGCGAAGGCTTCTGCTAGAGCTCCGGACATGTCGGCAGTGATGGTGCAGTTAGTAGCTTCATTGATCTCTTTCTCGTTCTTTGCAACAAGTCCTTCTGTAAATAGGGTGGCTAGTTCACCTCCTTCTAACTCGAACGGCTCTGTCTATTCTCTTGGCTCTTCTAGCCCCCAACCCATGTTTTCGTAGTTGTACTCAGTTGCGGGCCAAGGGTTTTCCAGCAAGTGACTTTTAGCTACTACATACTTCGGGTGTAGAAACTCATCACCCCATCCATCGGTAGTTATGCTTTCGATATGTTCTTCCTTCGGGAACATTGGCTCCTCAATGGGCCAATTAGAAGCGTCAGGCACCTCATTAGGGTTATAGAGATAAATCGGGCACAATGGGAGATCCTCCTCCCAGTCATCTTCTTCATTGGTCTCCCAATCGTCCTCATAACCTTCAACCTCGAGCTCGTCAAACTCTCTCTCACCTTCCATTTCTACTAATATCATATTGACGGTGTGATCTGGCAGAGGGTTAGTGGTCACATTGGGGGTCAGAGCAAATTTTACTGGCTGCAGATCAATGGTCTTATTGTTGATCAAGTCTTGGATTTTGTGCCTGAGAGCGAAGCAGCTTTTGGTGTCGTGCCCTTGGCCACCCGAATGGTATTCACATGTAAGGGCGGCATTAAAGGTTAGGGTAGAGGGCTTGGCAATGGGCGAGCAGGTATGGGCTTCAGGATATTGTTCTTCAGCAAGTTATGGTAGGGCTCAGTTTGAGTGCAGGCTAAGGTGTCAAAGGTATGGATGCGTCGAGCAGGTCTATTAAAGTTGGGTCGTGCCCCAACGTGACCATAGTTAGGGGTTGGAATAGGCATGGTTAAGGTGGGTAAGGATAGGACAAGGTGTGATTGTAGTGGTGGTCGGTATTGGGGTAATTGGCCAGGTAGGACAGTATATTGGGGGGATTGGCAGGCAGGATGGCAGACACCTCACTTTTCTTCTTGTTTGTTCCCGTTGCAGTAGCCACTTTCTTGGCTATGTTGGCGGTATACTCTCCAGTCTTGGCGTAAGGGTCTGTAATCCTCCTTGTCTTGAGATCGTTTTCTATTATCTCCCCCTGCATGATGAGCTCGAAGAAGCTTTTCCCTACACTTGTGCAGAGCTTCTCATAATATATACCTTGAAAAGTGTGCACAAACAATTGTACGTACTCCTTCTCTTCCAATGGGGGATTGACTTGTGCAGCAGCTTCTCTCCATCTCAAGGCATTCTTCTTGAAGCTTTCCTTTTCACCCTTGCTCATAGTCATCAAGGACCATCAGTCAGAGGTGAGATCAATATTATGATGATAATGGGCTTTGAATGCATTGACCAGCTCAATCCAAGTTGTGGTCTTCCTTAAGTCCAAACGGGTAAACCATTGTAAAGCAAACCCAGTGAGGCTGTGTTGGAACAGCTGCATGAGGAGTTATGGATCGTTGCTGTGACCACTTAGCGCTCCAGCATAGAGACGAAGGTAAGCGACGGGGTTGCCAGTGCCGTCATACTTCTGGAAGTCAGGCATTTTGAACCTAGCAGGTCTCGGGTGGTCGAGAAAGAGACATAACTCATCATAGGCAGTGAACCCGTAAGTGTCGTGGCCATGGAGACTTTGCAGCGAATCCTCTAGCCCTTGAATTTTCAGACTGAGAGGGTGTAGGGGGGCCTTCTTTACGATAGGTGAATGTAATATGGTCTCCTCCTCTTCAGCGCTGATCCCTTTGGCATCTTCCTTAGTCCTCCCAATATTATCAGACTGAAGCACGATCCTTGGATTAGCGGGTTCAAGGTCCTTGGCCTAGCGGGTTCAAGGTCCTTGGACGAAGTCATAGATGATGATGAGACTGCAGCAGTATCCTTCATAGCCATAGTTTGAATGATTTTGAGCATCTCATCCATCTTGGTCCTCATTTCGTTGACCTCTTCCCGAGAGACTTGAGATGATTCTTTGGGGTTAGCAGCCATCAGTGATGCTCTTTGCCGGGTGATAATAGGATCCCTAGGTAGATGTCGCCCCTTCTTGGGAGCAATATTGACTCAGTGTAGGGTGATCTCTGTAAATAAAAAGGAAGAAAGAAAAAGATAAAAATACAAATCGCAAGTCAGTTTCTGGTTTTTAGAGAGCTTTATGCAATGCATGTCCTAGGGTGTCCCTATTTAAGAGGGAAGCTAAACATGGCAAATTGGCTCACTTCTCGGAGATAGGGGATTTGCCCTTGTATGCAGATACTTTACCATCATATGAAGAGCTTCATCCATTCACATGTTCATTCATTCATATATTCATCCATCCATATGCTCGAGGAAAATAAATAAATACATTTTAACAAGTAGAGGGAAAATGTTTCTTTGGGATTTCTGCCTATCTAGTTTTACATAAGAAGTCCTAAACTACTCTTGAGTCTTCGGCTTGGCCGTCCTTAGATTTGATGTCGAGGAGGTCGCTGAGAGACCTTGTTGATCGATTGCCCCTTGTCTTCATGGAAACCCTATCTCCGTGAGCATAGAGGGATTAAGGCCCCTCCTATGGAATGAATTGAGGTGCATGCCATAAGTCCTTAGGGTTACGAGGGAACCCTTAGGGTTTAGGTGGGTTTAATGCAAGGGAGAGTGAACTAGACGTCACTCTCAATGGGTTGATCATATGCATGCGAATGCAATGACTTGAGTTACTTGGAACTCTTGTCTTGACATGGAATATGGAATACACGAAAATGGGTACATAGAGTATAAGGAAAGAGAATACAGTTGAAGTACATATGCATATATGAGCAGTTAGACAGGCATTATAATAGTATGAATACAGTCATTATAACAACAGGAATAGACAGGAATAAATAAAAATAAAAACAGTCGCCCTTTCCTCCATGGTTTTGAAAATGGTGCGTGTGTCTTAAATCCAGCAGAGGTTCGGCTATGCATGGTGTCTATATGAGCATGAGGTTGAGGGTTGACTAATGCGTCCTAAAAAGGCTCAGTCCCCGGATCTTCAAACCTAGGCCCACTTCCCGAGGTGGTGCCATGATCGGTTGGTGATTCGAGCAGGGGAACCATCAAGAGGCCGTAGGCGAAGAAACTGACACAGCATCTTGCCCACAACCAATATACCGTTCCCCCTTTCTAACTAGAAGGGTCATATCAGGGTAAAAATGCAAGTATGCAGAATGCAAGTGCACGTGCAGTGTGTGTGTGATTTTTAAAAACGGAGGAAAGAGCCCAACAACTCCCATCCATCCTGTTCATCACATTCATGCATAGCAGTTAATAAGATTTAAACAAAAAGCACACCTACAAAACAAAGATGCAAGAGTTAGTATGTGAATGGCAAACTTAATACAAGATAATATGAATGCATGTTTTTGAAAACAACTTTGAAAATTTGATTTTGAAAATTGAAGGTGGATAGAAGTGGACAAGTTAATCGAAGACTCTACATGGGTGAAGGGTAAAAGAGACATGACTATGGCCTAACCCTTTAAGTGTCCCTAGCGGAGTCACCAGTTGTCGCACCTAGATTTTTTGCACTTGAGGAATACGCACACAAGCGGGAAAAATACTGTACTCTCTCGTTAGAACTCGTCCTCCTAGAAGAATGAGTGCGACTATGTTTGAATTGAAAATTGGTTTGAATAAAGGGCTTTTGAAAAACATTTGGAGTCGCCACCTAACTTGATTAAGGTGGGTTAGGTCACCTAAAAACTAAGCACAATCTGAAAACTACACTTAGGCTTTTTGAAAACGATTTTTGAAAATACTACCTCTAGAGAGGATTTTTAAGAAAACAGGTTGTTTGGCAACCTTGGAAAAATAACTAAGCCCTTTTTGAAAATAAACTCCATTTTGGTCTTTAAAAAACAATGATCCTAGGTTCAGAGGTTAGTTACGTGTAGGGAAGACGCACTAAGCCATCACCCTACCCTGCCCTTGCGGTACCTACATGTCTATATACCCTAGATTTACCTATGAGAGTTTTCAACTAACAAATGTTCAATGCTATCCACTTTAGAAAAAAAATGTTTAAAAAGACATGATGCATGATATGTAATTGCAAGAGAGATAGTTGGAAAATAGATTTAGAAAGAGATTTGAAAAGAAATTGATTTGATTTAAAAAAAAAATTTTGGAAAGATAGATTTGAAATTGGAGAGTTTTAGAAATTGGAAATAGAGATTTGGAAATAGAAATTTGGAATTAGAAGCTTGGAAGAGATTAGGAAATTGGAAACTTGAAGAAGATTGTGGAATTGGAGATTTGAAAAGAGTTATGGAAATAGAAGCTTGAAAAAGGTTGTGACATTGGAAATTTGAAACAGGTTGTGACATTGGAGATTGGAAAAAGGTTGTGGAATTAGAAATTTGAAAAGTTTGTGACTGCACCCATAAGGGTTGCTTACGTATCCTTTTTGAGGAATCAGGTCAGTCGTAGTTTAGACAAGAGTCCGATAAAAAATAGAATGTATGATTGGAAGAAAGAGATTTTGATTAGAAGATTTGGAAAGATTTGATTTTGGAAAGCTTGGTTTTAGAAAACCTAGACTTAGGAAAGAAAGGTTTTAGGAAGGACTTGAGATTCAGAAAGATTTGACTCAAATGTTGGACTTGAAAGATTAGGGAAGTTGAAATTAGAAAAGTTTCGAATTAGGAAAGTTTCATTTTAGGAAAGTTTTGGTTTAGGAAAGATTCTATTTAGGAAAGTTTTAATTTAGGAAATATTTTGAATTAGGGAAGTTTCCGTTTTAAGAAAGTTTTGAAATTAGAAAGTTTTGAATTTGGAATGTTTTGAAATAGGGATGTTTTGAAAGTAAGAAAGTTTTGAGTTTAGAAAGCTTTAGATTTGGAAAGATTTGAAGTTTTGAATTTGGAAAGTTGAAATTTGAAAAGGGATGAAATTAGGAAAGGGTTGAATTAGGAAAGATTTCAAAGTTTTAGGAAACTTATGGTTTAGGAAAGTATGAGATTAGGAAAGAGTGAATTAGGAAAGGTTTAGACTAGGAAGGATTGAGATTCCTATTTCCTAAAACAAAGGATTGGATTTTGTTTCTAAAAAGAGATGTTTTGATTTTATTTCCAAAAACGAAGGATATGATCTAGTTTCCTAAATGGGAAGATTGGGTTTGGTTTCCTAAAGGGAAGATTGGATTTGGTATGAATTTGGAAAGATGGAGTTTTGGAAATTCTAGTTTTGGGAAGACTATGGTTTTGAAGTAGAAAATAGGTTTTGGAAATATATATAGTTTTGATGTAGAAAACAAGAGGTTTTGGAAACTTAGGTTTTGAGGCGAAAATAAGGGATTGGAAATCATGTTTTTGGGAAGGAAAATTAGGGTTTCCTAATCGTGGGTTCTAAGGATTTAACTTATGCTCTAAGGAAAGAGTTTTTGGAAAAATGAGTTTTTTGGGAAGAGGGATTTTTGGAAAGAAATCCTAGAGAGAAGTTTTTAGAAAGTGAATTTGAAAAGAGAGTTTTTAGAAAGAAATCCTAGTGAGTTTTTAGAAAGTGAATTTGAAGAGTTTTTTGAAGGGGATTTTTGGAAGGAGATTATTGGAAAGAGTTTTTAGGAAAGAGATTTAGGGAGAGAGTTTTCTAAGAAGGAAACCTAGGGAGTGTTTTTAGAAAGGAATTTTGAAGAGAGCTTTTTGGAAAGGAGTTTAAAAAGAAGTTTTGAAAAATAGATTTTTGGAGGGAGCTTTTGAAAACAATTTTGGAAAGGAAATTGGAGAGACTTTATGGAAAGCATGTTGGAAAAGAGATTTTTAGAGGGAGAGATTTGAAAAGAGAGCTTTTAGAAAACTTATAAAAATATCTTACTTTTCTAAAGCGATTCTAATCATAAGAAGGTTATAACCACTTTAAGATAGTGGTTTTGAAAACAACAAGGATTTTGAAAATATGGACCATATTGGTCACTTTAAATATAACATTTTCCTGAAGCAACCCTAGCCATGGAAAGGCTAGAATCACCTTAGGATTGTGATTTTGAAAACAAGTTTTGAAAAAGAAGATTTTGATGCAATTTTGAAAATGATGTTAATGCAAGTTTTTGAAAACAAGTTTAAAAATAAATTTTAGAAGAATGCAAGATCATGATATGCACAATGCAAAGAGGGTCGTGAACATACAAGGTTAAAGGCTTCACCACATAATCAACGGGGCCGAACCCACGTGGTCTCCAGTTAGACTAAAAGAAAGCTCCCGATACGGTGACTCTCCAATAGCCTAATCCTACACATGGACCGAGAAGTCCCTTGTTTCAAGCATGCAAAGAAAGGGGGGGAAGAAGATGGGGGATTAAAATAGAAGAAAATCCAAGTGGGTTAGGAGAGAGAAGAGAGGGGGAAAGATGAATAAACGTAAATAAGAAGCCTACCTTGTGTCTTCTTTATTTTGCTTAGCTTTGCGCGCTTTACTTTGCTTGTCTTGCTTCAGTCTTCACTTCAGTCTTCAAAAGTTTGTCTTCAATCTTCAAAGCTTTGTAGTTGCAGCAATCCAAGTCTTCAATGGAGGCTTTGGAGGCTAGTGTATGAGTATAGGAGAGTGTGTATGAGTGTATATAAGTGTATAGGAGGCTAGGGTTTGTGTATGGAGGCAAGGGTTTGAAAAACCTAAAGGGGACTAGGGTTTTGGGAGACTACGAGCTCTGTATATCGAAGAGTAGGGTTTTTAGACTGAGTTTGCGGACCTCCTTCACGCTGGAGGAGGCTTTGTACTTATAGACAAGGGAATGACCTAGTGCCTGTTGCAGTGGCGCCAGGCCAAAAATGCAGTTGGCGCCACTAGGAGTAGCGCCAGGCCAAATATTGGCTTGGCGCCTTGATGAGAATGCAAATATCATATTTTTATCCCGTAATGTTTAATCTTTTATACTTGTTTGATACCTAAAGATACTCACTATTCTTATATTTTGACTTAGGGTGTTATCGAATGCCCAAGAAGAAGATCCTAGCTTAAAAGTGGCGAATTCGAGCAAAAATACACGCAGCGTTTGAAGAGAGTTCAAACGGTCCGTTCGAACGATAGTATATGCATTCGAACGCTACGTCAGACGGATACACGTTAAGACCAGGTTAGAGGAGCGTTCGAGAGATTCAAAGAGCAACTTTTACCATTCGAAGTGCGTTCGAAGAGAGTTCGAACGGTAGTCCGGACCGTTCGAACGGTGTCAAGGGCGTTCGAACGGTCGTGCGCAGCTGCAAATTTTCAGAGCCTATAAAAGCTGGGACTATTTTGTTTCTAGGGTGCTTGACATTTTTGAGATTATTCAAGGTCATTATTCGAGTTGTTTTCATGGCCCTGCGTGGCTAAACTCTGAATCTTGGTCGAAGGAGACAGAAACCTCGGAATTAATGATAAACTGTGAGATCTAATTTGTTTTCATTATTCGATTTATGCTTTGAGTATTGAATATTATTCTATGCGTATTTTCACGACTGTCTTGTTTAATCGCTAGGAGGCCTACTAGTTTATTAATCATTGCAATCTACTACTGAGTTAGATATCAAATTCGTAATTGTTTGATTCCTCTGATTTGTGAAGCAACTGAGATTTAATGATTTACTGCATTGGGAATTATTATATCTTGAGAAGGACATTCGACTAAATTAAAATGCAACCGCTTGTGCTTGTGTTGTTTAGTTTCATCGATCTCTCTAATTCTTAAGGCTGCTGCTAGATTAAACCTTGTGTGCTTTTCCTGAGTTGTTTAATAGTTAAGGTTAATCAGATCGCTTGTTTCTGATTAACTACAACTAAGGAGAGATAGGAGAATGGTTCCAATGGTGAATATTCAAAGAGTGAATTGATATGTTTGCATCAATGATCAGTTGTAAATTCCGATGGTGGATGTTGACCTAGACAAAGGTTTGTTCTTTTGATTGATTTCAATACTTTAATCTGAATTGTTTCATAGTTGTGATTATTAAAATAGTTTTTATTAAATCCAAAACCCCCTAATCTTTGTTCACATAGTATAAAATTAAGCTAAACACTCTTCGTGGGAACGATCCTTACTTGCACTACTACATATTTGTGTTACGGGTATCGATTTTATTTTTGGGTGCCCGCGACAGCACACCAAATTTTGGCGCCATTGTCGGGGAGTGATTTTAGTTAATTTTTCTGCTTTTTGTGATATTTGTTTTAAAAAAAAAGGATTTTTCAATTAATTTCGTTACTCTAGATTTTTTCTTTTTGAATTATTTTTCAGGGTTGGTTAGAGTTTTCTGAGTGTTTATGAGTGTAACTCGATCTTCAAATCAAAGTGATTTGCAGTGTGATCCAAAAATAGAGAGAACTTTACACAGGTCAAGAAGGGAAGTTCGGAGAAATTTTGTAGAGAACGATCCAGCTCTCGATTCCCTATTTGCTAGCGATTCTGCTTTAGGAGAAGAGGAAGTCATGATTGGAAATCAAACTTTGAAAGAGTTTGCTGCACCTGATCTGAATCAACAACCCTTATGCATAACACTCCCTACTTTAGATGTTCTTACTAACTTTGAATTGAAATCTGGATTAATACATCTCTTGCCCACTTTTCATGGTCTTGCAGGTGAAGATCCCCACAAACATCTAAAGGAGTTTTATGTAGTATGCACGAGTATGAAACCCACGGGAGTGACTGAAGAGCAAATTAAATTAAGAGCTTTCCCATTTTCTTTGAAGGATTCGGCTAAGGATTGGCTTTATTATTTACCCTCCGGAAGTATTACCACATGGAACAAGATGAAAAGATTATTTTTGGAGAAATATTTCCTAGCTTCAAGGGCGGCCAACATTCGAAATGAAATTTGTGGTGTATACGCAAGCTGTCCCCATCATCAAATTAGTGAGCAACTTCTTATTCAATATTTTTATGAGGGCCTTTTGCCTACTGATAGGAGTATGATTGATGCTGCTAGTGGAGGAGCTCTGGTGGATAAAATTCCCGAGGCCGCGAGAAATCTGATTGCAAATATGGCAGCCAATTCCCAACAATTTGGCACTAGACTTGACCATTCATCCAAGCATGTCACTGAGGTAAATATTTCCTCCATTGAACAACAAATTGCATGTCTAACTTCTCTTGTTCGTCAAATGACTGTAGGTAATATGCAAACAGCGAAGGCTTGTGGAATCTGTTCAGTAACAGGTCATCCAACCGATATGTGTCCAACTCTTCAAGAGGAGCCCATGGAGCAAGTGAATGCAGCAGGTGGTTTTCCTGGACAACCGCAAAGAAAGTATGATCCATATTCGAATACGTATAATGTGGGATGGAGAGATCACCCCAATCTTAGCTATGGGAACCCACAAGTGAACCAACCCGTGATTCAAAATCGTCCAAACTACCAGCAATATAAGCAACCATACCCCCCTAAACAACAACCAGGCCAAACTTCTGATTCAGGTATGTCTTTAAAAGATATTGTTAAGTCTCTTGCCACTAA